>JAVLUX010000049.1:4628577-5088577 GCA_032164185.1 Moxostoma hubbsi
TGACAGATGTGAAGACTGATGACTAAATGATCTGGACAGATATCAAACCAAAACAGGTAGTTTTGATGTTCTATGCTGTTGGTTAATAGACAGTACCAGTCTGACACAAGGTAGTCTAGCAGAGCCAGATGTTTGACTATCGGAATAAAGTCTGGTCTACTTTGCAACTTATTCTAGCCAAGAACCACCCAAATAGACAGGAAGAGACTGTCTGATTGACCATTTTTTGACAAGCCTTTAGGGGCTGGTAAATATGCAATTAATTAAACCAGAATAAAAACCACTGAGCAACAAAAAAATCTCAACTAAAAGATGTACAGAAAGCACTAAAGAAATAAACAGAAAATGAGCACTGCCAAAAAAGTCAGGGGCTTTGTGGGACCACAATCTGGCCATGTCCCCAACTCACTCATTTTCTGTCTCTCACCAACAAAAAAAAGTATTAACAGCCCATTGTTACCCATTAGCTGAAGTTATTAAAAACACTTGGTCACTTATCATCTACCAGACAGATTCTTACAGTACACTAATTACAGCTGCAGTCCCCAAGGAGCAACCCGGGGTTAAGTGCCCTGCTTAAGGGTACAACAAAGGTTTTCTTACTAATTGTCCAGTTAGTAATTGTCCAGGTGGCCCCCACATGATACTGAATCTGCAACATTTGCATAACCAGCCCAAACCGCATTTCCACTATACAGTATAGTTGCCTCACCATGCAATTTGTATTCGGGCTTCCACAACAACTCACTAGTCGACTAGTTGGTGGGTCAGTGTTTTTTTAATCTAACCATATATGAAACAAGCCAAACTGAAAGGGTCTAGATAACTAGATAACTAATTAACTAATTATCAATTAAACTTATTGTGCATGATTCATCACCAGTGTACCTTTGTTCAAAATATATATCTTTTTTTTAATACAGGATGAATATCCTGTTTCACTCAGAAATATGTCATAATACGTCAGCTGTGAATGCATATTGACTTCAAACTGTGTTCTCCGATCAGGGGATGTTTTTAAGCAGTTTAAGCACGTAAACACCTTAATTGACGTTGACTGCTTATTCGGCGTATCGTGTGTGCTTGTCTGTTTATGTTTTGGCAGACACCTAAAGATTTAAATGACATTTTTTACATTGTTTTGATAATGAGCTGATTTTTTATAGTTTTGTTTTAAAAGTGAATTTAAGAATGAACTGTAATCACTAGTAGTGTTGTTATTTTCACACAGAGTTTGCTTGGAAATTGAACACGTTAATTTCTCAGATTAATAGTTGAATGTTTAACGCGTTAAAAAAAATGACGCAATTAATGAGTATCCTTTTTTTCACTTCCTGATACTTCCTGTGGCTAAAAAATGACATATATAAATTTCCAGGAAGTACACGTTTGACTGGCCTGCACATCTAAGCACAGAAACTGACTGCGTGGAGCAATGCACGATTACTCATTACAGGGGAAGTTGTCCCAGGCATAATAACCCCGGAAGAAGATTTACTGTATGGAGAATTGAGACTTCACCCGTAAGTGATGAACCAGGTGTGGGAGAGATACGTGCAAGCTGCTGTTTCTCTTCACATTGCCCGAAAACTCTCATTAACTTTCATCAGATCCACTGTCAAAAACAAAACCATGTGAGAGAGACTGAACAACAGATATTAAACTTCATCAAATTAAACTTCAGCATTCAGTTTGTTTTATATCTGTATGTGTAGTGTCTAATAATTTATTGACAATGTATATTACAGTTAATCTTGCCAATAAAGCTTGATATGAATTAAATCTATCAATTTGATCCTATTTTTTTCAAGTCATTTTGCCCAACTTTTAATTACAGCATGTCCACTGATTTTGTCATGATTACAAATACTCATGTCAAAGATTTATATCTGTAAAAAAGTTGTGACGAATAAACCACAAAATATATTATATATTATATTATATATATTTATGATTATATATTTTTTAATGTTTGTTGTAATGTAACCATGTGCTGTGATTAATCATGAAACCCTAGTTTTGATTATGCGTGAGGATGAATAGAAGCACTTTATTTAAAAAAAGGCAATTTTATATTGAAAATGAATAGTTTTTCTTTTGTTTTATAAAATTTCCATTAACTAACTTGATTAAACAACCTATTGGTGATGAAATTAAATTAAATGGAAAACATGGAAAATGTGAAAAATTAAATGTGTCAAAAATGTTGTGAAATGAGTTACTGCTGTCATTATTAATAGAAATTGAATAAAAAAATATCACAAGCATTAAATAAAAATTGGTTTAACGTTAATCAAGGTTGGCAAATATCACTGACTTTAGTGAATAAGGTGCAAAGTTCGTAATATTTTCTAGAATAAGCCTAATTTACATCAAATATAATTTTTTTGCACTGAAAATAACAAATGGCTCTGCATGGTACAGTGCTATACCAACAAATATGAATCTGGGTTTTTGGTGGTTAGTGAAAAAGGCACATATATTTATGGCACAACTGTTTAGCGAACTGTTTTTCCCCCTTCGATGTCTTCAATAAGGTCTGTAACTTTTCCAGTTAAAAGTTATAAAACGTTGTCATCAAAGTCTATCTTTGTTGTGTAATTCAGGTAACGCTATTCCAACTGCCATTCTGTCATCCATTCATCATGTTTGGTGTCTGTTTCATAGCATTGTTCTCTCACATCTGGGATTTAGAGAAATCCATCATACATAACATATGGAGGATAGATGGTTGCAGACAAATACAGACAAATTACAAGATAGCAAAAGCCAGATGTGTCACATGACACTCTTGAATCCATTGTATCGTTAAACCTGCATTTTCTTCAGGGGATAAATATTTCCTCAGCACACTCTCAAAAATTGAGCTACTGATACCAGAAAATGGTTCAGATTTAGCTGACTCCCCAGTTTAAAGAGGAAAAAGGCCTCTCAACATATTTTAAGCCTTCCAGTAGAATCAAAATCTTTTATATATGTAGTTTATAGTCTATAAAGCATTACTAAGCAGTAAATACAAGTAGGATATAATGTGGACACAGGAATTGAGAGAATTCCAGGACGCTTCGGTGACTGATGACACCTGCTCGGCGTTTAGCTACAGCCCCGTTTAGGAGGAGATAAATTGGTTTTGCGGGAGGCTGTGGAAGCTGCGATGCTGCTCGTATATGATTTGATAAACGTATGATGGAGATGCAACAAACAGGTTTATTTTTGAAAGCGTAGGCACAAGTGCTCAAGAGGGTTTTTCCTGAGCTTGTGTTGCCCCACTGGAGCACATGCAGATTCATCACGCGCCGGATGAGATGAAAGCCAGAGAGACAGGACGCGAGACCAGGAAGGACTAAATTTGACACAGCATTGGGGGTCCCCTAAGTGAACAGTCAAAGAGACAAATATGTTTTCCCATTACGGGTTGGAATGGATCCATTCTTCAGTCATGTGATATGGCATGATGGTAATCAGGCAGTATATAGACACAGATACAAGACTCATATGGGTACAGTCCCAAAACAAACATGGTTGGGGCTGAAAACATCATACAAATACAAGGCAGGATGTTTCAGTGGAGTGACACATTATGAATCACTCTTTTGTCTAGATGACACATCATTTACCAATCATCACTTCTACAGCAGTAAAGATTGAAACCAAACTTATCAGAAAATGTTGTAAAAATTGAAACTTACATTTAAACACGTATATTTACAATAGATATACATTTATAATACATATATTCAGGATTTGCATTTATATTTTATAAATTACTTTGCTAAAATTTAAACAGTATATTTATGGTTGGATTTACACTCAAAAATCCAAATTTGGATTTTAAGCTACATATTCAGGATTTGTATTTATGTATTTGGATCCAAAAACTGTATATATTATAATGTACAGTATATTTCTGATTTACATGAATGCCTATATCATTTACATAAAAATGTATTCGGATTCACAACTTTATTTTAAGGTTTTACATTTGCATATATTTAGATATACAGTAAATACATATATATATATATATATATATATATATACACACACACACACACACACACTCAAACACCGATCAGTCACAATATTAAAACCACTGACAGGTGAAGTGAATAACATTTATTTACTGTAGCACAACATGCTGAAAAACTTAATGCTGACAATGATAGAATGGTGTTACACAAAGTGCATCACAGCTTGATGCATATGGGGCTGTGTAGCCACAGACCAGTCAGAGTGCCCATGCTGACCCCTGTCCACCGCTGAAAGCACCTACAATGGACACGTGAGCGTCAGAACTGGAACATGGAGCAATGGAAAAGGTGGCCTGATCTGATGAATCACATTTTCTTTTAAATCAGGTGGACAGCTGGGTGTGTGTGCGTAATTTACCTGGAGAAGAGATGGCAGCAGGATACACTATGGGAAGAAGGCAGGCTGGCAGAGTCAGTGCTCTGGGCAATGTTCTTCTGGGAAATACCATCATTCGGATGAAACGATAAACAAAGGTCCAAACTCTCTTTGCTCATTAAAAATCCCAACAATCATCCATGCGATGATATAATCAGCCAATTGTGTGGCAGCAGTGCAGAGCATAAAATCATGCAGATATGGGTCAGGAGATTCAATTAATGTTCACATCAACCATCAGAATGGGGAAAAAATTTGATCAAATGATTTGGACCATGGCATGATTGTTGGTGCCAGATGGGCTGGTTTGAGTATTTCTGGGGTTTTCACACACAACAGTCTCTAGAATTTACTCTGAATTGTGCCAAAAACAAAAAACATCCAGTGAGTGGCAGTTCTGTGGATGGAAACGTCTTGTTGATGAGAGAGGTCAACAGAGAATGGTCAGAATGGTTCAAACTGACAAAGTCTATGATAACTCAGATAAGTGCTCTGTACAATTGTGATGAGAAGAACATCATATCTGAATGCTATTCTGAGATGCGGGTTGACGCAGTTTTGGCAGCATGAGGCGGACCTACACAATATTAGGCAGGTGGTTTTAATGTTGTGATTGAGAGGTGTATATACATGAGCAATTCAAACATGGAGTAACACCTGTTTTCTCCAGGGGGCAGTAAGCGAAATTTGCTGTAAAGTTAACGTACAACTTATACAGAGAACAAATCACACTTACAGAGAGCAGACAACACAAGATGAGAACACATTCTTACATACAAACACAGCTTGATGAAGGGCAAAACTGAAGTCAGGGATCTCAAGACGTGTTTTTCTAAGTTTCAAACTTCGTTTATCTTGGCACAGCGACCTAAAAACTGTATTTTTATGACGAAATGCACCCAAGACAATCCAAAAGCATCCATCTGATGCATGTGAACATTGACGCGTCCTTAGACAAGCCCTTATAATAAATCTTGGATTCAGTTGCAAAATGGATTGCTGTGAACTGAAGGCCTATGATAAGCTGATGTTCAATAACATGGAAATAAACAATATATTGCATTCTCAATCCACTCTTTGTATCATCTTTCTTAATGCTTAACTTATGTGCGAAAGTATTGTAATGTATATTAATGATCTGTATTATTATTATTATTATACATTATATATATATATATATATATATATATATATATATAGCACTGCTATGATTCGGCCACAGGACGAGTGCCACAGGTAATTACAGCAGTGCTGATGTAGGGCCATATAGCATGATTGTGAGTGTGATATAGCTTATATAAAACAGTTCAATGACAAGTACATTTTAAAAAATGTGTACAAAATTAGTACGGTCATAAAAACGCATTTGTGCATCGAACTACTAAAATGCGACCGATTAGAATCTGTCATTGCTGGGTCAAAGCAAATGATGCGTCCAAGCCTCCGTTAGTAATTCAAAAAGTTCACTTCAGAAATAGTATCACGGCTTGTGCTGTTTCTAACAAGTCATTGGATAAACAATGATAGATGGATGGATGGATGGATTGATGGATGTGTGTGTGTGTGTGTGTGTGTGTGTGTGTGTGTGTGTGTGTGTGTGTGTGTGTGTGTTTGTGTGTGTGTGTGAGTGTGAGAGAGAGAGAGAGAGAGATGGAGCGTGTGCGATCACCTGTTGCCACACCCAATCAGAGATGCTGTCAGCTTTCTCAGTGGAATATAGATGTCCAAGCGGAGTATTCCTCTCTATTTCGGGGTAGCCGGTGCACAAATGTCATTCACTATAGAAACAGCGATGTCCTCCGCCATTTTAAAAGTATGTATCCAATGTGGAATCTCACAGAGCGCAGTTCTATGTAAACAATGACTAACGAATTCACTTAACGTCACCAACTGGCTCACATTAAATATAAAAATGATCTTTTGCCACCACCTGCTGGCTAACACATGTAATTTCAAAAATAAAGACAGTAATTCCTAACAGATATTCACTACTCTTACACTTTAGTTTAGAACAGCACAAACACAAGTGGAGTGATACACACAGTGAAGCGTCCGAGTGCTGATCCCATCACACTATCAGTGCTCATGGAACGTCTCTCATCCATCAGAATCGAGGACCGGAACTAACTGTGGTATATATATATATATATATACACTACAACAATATCTTAAATATATAACAAAATATAAATATATCTGTAGGATCTATTTTGTATATTCAGATGTATGAATGCATTTATTATTTAACCTTCAGAGACCCAAGCATAAAGATTGATGATATATTTTATTTTTTCTCTCTGTCATTGTGTTTCCTCCATGATCATATGAAGCCACTGATTATTATAAAAATCACGATTTTGAAGCATATTTTGTTTTGCGGTGAATTCTACATGACTTCAGAAAGCAATAGCAGTCTTTGTGAAAAACTTGATATTTAGGCACATTTTGCTTTGAGGTGACTGTTGTGTGACTTTAGCAAGCTGTGACATTCAAAATGCAGTTTTTTTCCACACCAAAATAGTTGGTCTGATGGTGGTGATAAAGTTTAGAATTTTAGCTACTGTTATGTGTATTTTAAACATTTTTAATATAAACAAAGGTATTGTTTAATTTCTGTAGACAAACATTGCAATTTGGCTATTCTGAGTCTCTGACGGTTAATACAGTATATAGTAGAACTGTACATTTCTGTTAAATATTGTTTTCTAAATGCATTTTGACAAGAAAATTAGTATAGCCTATATCGAATCAAATTTCAGCACTTTCCAATTCTGTTATTAATTAAAATTAACGATGAAAATAATCATGTGATTAATTGTGATTAAATATTAATTGACTGACAGCTCGAATATATACTGTAGATTTATATTCTGGCCAATTTTCTATATATCGATGACTCTACCAAAAAAAAAAAAAAACAATCAAAATCATAATATGCATCCATTTGCATTTTGCTTGATCACTTGACAAATATTAAACTATAGAGCTTTTCACACTTGAAAAGGTTAATCCTGGGTCATTCTAAACCCTGGGTAAACAGAATCCTGGGTTATGCTGTTTTGTGTTTCACACTGTTCATACTTTACCCTTGAGTTAATAAGTAATCATGGGTATTCATGTTCGAATTTTTCACACTGTACAATCATAAACCCCGGGTTAACATTCTTAATCAATAGCCAATAACAATGACTGGACGAATACAGCTTACGACAGACACACTGTTAGTGGAGCTGCTCTTGTGTGGAAATGTCGCCCAACAAATCAGCTCTGCTTGTCTTTAGTCTTCTGAAATATTGAAAACATGAAATACTGTTTCTTCATCAAGGCAGATATCGTGTTTGCCATCACTGCTCGATGGTTTCCCTCAGACAGAGAACGAAACGGGACGTGGAAGTTTAAAAGAGGGGTTAAGTGTTGAGTGAAAAGAATGTTTTATAAAGTCTGGAACAATGCAGAGAAATAATAGAAAGAACAAAAATACTGGAGCACGTCCAAAATGGGGTGCACAAGCTGGACGCCTGCTTTCCTGTGCAGATTAAAGTCTCTCGAAGAAAATAAAGTTTACTACCTGGAAACAGGAGGGAGAAGCCATGTAAAAGCATTAAAGCAGCGGAGGTGAACAATTAGACAGATGGACGCGTTTCAGAGGAAAAAGAGAGAGGAGAGAGAGGGCATATATGGACGAAACTGTTGAAGAATTTTACGAGAAGCTCACATCTCTTCAAGGACACAGGACGAGAGGAGACACAAGCTTTCTGTGGTGAACTTTAATGTTAAACGCTGAGTGTGCAAACAGCACAGAGCAGCTGATGGGCCAAAGAGCTCTGAGCTTCACTGCGACTTTGCTCCTTGAAAAGCCACACAAGAGTATAAGCAGCATTAATTAATGCTGTTAATTATTATAAATACATAAAATGATTATTATTATTTTTATTAAAAAAGAAGTTATTTAAATTGAAGTAGAAGAAAGCTGTTATGTTCTGAAGTTTTTATCTCTCTGTTTTCTCAACTTTCTAACTCCCTTCCTTTATCAGACTATAGATTATCTGGCTTATTACACAACTACATACCAAAACTACAATGAAAAAAAAATATTTTGTGGTAAAGTAAATATAGGAGAAACGAATAAGACATTTTCTATTGAAGTTAGTTTAAATGTGAACTTGAAAATATTAAGTCTACATTTGCATTTAAATTAAACGCAAAAATTTATGCTTTATATAATAAGTAAATATTATTCATAATTGCTTATCTTTACACTGTTTCATCATACATATATACATTTTAAAGTAAAAAACCTTGCCATATTTGCTATTTTTAGTCAATTTCACAGGTAAATTAAGCTGGTGTTTGAATAAGTAATGAGCTTGCATGGTTTCACAGTTTGTCAATTAATTTAATCTGTTTTCTACTCAAAATGACCTGTTCACGATAAAACATAGTGTTGCACAGCAAGTGTTGAGGTCTGCGTGCACAGCTCTGGATCTTGTTTCTATAACCTGTATTGCTAGGTGATGTTGTCCAACAGATTATAAGATTCCTTGTGGAAGGCTTTCTCTATGTCATGTGGTACATGATTAAACGTGTTGAATAAGGAAAGTTCAAAATATGAAATGTTCCAATAAAATGTTCATTTAAATTTTTACTAAATGTACTGTATATAAGATTATTGTATACCATTGTAATTTGCTTAAGTAAACTCAGTAGTGATTATTTAAGTGTATGCGAGTAGAAAGAGACTGCAGAGTCTCCAGAAACAGCTGAACTCAACCTCCAGTTAGCGTTAGTGTTTATTTTGCAAAAATGACCATCTGAATGCTCATTATTACATGACTACTTTCCAAAGGAATATTTAAATGTATATGAAATGTTGATTTGTGTTATGATGATGGTTCTGAATGGGAATCGAACCCAGGCCTCTGTGTTTGAAGTCTGAGACCCTAAGTCAAAGTCAACTAAGAGACAAAAACCCAAGTGCAAATACCTCTCAGGACAAATATGTAATCCACAGAGGTGAGTCTTGATGCTTGATAGAAAAAAATAGGCAAAAAATACAAAATACAAGAATCCAAAAATCCAACACACAGAAGATCTCAAAAAGTCTAAAAAAGGATCAAAGTGAACAAAAACAGTCCATAAGCTGAGCAAAGTTAAAATAACAGTAACTGAGCAGAAAATGTTAGGCATACAAGTCTGTAACAATACCATAAGTGTGATTGCAGAGATAGACTTCAAGACTGAGCACTGAAGAGGTCTTAAATTCACCATCTAATGAAACACAGGTGAATCAAATGGCACAATTAGTCCCAAAGAAGCCTGGAAGGTTCTAGGGCTGAGAGATAGACTATCTGGTGACATCTGGTGGTTGGGAAGAAAACAAACCAGAGACTTCACAGGACCACTTCCTCTAAGAACGTCTTATGACGTTCCCTCCGGGATGATTAGGTTGGCGTCTATGAAAGTCCAGAATTAATCCATTATCAAGAACATCCCAGGCTGGGACCCAGGACCATTCATCTGGTCTGTACCCCTTCCACTCAACCAGATACTGTTTTCTACCATGAACCATATGGGAATCAAGAAGGCGACAGACAGTGTAAGCTTGTTGACACTCAATGAGACAGGGACGAGGAGGAGGTTTGGTGAATGGCATCAAGGGGCTGTAGAATACTGGCTTAAGTTGGGACACATGAAAGTTGGGGTGAGTCCTCATATTTTGTGGTAGCTGGAGTCTGTAGGCCACAGGGTTGATCCTATGAGCAACCTTGAAGGACCAATATAACAGGGAGTTAATTTGCAAGACCAAACCCTCAGTGAAAGATCCCAATTAGACAACCAGACCCTCTGCCCAGGGTGAAAGGATAGTGCTTGCCGATGTCGTCAATTGCACTGTAGTTGTTGACATCTGGGGGCCTTCAGCAGGGCTGATTGGACCCTTCTCCAGGTTTCACTACATCGTCAAACAAACTGGTCAGCTGCAGGAACTCCCAACCTGGGGTCCTGTTCTGGAAACAGAAAAGGTAGAAAGCCAAATTGGATCTCGAAAGGTGACATACCTGTAGAGACACCTCTAAGGGTGTTATGAGCATATGCGGCCAATAAAAGTTGGCTGCTTCAGGTGGCAGGATGGTTAGAGGCATGCACCTCAGAGTGGTCTCCAGGTCTTGGATTATCCGCTCTGTCTGCCCATAGGACTGCTGGTGGAATCCCAATGAGAGACTAACTGATGCACCCAGGAGTCTACAGAAAGCCTTCCAGAATCGTAATGTGAACTGGGGCCCCCGATCCAAGACAATGTCCTGTGGAATGTCATGCAAGCGGACAACATGCTCTAACAAAAGAAAAGCATTTTTTTTGGCAGAGGGGACTTTACGCAGTGGCACAAAATGACAAGCTTTATCAATTCTGTCAACAATGTCAAAGATTACAGTATTACATTTGGAAAGAGGTAGGCCTGTGACAACATCAATGGAGATGTGTGTCCATGGGCAGGATAACATGGGAAGTGGATGCAGCAAACCATGAGGTTGCGTACTGGGGATATTGTTCTGGGCACAAGTGGAACAGGCAGCTACATAGGAATGAACATCCTTCTACATGGTCGGCCTCCAGAAATCTCTCCACAGAAAATCTAGGTTCTGAATACTCCCTGGCTGATTTGTGAATCTGGTTGAATGTCCCGATATTAACACCTTGGAAAGATACATTTTTGGAACAAATAGTTTGTTTGGTGGGCCACCAACTAGATCTGCCTTACTCTGTTGTACTCCCCTTACAACAGTCTCTATTCCCCAGCAAATGGGTGAGACAATCCTAGAACTTGAGAAAAGTGGTTCAGAGTCCTGGTTCTGCTCTGGGACTTGGAATTGCCTATAGAGTGCATCTGGCTTCTGGTTCTTAGACCCTGGGTGATAAGAGAGCATACAATTTAAATTAATTATTGCCTCTTGAATGTAGGCCAGGTTCTTTTAAAGCAATCTTAACAGCAAGAAACTCCCTATTGCCAATATTGTAATTACATTCACTGGGGGATAGATGTGAGAGAGGAAAGCACATGTGGCCAATAAAAGTTTGCAATAGACGGCAATTTGCCATCACCACTGGTTCGCTGGGACAGAATAGTCCTGACCCCCACATCTGAGGCATCCACCTCCACAACTAATGGGATTTTGGGATCTGGTAAAATCAGAACTGGTGATGAGGTGAAGCGCATTTTCAACTCAAATGCTTTGTCTGCTTCTGGAGACCAACACAGTCTATTTGAAGGCCCCTTAGTCGGAGCAGTCAGAGGTGCAGCTATGGTGCTGAAATTTCTGACAAATCTCCTATAAAATGTAAGCTAATCCAAGGAATCATTGAAGCAGTTTGATTGAGGTGGGTTGTGGCCAATCAAGAACTGCCTGCACTCTATTGGAATCCATGTGCATGCAGCCTTTAGAAATAATAAAGCCTAGGAAGGAGACAGTGGATACACAAAAATAACATTTCTCGACTTTGACAAACTCACCCAGCTGACTGTGCCAGCCTCCACCTGTCAGTGGATCACAAACTTCCTGACTGACAGGAGTCAGCAGGTGAGACTGCGGAACATCACATCCAGCACCCGGACTATCAGCACTGGTGCCCCCCAGGGGTGTGTGCTCTCACTGCTCTTCTCCCTTTACACCAACGACTGTACCTCAGGAGACCCATCTGTCAAACCCCTGAAGTTCGCTGACGACACAATGGTCATCTGCCTCATCCGGGACCATGATGAGTCGGCCTACAGATGGGAGGTTGATCAGCTGTCTCTCTGGTGCAGTCAGAACAACCTTAACACGCTCAAAACTGGAGGAGCCCCCCCCCCCCCCATTCTGCCCCCCATCACCATACTCAACATCCCTGTGTCTGCTGTGGAATCCTTCAGGTTTCTGGGTTCCACTATATCCCAGGACCTGAAGTGATAGCCCAACACTGACACCATCATCAAGAAGGCCCAGCAGAGGATGTACTTCCTGCACCAGCTTAGGAAGCTCAACCTACCTAAGGAGCTGCTGATCCACTTTTACATAGCCATCATCCAGTCTGTTCTCTGCACCTCCATCACTGTCTGGTTTGGATCTGCCACCAAAAAGGACAGGAGCAGACTACAACGGACAGTCAGGACTGCAGAAAAGATCATTGGTGCCAACCTGCCCTCCATTCAGGACTTACACATTTCCAGAGTCAGGAAACATCACTGCAGATCCATCTCACCCCGGACACAACCTGTTCCAGCTTCTCCCCTCTGGTAGGCGCTACAGAGCAATGTACGCCAAAACCAACAGACACAGAAACAGTTTCTTCCCACAAACCGTCACTCTGATGAACAGCTGATTTCTGACTCACACTGTCAGGATCAATTCCTGTGCAATAACCCAGTAACTCTGTCTCTAATCAGCCACCTATTTACTGGTTACTACTTATTATTTATTCACCATTCTCTATTTCAGAGTTGTTCATACTGTTCATATTGTTATATTGTCATATTGTATATACCAATCCACCTACCTCAAGTCACAACTCCTGCACAAAATACTTATACTATTTATTCCAGCATCCTCTGCACTATGCTTCATCGCACTGTGTACATGTATGCATGTATGTGTACCTGTATATCACATCCACCTCCGACATGTACATAATAATGATAATAATAATTTTACTCCTGCATCCTTTGCACTCTGATCACTGCACTATTTTTTATTCATATTGTGTGTATTTTTGTGTTGTCTACACAGTAGTCTGTGTCTGATTTTATTTTATTATTGTGTTATTGTATTTTTGCACGAGTAAGCACATCGTGAGCAATGTACAATTCTGAGTCAAATTCCTCGTATATGTACACATACCTGGCAATAAAGCAGATTCTGATTCTGATGATTCTAATTTTTGAGAAGGCATTGCAGAACTTGCCTGACATGCTGAACATGTTCACAGAGAGTCTTGGAGAATATAAGGATATCATAGGCAGCCGAAAACAAAGTGGATGATCATGTCCTGAAGTACATCATTTAGAAGGGCCACGAAAATAGCTGGAGCATTTACCAATCCAAAGGGCATTACGAAGTACTCATAATTCCCTGAGGGGGTGTTGAATGCAGTCTTCCATTCATTGCCATCACAGACACGAATCAAGTTACAAGCATTCCTGAGATTGAGCTTGGTAAAGACTGTTGTACCCTGCAACAGCTCAAAGTCAGATGACACTGATGGACTTCAGGTCTCGGTACTCGGAAGGAACTTGGGATAACTTGGAAGAATCAGGGGAATCAAGGAAAGGAGAAGGTCTAGGGAAGATGCAATAACCACCCCACTGGACCAGTCAATGTGGGGGTTGTCCTGGACCAGCCAGGGATAACCAAGAATCACAGGGAACTTGGGGGAGTTGATGATGTGGAACTGCAGAGTCTCCTGATGTTGTCCCTCTACATTGAAATGTAGTGGGGCAGTGAGATGGCCGACTCTACCTGCACCAAGGGGTTGGCCATCAAGTAAAGTGACAGTAACTGGAGGGTCAAGGTCGATGAGAGGAATCCTGAGACATGAGGCAAAATTACCTGCAAACCCAGAATCCACAAAGGCCCTAGAAACATGTTTTTGCTCTCCCCAAGAGAGAGAGATAGTCAGCAAGATCACAACTCTCTTAGACTTGGGAGTGGTAGTCTGACTCATCACAGCTCTTCCTCCTCTGAACGAGTCTGGCCATTTCCCTGAAGTTATGGGCAATATGTTCTGAAGTGGCCAGGTTCAGTTCTCACTCATCATGCGGGTTCATTCAGCTGAAGAGAGCCTGGTACTCCCCAATTGCATAGGCTTATCGGAGGCTAAGGAGGGACCAAGAGGAATGTCAGTTATGGTTGGATTAATTGGCAATCTTGTCTCAACAGGTGAATTAACCATAGATGCCTCTCCCGAAGCCGATTATCCAGACGGATCGCCAAATCAATAAGAGTCTCCAAATCAGAAATTCCCTCCCTAGCAGCCAAGTCATCCTTAACAGCATCAGACAGCCCATGCTGGAAGCAAAAATGAGTGCCTCAGTGCTCCACTCACTTTCTGCTGCAATGGTATGGAATGCTATGGCATAATCCGCAACACTAAGTCTGCTCTGAATGGAGTGGTGGTGGTGTAGTGGTCTAAAGTACATAACTGGTAATCTGGTAATCAGAAGGTCGCTGGTTTATCCCCACAGCCACCACCATTGTGTCCTTGAGCAAGACACTTAACTCCAGGTTGCTCCGGGGGGGATTGTCCCTGTAATAAGTGCACTGTAAGTCGCTTTGGATAAAAGCGTCTGCTAAATGCATAAATGTAAATGTAAATGCCCTGATGCAGCTGTAACAGCTGCTTGGCAGCCTCACACCCACTGACAGGATGGTCAAACTTCTTACACATCTTCTCCGTAAATAAGTGGAAACTAGAACATGGTGGTGTCTGTAAGTCCCAGATAGCAGTGGACAAGGAGAGAGCCTTTCTGTTGAGTAATCAGATAAGTGAAATTGGAGCAAATGATCATCAATGATCCTTGGGTAAAGAAGCCTCGACAAGCACCCATGGAAGCGGTGAGGATCGGAAAGGCGTGGTTCAGGACAAAGAGCTTGGGACTCTGAACTTGGGGCTGGGCCACCAGCTGGACTGGAGGCTAATGGGTAATTCTCGGGCAGAGAAGGATTGATAGGTTGCTGTCAGGTCACAGAAAGATTCTACAGTGTTTGCAGAATTTGGAGATTCTCCCTGTTCATGTCTCTTGTCTGGCTAGAATCTATAAATGTTGGCCCATTACTGACATCTGTTGTGACATGGTAGCAAGGAGACGGTACAACTCAGATCGAGCTTGCTCAGTAGAATGCGTATCTGCTGAGTCCATGTAGATGGCTCAGTCTTGCTGTTATGATGATGGTAACTAAGTACTAAGCCATTGGAGGTGACACAAACCCAAGTGCAGATACCACTCAGATCACAGATGTAATCCACAGAGGTGAGTCTTTACTTGATGCTTGGTAGAACAAATAGGCAAAAAATACTAAATCCAAGAATCCAAAAATCCAACACACAGAAGATCTTGAAAATTATCAAAAATTATCAAAGTTAACAAAAACAGTCCATAAGCTGAGCAAAGATAAAGTAACGGTAGCTGGGCAGAAAATGTTAGGCATAAAAATCTGTGACAATACCATAAATTTGCTTATGGAAATAAGGATGAGATATAGACTCTCTGGTGATATCTGGTGGTTGGGAAGAAAACAAACAAGAGACCTCACAGATTTTAGATTAAATTATTTGATTATATTTTTTGTAGAGTTTGCTGTGGGATACGAGAAGTAAAGATGACTCGCAATACCTGGATGACTGGTCTAATATCAGGATATCACAGGATATGTGGTTGTAATTAGAAATATCAGAACACAGGATGAACTGAAAAAAATCACTAGTAAGATTTAATAAATTTGTATTTTGCAATTTTTTGCACAGATTTCTAAGTAAATTTTACTTAAATAAAATGAAGTAAAATCTAATTAACTACACAACATAATATTGATTCAAGTGAATAAATGTAACTTAGACATTTTAGTTAAAACAACTTATACTTGCAAATCTGATGAATGTGGTACTTAAATAAACATAGTAAAATTTAAATGGACATTTTATTAGAACAATTCAAATTTTGAACTTTCCTCATAAACATGAGTAACCATGTACCACATGATATATTTTAGCCTTCCCAAGGGGAGCTTATTGCATGCTATGTTGTCTACCAAACAACATCACCTTGCAGTGCTGTCAATAGAAACAAAATACATAGTCATGCACTTGGACCACAAAACACGATGACAGGAACAACATTTCACTTTTTTGATCATGAACAGGTCATTTTGAGTAGAAATTGAACTTCAGACTTCACAAAACATGAAGTTACTAAACATAACAACAAAATCAACAACAAAAAATTGTATAAATACACTTGCAAACAGTGAAACCATGCAAGCTCATTAATTATTCATGCCCGGTTTATGCCGGGAACACCAGCTTCAAAAACGTAAGTAAAATTTACTTATTTCATTAACCTGTGAAATTTACTCAAATAAGCTAATAAATATGACAAATATTTCAACTTTAGGATAGATCCATGATAGCGCATTGTAAAGATAACAAGCAATAATGAATTCTATTTTCTTATAAGCTAGAGCATGAATTTTTACATTTGAATTGAGTACAAATACAGAATTTTCTTAATATTAGTTCACCCAAAAATTTTAATTTCCTTTAAGCCATCCTAGATGTGTATGACATTCCTTCTTCATCAGAACCGAAATTAAAATTTTATAATAACATTTCAGCTCTTTTTGTCCATGCAATGCAAGTAAACAGGTGCCATCAGTCTGCTGGCTGTTTGATGGTCCAAAAGGCATATTTAGGCAACATAAAAGTAATCACATGACTCCAGCCAATCAATGAATGTCTTCTGAAGCAAATCAATAGATTTGTGTAAAAAATAAATAGATAATTCAAACTTTATTAAAAATCGCTTCCTGACAGCAATCAACGCATCATGCAATGGCACGTTCATGCGAGAAGTTGGAAGTGCGCACTTTGTATACAACAGAGGAATGTTTTAAAGTTAAAAACATTTTAATTATCAATTTGTTTCTTACACCAACCTATCGGTTCAGAAGAAAGTCATGTGGATTACTTTTATGCTGCCTAAATATGCCTTTTGGACCATCAAATAGCCAGCAGCCTCACGGTACCCATTCACTTTCATTGTATGGACAAAAAGAGCTGAAATGTGCTTATAAAAATCTTCACTTCGGTTCTGCTAAAGAAGGAAAGTCATACACATCTGGGATCCCTTAATGGAAAGTAAATCAAGAGAGGATTTTCATTTTTGGGTGAACTATTCCTTTAAATTAACTTATTCAGTGTAGAAAGTGCTTAATCTTTTCAGATAAACCATTACAACCATTTTTTTTCTTTCAGTGATGGGGCGATTGATGAATCAGAATAGAGTATTTCAGTAATAATAATCAATAAACAATTCTTTCACGAAGTAATATAGTAACTGTAGTGTTTGGATGGCACATTAATATAGAATTCAATTGATGTGCAAATGCTTGTGCAGGTGTGCAAATATCATCTATATAAGCAATTTTTTCAGACTTAAATAGGTCTACACGTTGCACAATAGTCTGTGTTTTCAAACAGATTTCATAGAGCTGCTGGGTAAATTAAAGGGGGAAGCACACTGTATGTGTGTCTGGCAGATTACATGGTGTGTTCTAAAATGTAAAATAATTATTTTCTATGAAGGTACATACAAAGTGCGGTACATACACAATGCATTTTCTGTTACAACTATGTCATTTTGTGGTTTGACAGATTGAGTGAAACGTCTTCAAAGATACATACAGAGAATGTGCATAATAATTTCAAATCATCCAGTTTGCGCAATTAAATCAGTTTCATACACTAACCTGCAAACTCATCAACATCACTTTCATTCTTGAAGAAGCACAAAGACCTTCATAACTTTTCCATGTGTCCTGTACAAGGAGTTCTAAAATACCGGTCCTGTGTTGTGAAAACTGTGCCTTGCAACCGGCTTCAGTAAATGTTATATCGCCCCCTTGTGGTCTCCCAACTCTATTATGCCAAACATTAAACACAAGCCCAACTGAGTGAATTGGAAAGCATGCAAATTAGTCTTCTAATTTAAATGTTGGCTAATGAAAATATTTCGATAAAATAACGTCAATAATCGATCTATTGATATTTTATGACATGCCTATTCTCTACACTTACAGAGAAACTGTGTGGAAAATTAGATAAAAGGGGAATAAAAATAATTAACAATAAATAAACATATGTATTTAATTCTGTTTTACATTAAAAATATTACGCTTTAAAATTAAATGTATTTAAATGGGCAAAGAAACTAAATTATATGTGAAAGTAACTTGGCTAATGAACAGTGTGAAAAATGAGTCTAAAAGAGAGTGTGTGTGTGAGATGTAAAAGTCCTGATGTGAAAAGGGCACCTTTTAAAAGCAATTAGACGAGTGACTTTGAGCGCCTCATCATACCGACTCCATTATTATTTGCCTTTGATGAGACCAATTCCCCCCACCCCCCACCCCCCCATTCTTTCTCAAAGAAAGAGAAACGGCGAGAAATTTCAGTGACCTTGCCGTGACCTGACCACACAAAACTGGTCATCAACTTTTAAGACTGTATTTTATCATATTTTTTTTTTTTTTAAAGAAGGAGAGGAGGAGAGAAAAATGGCCAGCGCCGCTGCTCCATACATCATCCTGTCACGATTATGACATTCCTTCATAAATACCCACCAATCTCTGCTCCACCTGGCTGCCTCGCTTTCAGCCGCTGTGGAAGTGCCTAATTACTCCATATACATGCTCTCTCTCTCCCTCTCTATTTCTCCTCCCAAAACACAGTCACACACAGACAACAGAGAACAGTACTGGAGGAGGCCCCTATCATACACACACATTCACACAGACAGCAATTAATAAAGAGGCGGGCCCCTCTTGAGGGCCGCTTGAAAGTGTCTGCTCAGCACATAGAGGTAGAATATGCAATTTCCTCAAGTCTATAGTAAATTGATTTCTTCTGTATCTGACAGGACTTGGGTTCCCTCTCACTGTAATCTACCGGTTTCTCTCTCTTTTGCTCCTGGAATCAAGTTGCAAATCAAACAGTTGGAGATATGAAGGAAAGGACATGAGGACAAAGAATCATTTTCCAGCTGAGAAAGAGAAAATGAGCAAATACTGTATGTAAGCTCACTGGGAAGAGAACGACAGGGGTAACGGAAAAGAAAGAGACTCTGTACGTGTCGACATTGTCACAGAGGATGTGTGTGGCTTGAGTTGCTATCACTGCCTTACTTTGAGGACAAAATTGCTGAAATGTATCCATGTATTACATTTTTTCTTAAATATGTATAATACATGCATTTATAATACTGACATAAAGCTGTGTTCAAGCATATAAGTTTTACTGTAGTATTGGAATTGGTATGGAGGAGAGTAAAATGTCAATGGTATGTGAATCGACAACCCTAATGTGAACAATCATAATGTTGGAACATCCAATCAGTGCAAAAATGAAACATGACAGCTTTACGAACAAAAGAATGTAAAGTGTCCCCATTTAGATAATTATGTAAACAAATATGTTTTTTTTTTTTTTATCATTTATTTTTGGTTCTTTTCAATGTCTGTTATTTATAGATTTTACTGTTTTAGGCTTGTCCCAGACCCAGACTTTCAATATTAAACTATGAAAAATTATTTTATAAATACAAATTATTAAAGGTTTATAACTATGATCAAAATAACAAGGGATTTGTAAATGTTTCGATGCCTACGACCCCCATATATGTTGATACTCTTGCAAGGGACACCCTTTCTAAAATAAAAAGGCTGCTGTATATTTTCACAAAAAAAAAAAAACACCCATTGGACCTAATTTATATTAGGTGTCTTTAACTACTATGTTCTCAAGCATTAGATACAACATACTTATTATGTATATACATGTTGTTGTATTGTAATTAAATTTAGTTATGCTGCTAACCTTAGCCCTAGCCCTAACCCTAACCCTAACCCAACCCAACCCCAACCATTATCAATGAAAAGAGTTAAAAGGATTTTGAAAAGATGAAATTAGTCTTCCATGGTAATATGGCTCAGGTGGTAGAGCAGGTTGGCCACTAATCGCAGGGTTGGCGGTTCAATTCCCGGCCCACATGACTCAGTGTCCTTGGGCAAGACACTGAACACCAAGTTGCTCCCAATGGCAGGTTAGCACCTTGCATGGCAGCTCTGTCGTCATTGGTGTGTGAATATGTGTGAATGGGTGATTGAGATGCAGTGTAAAGCGCTTTGATCCATTCATGAACTTTGACAAGGGGTGGATGTATACTAAATATTTATTAATAGTTATTAAGGTGTTATAAGACCTTTAAATTCATTTTAAATTGGGGAATATCACTGATTAAGATTTTATTGAGGTTTGTTTAGAAAATGAAAAATTTACTTTTACTATAAAATCACTTTTGTACAAATGATGTGTGGTTTCTTGTGTATGACAAAAAAAAAACATTTTAAAGCACTTTGTGTGATTGGCACTTGGTATTGGCACTTAATATAACATTAGGCACTTAAAGTGCATTCTGCATTTCAAATTTCAAGATGTAATCTTGATATTAACCCTAAAATTAAATTTCATTTTAAAATGAGTTTTACTTCGATCCATATTCCCATTAGGACTGGAAGAGAGGGCGTGGTCAATCACCAATCTCTGGAAAGCAATGCAGTGAGAGGTGAGTGGCATTCACACCTGTGTGGGAATTGACAACAAGCTGATTTGTATCGCAGCAAGTAGCAGTGGGGATAAAAGGAGCGGCATCAGCTGCAGATGGGGAGAGAGAGCTGAACTTAGCACGCATGTGTGTGTCTGATGATATTATGAGAGTGTTAAAACAATAAAAGTTCATTTGGAACAGACATTGCTGTCCCGCTTCCTCTGTCTACTGGTGAACTGGGAGAGTTTTACAGTGGTGCTGGAACTCGGGATTTAGAGGAAGAGATCGCCGTCATAGAGTCACCACTAGCCAAGATTGTGAAATCCCTCGCTGGCATCCACCAGATGCAACACCAAGCCCTCCTAGAACTACTCTCCAAGCAAGAACAGTGCTTCTAGGTGCTCCTTCATTACCATGGCCACACCCCACATCATGATGCCTAAAATGGGGCCATAGGATGATCCTGAAGCCTTCAGCGAACTGTTTGAGTGCACGGCGGAAGGGTGGGGCTGGCCCAACACTCACAGCCGCTGCTGTAGGGGGAAGCCCAGCTCGGAGCGCAACAGCATCCGGTAGCAAACCAGCTGGAGTAATCCAATCTAAAATGAGCTATCCTACAACGGGTCGGCCCTGAACAGCACCATCAGCGTTTTCAGGCTCTTTCATTCTGGGAGTTTGGGTGACCGTTTGCTTTCGCCCAACAGCTCTGTGATGCCTGTCGGAGGTGGTTGCTGACGGTGAGGAGTGACAGCAACAACAGTAAACTTATGCCGAGTTTACACTACGTGATTTTAAGCCCGATTTTCACTCACTGACAGTTTTGTGGAGATCACCGACAAAAGCCTGAAATCACAGGCAAATCAGAGCTCACTCCCGTGAGCGACGAACACAATGTATGAATTATCAAAGACGTGATTTGAGAGAAGTGCCGACACACCACCGATGTCAGTGAGATATCAAGAATGTTAAATATCTGGATCTGTCTGCAATTCCAAATCACGCAATGTGAAATATGTTTTGACTGAAAACAACTACAGCGTTGGCCTACAGCCAATAAGAGAGCAAGAAAAGGAGCACTGGAAGTTTCAGTGGAAGGAGTCCTGCAACAGAACATCAACTAGCATGGCTGCGGAATCAAGAAAGTCTCATTGGACCAAAGAAATTGAGGGAAAATGAGTGGAACATTGGCAGGAGCACCAGTGCCTATTTGATGTTTCAACTGAACTGTACAACAACCAGGTGGAGAAAGAGAAGAGTTGGAGAGAAATTTCCAATTCTCTTGGACAGTCAGGTAAGCGAAAAGGTAGATTTATATTTAGGATGAGAATAAGGTGTATTTCAAACTGTTCTGAGACCAGAGCAGATAGACAACTTAACTGGAGGTTAAATAATTCACTAAATAGAGAGAAAGGGAGCATTCTGTAACTTTCTATGCAGCTAAGTGCAATCTAAACTTCCTATTTAAGGTACAAGGTCTGGACCACTCAACATGTTTGGCAGACATGTATAATGGTAATAAGTACATAGATTCAGAATTTTATAATGTAATATTTTATTTTAACATGGTTGGCAGTGAAAGGGAAATGGAAAATGCACATAGAAGTCACACTCGGGTCTCATAAGCTACACAAGTATTTGTGTAGTACAAGTGCCAAGCAGGCACTAATTGAGTCTAAATAGATGCACAACTTACATATTTTCAGTCATTTTGTTACACCCAAATAACAATAGCCATAGTTACTCTTATTTTTTTATTGTATTTTTTTTTACACTATTTATAAGTGATAGATTGAAGAATACTCAAGAGGTGTGGGCATAACTCCAAAAAATAGATGAGGTACAGGGGTGAAATGAGGTACCAGAGATATGCGTTTAAGGGTTAACAAAGTTTGAAAAAAGTGTCAGTGAAGAGCAAGTGATGTTTGAAAAAAAACTAAGAAAAATCAAGGTAAATTTCACTAGTTAGCAGAATATTTTTACGGCCTGATTTTTACATTTTCATTTTACAAAATTTTGCAAAAAGTATGCAATTTTTAATTTTAGATATGAAATTAGCCTTAGCAAGACAAAGGAGGCTTCACACCATCAGCACTCGGATGCTTCACTGTGTGTATCTGTGTGGACTAACTGTTCCAAGATGCTCCAAGATTGCTGTTGTTATCAGCCTGCTCTCTGGAACAGCCCTGGACTGTGCCACTGCTCAAAGCAGCAAAGTTCCTTTTGTGCTAGCATTCAGATCAGACTTCTCACCACACCCTCACAAGTTTTCAAGAGTTTCTGTTGGATTTAGTAGATTTTTGGATATGTCCTTCCCTTGTGGATTATGCTCTGTGAAAATTCGCCTTTTTGTTCTCTACTTTGGATTTTCCTTTGTGCTTTTGCGCACTCACTATTTTGGAACATTTTAATTTTTCATTAAAACTTTTTCAATTAATTTTATGTGCTGTGTCCGTCTCCCTTCCCACAATGAAGCAAATCTTTCTGAGGCTGTCAGTGGTGGTTCCTCCTGTCCCATCTGCCTGTTTACCACCAGTGCCTGTGCTAGCTCCTGAGCCAAGATTACCTCCACCCCAACGATTCTCAGGTGACCCGAGTGCATGTAGAGGCTCCTTGACACAGTGTTCCCTTTTGAACTTTTGATCTTCAACCCTCCAGTATCCCACTGATTGCTCCAAGATTGCTGTTGTTATCAGCCTGCTCTCTGGAACAGCCCTGGACAGTGCCACTGCTGTCCTTTCTGTCCTGCCACTGCAGAGTTCCTTTTGTGCTAGCTTTCAGATCTTCACTGATGAGTTTTGGCAGACTTCTCACCACCCCCTCACAAGTCGGGAGTCCTCTTCTCTCTCTGCAACAGGGACAATGTTGGAGTACGCCATCCAGTTCCATACCATCGCAGCAGAGAGTGGCTGAAACCAGGAGGCTCTGATTGCTAGCTTTTTGTCAGGACTCTCAGATGATATCTTGGATGAGCTCTCGAAACGGAAATCAAGCCGGGAATCTTGAGACCCTCATTGAACTGTCCATTTGCCTGGATAATCATCTTCGATCGAGGGTGCTCAACCGCAGGTCACCTAGGCCCATTTATCAAACCCCTATCCATCACTCACCCTCTGTACAAGAACAGCCTGAGCCTATGCAGTAAGGCCGAGCCAGGATTACCCCAAGAGGGTGAGATCGGCGGTTGTGGAAGCTCTGCTGCTTGTATTGCGGCAGACCTGACCACTTCTGAATGACTTGTCCTGAGCTCCAGGGAAATGCTCAACACCGTGCAGGTCAAGGAGGACAGTAATTTGGCCTCCTGGAGAATCATCTGTACATCAAGCTGGAAAAATTTTTGTTTCACGCCACTAAGATGCAATTCTTGGGATTCATAGTTGAGCCCGGCCACATGCAAATTGATACCAACAAGGTCAAGGCTGTGTCTGAGTGGCCCATTCCCGCCTCAGTAAGGAGGTCCAGCAGTATCTTGGCTTCGCAAATGTTTATCGAAAATTCATCAAGAATTTCAGTTCTGTGGCATCTCCTCTCTCAACACTCACCAAGGCAAGTAACACCTGATTTCAGAGGAACCTTGAAGCCTAGGCTGCCTTCACCAAGCTCAAGCATCTGTTAACCTCAGCACACATTCTCTCTCTGCCAGACCCTGAAGTTCCATTGGTCATAGAGGTGGCCACTGTGGACCACAAGAACCTTAATTACATTCAACAGGCTAAGCATATGAATCCCCATCAGGCTAGGTGGTCACTTTTTTCAACTGCTTTCAGTTTACCCTTAATTACTGCCCGGGGTCTAAAAATCTCAAGCGGATGTCCTGACTCGTGTCTATGCCCCTTCAGTCCGAGAAGATTCTGTGAAGTCCATCATCTCCAGAAACAGAATCATGGCCCCGGTGTGGTGGAAGATCCTGGATGTGTTCAGGAAGGCTCCAGTCCAGGAACCTGATCCATGAAATGGTCCAGCTGGCCATCTGTTCATTCCACAGTCTGTCCGCTCTCAAGTACTTCAGTGGGTTCATGCATCTCCACTCACCTGTCATCCTTGTTTCAGTTGCACCTTTGAGTTCCTCCAAAGGCGGTTCTGGTGGCCTATGATTAAGGAGGACACAGAGACATTTGTTAAGTCCTGCACCATGTGCAACCAAAGCAAGGCCTCTCACCGTGCACCCCAGGGTCTACTGCTACCTCTTCCCATTCCTCAACGCCACTGGTCACATCTCTCCATGGACTTCATCACAGGTCTCCCGTCATCCCACGGTAATACCACCATTTTGGTCATTATAGACAGATTTTCCAAAGCTTCCAGATTCATTCTACTCCCTAAGCTACCATCCACTAAGCAGACAGATGAATTGGTCATTGAACATGTTTTTCGAGTCTTTGGCATTGACATTGTCTCTGATCAAAGACCCCAGTTCTCTTCCCGGATCTGGAAAGCCTTCTACCGACTGGTGGGATTGACGGTAAGCCTGTCCTCAGGATTCCATTCGGAGTCCAACAGACAGAAGGAGAGAGTCAACCAGGAGCAGGAAGTGCAACCTGTCCTCCTGGTCGTCATTCATTGTGGGGGCCGAGTATGCTCAAAAAACCCTGAAGTCCACTGCTACAGGCATGTCGCCTTTCGAGTGCCAGTTTGGGTTTGCACCACCTCTCTTTCCCGAGCAAGAGGAGGAAGTCGGGATTCCATTGGCCCAGATGTTTCTCAGGCTGTAATGGTCAACCTGGAGGAAAATATATATATATATATATTGGCAGCTAAAAGTTTGGAATAATGTACAGAACTTGCTGTTTCTTAAAGAAATTGGTACTTTAATTCACCAAAACGCATTCAACTGATCACAACGTATAGTCGGGACATTACTGATGTAAAAAATAACACCATCACTATTTGAAAAAAAGTAATTTTTTATCAAATCTAAACAGGCTCCATTTCCAGCAGCCATCACTCCAACACCTTATCCTTGAGTAATCATACTAAATTGCTAATTTGAAACAGAACTATTGAAACAGAAAAACAAAAAGAAAAGGTTAGAGTGGGCAAAGAAACACTGACATTGGACAACAGATAATTGGAAAAGAGTGTTATGGATCTTAACCCCATTGAGCTTTTGTGGGATCAGCTAGACTGTAAGGTGAAAAGTGCCCAACAAAACAGCCAAATCTATGGCAAGTGCTACAGGAAGTGTGGGGTGAAATGTCACCTGAGTATCTGGACAAACTGACAGCTAGAATGCCAAGGACCCACAAAGCTGTAATTTCTGCACATGGAGGATTTATGGACGAGAAGTAGTTCTGAAAATTTTTTTCAAATTGTAATAGTAATTTTTCATGTTATTAATGTCCTGACTATACATTGTGATCAGTTGGAATCTATAAATTTTTCCAAACTTTTGGCACCAGTGTGTATAAATAAATAAATATATATATATACAGCAGTCACCAGAGTGAAAAATGTTTTAACGATACTATTTTCTAGAAGTCCACAGTTCTTAAGGTGCCCGAAGTTGAAGAAACACTTTTCAAAACCACTACTAAAAGGCTAAAGAATTAAATACTTATGAGCCATGGCACCCTACATAGTACTGAAAATTTTGATTATGTGAACACACCCAAAACAAGATTACAGTTTAGAGTGAAGAAGAAGAAGGCACGCTGCTATGCTCCCATGTAATTTAATAGATTAAAACAAACAACATTTCGATTTCTAAGATCTTCGTCAGGCAAAAATACCCTATGTAGTACTTAAAAGAGTTGTAGTGCTCAGAGAGAAGCAGGATTGCATTCTTCTCTCTCTCCCTGTACTATCCTGTCAATTAAAGGCACAACCCTCAAAATATATTAAAGAAGAATAAAACAAAATGGCAGAATGATTCGTAAGGGATTCATACTAGCTCTAAGTAATAACAAAATTAGAAGTTTTTGTCACCAATCCCCCTGAATTCCCCTCTTCATCTTAACTACACCCACATCATCATCTGAGCTTGTCCGTCTTTCTCTCTCTGCGCCATGCTCTATGGGGGAAATTTGATTTGCATCATGAAGTGAAGTACATTGAAATAATGTATTTTTATCACAGCAGATATTCAGGGATTTACACCAATTTTCCTCAGATCTGCACACCATGCAAAATTTACCTACACGTGTGCCGTGTTTCCTGATATCCAAACAACTGGATGTTAATACAACACCTATCGCTCCCTGATATTTCAGAGCTCAGAAAAACCACCACCAATTATATATTTATATCAGGTGCATTTTGCAATTCTTCAAGTTTTTCACTCTGATACGATGGCTAAGATTTAAGGATGTATCAATTGGCTGTGTAAGATCCAAATGAAGTCTGTTCAGAGTAAATGTCAGTGCGCGTGGCAAAAACTTCATACTGTTAATGTCAGCAAAGTGAGAGTCCCTAGAGACACAAAATAATGACTTTCTTCTTTTTATATGCTTTGCTTTTTATGATTGCATTGTTCCAAATCAGGTTTGATGTAATTTTCTTTCATGCTTTCAAAATGTAGTTTCTAAAACAATCTAAATTTTCATTTCAGTATACAGGGGATAAAACATTTCTTAAAGCAAATAATGTTATTCTGCGCATTTATTCCCTTTGATCATCACTTTAAATGACGTGTGAATTAAAAATAATGTATATTCCTATGAAACAGATGCTGCAGTAATTGAATCCAAGATCAAAAACAGATGAAAGCATGTTCTCTTTTATTCTGATAATAATGCAATGTTTACAGTTTTCTTTTTCCTGAAAGAAAATACTTTTTACTGAAACAACAAACTTGACTACACATTTGTTATATCAAAGTCATTTTTATGCATTTTAAAAAAAACAATGTATATTAATATAATACAATATGGCAGATGGGTAGTGTTTTCGAAACCTTTTTGACAAAATATTATTTTCAATTCTGTTGGGTAACACATTTTTTAACAATTGGTGGAATTCTACTTTTTCAGCAAATAATCACACATTGTTTAATGTATTTTTACAAATACTCATATTGTTTTTCTATAATTCTATAATAATTATTATTATTACATGCATATAAATTACTAAACCACCTATTTTAATAAAATACATTTCCATAAACTTGTTTTCATAATAAGCACTTTCAGAGATAGAAAATATTTAACATTATTGCATTATATTTTTCAAATATTTTCAAAAAAATCAACAGATACTAAATATCAGTCTCATCTACTTTTTGATTTTTACTAAAACATTTGAAGCATTTCAACTACTGTTTTTTATTTACTAACCATTTTAGAGGTATTCAACAAAAAAGAAATATTTTACAATTGTTTTTAAAGCTATTCAACTACAGTTTTATTTTACTAAAAACCTTAGAATTATTCAACTACTGTTTTTTATTTATTTTACTATTAATGTTAGAACTATTCAACCACTGTTTTTTTATTTTACTATTTTATTTAGAGCTATTCAACTACTTTTTTATTTAAAAAAAATGAGAGATATTCAACTATTGATTTACATTTATTTTACTAAAAATGTTAGAGCTATTCAACTACTGTTCCACGTCTGTCGCTCACTTCGACGTTGTGTAGCACACACATGGCACGCGCAAATTCACATTTCGCTAAATTTACCGTCAAATTTGCTGTCTCAAGACGAGTAAATAAAGCGCACAATTGGCAAAGATGTTCCTCCCATGTCTGGCTATACACAACCACATCATCCAGATACACAGCACATCCCTCCAGCCCAGAGATTACCATATTCATCAGGCGCTGGAATGTAGCTGGAGCGTTTCGAAGAACGAAACTCATTCGTTTATAAGAATATAATCCGGAAGACATTGTGAAAGCACAAACTTCCTGAGTACGAGAAGTAAGGGGTACCTGATAATATCCCTGAAGTAAATCAATCTTCATAACAAACTCAGCTGACCCCACCGAATCAATGAAGTCTTCAATTTGTGGAAGTGGAAAAGAGTCGGATTTAGTAACAGCGTTCAGTCTCCTATAATCGGTACAAAACCTAAATGTTCCATCCGGTTTCGTAACTAGAAGGCAAGGAGAAGCCCAACTGGAACTAGATCGTTCCGCAAGTCCATTCTCCAAAAGATACTTAACCTCTGATTACAAAAGTTTTTGTTTTTCGGGAGACACACAATAAAATCGCTGCCGAATAGGTTGGGAATCACCGACATCAATATCGTGCTGAATAATATCAGTACACGAAGGAGTATCAGAAAAAAGCACTTGAAACTCTGTTATCAGATGTATTAATTCCTTACCATTATCTTGAGATAAATGCCCAAGCATAGACTCCAATCTCTTTAATTGCTCAGAATTACAGAGTCTAAGTTGAATTAAATATTTGTCAAAAATATCCTTCTCAACTCCATCTAACAAAGAACCGGTTTCACCCCTTACGGCAAACGCAACAGATTTAATTTCAGCACCCCCAACAGCGACATTTGGTCCAGTTGCATGAAACAAATAAGGCTTCAATAGATTTACATGGCACAGCTGAGCCTTCTTCCTATCCGGAGTGGAAATCATATAGTTTTGTTCCGAAAGTTGTTCAAGCACAGTATAAGGTCCAGAAAACTTTGCAGCAAAAGTGGAACCAGCTATTGGAAGCATCACCAAAACCTGATCTCCAGAATTGAATTCCCTGTTTTCTGCCTTTTGATCAAACCAGGCTTTCATTTTAGATTGTGCCTTACCTAGATTTTCACGGGCTACTGTACCAGCCCAATACAATCTATATCGGAACCCGTTTACATACTCCAAAAGATTTACAGGCGGTTCAGTTTCCAATAAATCATCACGCAAAAGCGTGAGCGGTCCCCTTACTTTATGTCCAAATACTAGATCATTTGGGCTGAAACCCAAACTTTCTTGAGTGGCCTCGCAAGCAGCGAGCATCAACCAAGGTAGTCCCTCCTCCCAGTCTTTCATCAATTCAGTACAGTACGTTCTCAACAACTGTTTTAATGTTTGATGAAAGCACTCGAGGGCACCCTGACTCTCAGGATGGTAAGCACTGCTTTTTCTCCCGAGCCCCTCGGCTCAAGGAGTAGTAACATGAATGGAGAGGCCATGCAACGTAATCAAATTCGCACAAAAATGTATTTAATCAAGAAAAACAACCATAACTACATTAAAGTATAAGATAAACCATAAAAACACAAACACAGCAACATCAAGCCTTGGACTGGAGAGGGTGAGAGAGTCAGCATGACAAACAAACAGCAAGTTCAAGCTTCAACCTCCCGTTCAGCTATCCTCCAGCTTCTTATGAGCAGCATGGTTAAACAGTCAATTCTCCACTCCTGTCTCACAGCAATCAACCTGAGGACACAAATAGTGTTACCCAAAGACACCTACTGGACAAAATAAAATACTCCACCCCGTGGTCCATCACAGGCGGCGTGTGCAACGGGCACGCAGCCACGGGCCATTGGAAAGGGGCCCCGCTGCGCTGGCACATTCCATAGAGTTGTTGACTGTATTCTTTGCCCTGCGGAGGTTTCGGGACAAACATGTCTTGATCAGGTCAGACAGCACCACCGCGGTAGCGTACATAAATCGCCAAAGTGGAGAACGCTTCCGCCACATGTCACAACTCACCCGTCGTCTCCTCCTTTGGAGCCTCACACTCAAATCCCGGGCAACCTCAATTTGGTAGCGGACGCGCTGTCACAACAACACTTTCCCAGTGGAGAGTGGAGGCTTCACCCCCAGTTGGTTTAGCTGATTTGGGAACAGTTCGGCAAGGCTCAGGTAGACCTGTTCACCTCCCGAGAGACCTCCCATTGCCCGCTCTGGTATGCCCAAACAGAGACTCCCCTTGGCGCAGACGCACTGGCACACAGCTGGCCCTCGGGCTGAGCAAGTACATATTTCCTCCAGTGAGCCTTCTTGCACAGATGCTATGCAAGGTCAGGGAGGATGAGGAACAAGTCACCCTAGTGGCTCCCCCTACTGGCCCACCCGGGCTTGGTTCTCGGACTTCGTACTCCTCACGACAGCCCCTCCCTGGAAATTTCCCCTGAGGAAGGACCTTCTCCCTCAGGGACGGGGCACGCTCTGGCATCCACACCCAGACCTCTGGAACCTCCAAGTCTGGCCCCTGGACGGGACGTGGAAGATCTAGCTGATCTACTACCTGCCGTCATAGACACGATCAACCAAGACAGAGCTCCCTCTACCAGGCAACTTTACGCCCTGAAATGGCACTTGTTCGCGAATTGGTGTTCTTCCCGGGCTGAAGACCCACGTAGGTGTGCAGTTAGGTCAGTGCTCTCATTTCTGCAGGAGAGGTTGGAGGGGAGGCTGTCCCCTTCCACCTTGAAGGTGTACGTAGCTTCTATCGTGGCCCACCACGACGCAGTAGACGGCACGTCTTTGGGTAAGCATGACTTAATTATCAGGTTCCTAAGAGGCGCCCGGAGGTTAAATCCCTCTCGGCCAAGCCTGCTCCCCTCCTGGGATCTCTCAGTGGTCCTCTCGGGCCATCAGAGACCTCCCTTTGAGCCGCTAGAATCCGTTGGACTCTGCCTCTCCCTGAAGACGGACCTGCTGATCGCGCTCGCCTCCATCAAGAGGGTTGGGGACTTGTAAGTGTTCTCTGTTAGCGACACTTGCCTGGAGTTCAGTCCGGCAGACACTCATGTGATCCTAAGAACGCGGCCGGGCTACGTGCCCAAGGTTCCTGCGACTCCCTTCAGAGACCAAGTAGTGAACCTGCAAGCACTGCCCGGGGAGGAGGCAGACCCAGCCCCTTTGTTGCTGTGTCCTGTATGTGCTTTGTGTACCTACTTGGCACCTACTCTTTGTCTGCTTTGGTGGACAGCGGAAAGGGAACGCAGTCTCCAAACAGAGGCTTTGCCATTTAATTGGCCTATCACATCCAGGCCGTGCGCCGTGCGCCCACCACCACCCCCCCTTGCGGGTCTAAGCACACTCAACAAGGACTGTTGCGTCCTCGTGGGCACTGGCCAGAGGCACCTCCCTGGCAGACATATGCAGAGCAGCGGGTTGGGCAACACCTAATACCTTTGCGAGATTCTACAATCTCAGGGTTGAGTCAGTATCGTCCTGTGTTTTCTCAGGTCCGAGCCGGTAGAACTCGGTACACGCTGACAGACTGACCGGGTGGATCGCTTGCACCTAGCACCCTTTCCCTCAGCCGAGGTAAAACTGTGTGCTTTCTCTCCCAGGAGATCCCACTCATTCGGATCCCTGGATAACTCCTCCCTAGCCTTTTGGGTCTGCAGTTCAGCGGAGGAACTCGCCACTCTACCCTGTACTAGAATAGGTGCTCAGGACTCCTACATGGACTCCCCCTGTGTGTATTTTCTGCGGTACAGTCCCCTTATGAGCGGACCCGTGTCTCCCTTGGGCAGTTCACACTCCCCCCTGGTCGGCGTGTTTTTAGCAACTCTCCCCTCCGGAGAGGTGGGATCTACCATCGCGCCACTTTCCACATGTCGCCTAAAAACCCATGTGATGTATTCGCCACTCTTACCTCCCCCTCTCTGAGCAGGTGTGGTCTCCGCAGGGTCTTTTCCCCCAGAAAAACAGGAAACCGAGTAAGACCACCTTCCCACGATGCGTGTAAAGGCCCCAGCCGTTTGGCTCTATGCAAGAAACATAGAGAGAAAAGAGGCCCGGCTAGACCCAAGTTGGCAAGCGTCGCCTTGTTCCCCTGTCTAGGGTAACCAGAAGGATTCCGATGACTTTTTTGGGGCATTGGGGAAGGGTACGTGCAGTCTGATACAGCTGGTCGCTTTTGCACATCAAGTACCTGCCCGTATTTTCCTGCCTTAATACCCATATGTCAGGGGGCGGGGTATGCAAATAATGTCTGCCAACTTCTCATTGGCCTTTTTTCATAGATCAGAGGCATATTCGGCGTTCAAGAGAGACCCCTACTGTAGCTTCTTCGACCACGTCTCGTTCCCTCCATCAGGAAACGGAGGTTACATACGTAACCTAGACGTTTTTTTATTTTCCTAAAAAACTTTGAGCTATTCAACTAATGTTTTTTATTTTACTAAAAGTTTTAGAGCTATTCAACTACTGTTTTTTACTATTAATGTTAGAGCTATTCACCTACTGTTTTTTAATAAAAATTAAGAGCTATTCAACTACTGTTTTTTACCAAAATATCTAAGAGCTATTCAACCACTGTTTTTATAAACTCTTGTGCATTTATGCCATGTATGTTTAATATCATCAGTGCCACTCTAATGATAAACTTCACAGAACAATGTAATAAATTTAGCTTGTGAACCATGGCGAGGTCAGAGGCCGAGGAATTGCAGTCTGCCACTGGAGCGCTGCTTGACAGATAATAAATGATGCGTTGTAAACAAATCCTGTTATGCTTTAATTCATGCGGTCTAATTTGATTTGGCGGGAGAGGAGTTCTTCAGCAAAAGCAAGACAACATCGGACTCTGTGACATGGACATCTTTCCTCACGCATCTCTGTCATAACTGTAACCGCATTACGGACGCTAAGCATCGTCTCATAGGGCAGATGGAGCCCGCTCCAAAGTTTATCAACACTTCCCTACTATATCAGAATAAATTGAGTAATAACGAAAGCAAATCAAGTTTGACTGAGTCGCTGGTAGGACTCCAGGGTTGAAACAGTGCTCTGATTTGGACTAGATTCAAGGGATACAGATATGATAACAATCGCCACATATTCTGAAGTTAGACTTTATAAAATGTATATCCAATCAAATGAAATAAAACTATACAAGAGCAAAGACGGATGCTAGCAAATGGAAAACAAGCACCTTTCTTCGATGAGTAGAAAGACCCATTTCTCATGGCATACTACAGGACACAACACACATTTTCCTCATTAAGTTATAGGTATAAATGCTTCAAAGCATGAAATTACCCTCAAGCCTCCTTCTAAAAAATAACCTGGTTTGCAAATAAATGATCCATACAAAGCAGTAAAATGCACATTATTAAAATAATAGGAGGGATTTGAAATTCAGCGTATAAGGCACAACCACCCCTGTGCTTTCCTGTTTTGTTCATTTGTTCATTTCATGACAGTGGGAAAGGTTAGTCCCTAAAATAATAACATTTCTCTTTATCTTAACAAATGGTAAATGGTCTGCACTTATATAGAGCCTTTTTAACCTTAACGGTATTCAAAGCACTTTACACTGTGTCTCATTCACCCATTCACACACACATTCATACACACACTTTCACACGCCAATGACGACAGAGCTGCCATGCAAGGCGCTAGCCTGCCACTGGGAGCAACTTGGGGTTCGGTGTCTTGCCCAAGGACACTTCGGCATGTGGGCCAGGAACTGAACCACCAACCCCGATTAGTGGCTGATCCGCTCTACCACCTGAGCCACAGCCACCCCTTTTTTTTTTTTTTAATTAGTAAAAAAAAAGTAAAGTCTTAGTATAGTTCTCCAAAAAATGAAATTTGCTTCATTTATTCATCTTTATGTCGTCAAGTATCATGGGTGTCTCCTCAACTTTTAGCACTGTGGACTGCAAGAAATTAAAGTTTTGTTAAAGGGGTCATGACATGAGGATTCAAATTTGCATTGATCTTTTGACATATAAGAGGTCACTGTACTAAAAAAATATACTTTATGTTTCAGAACTCAAAACGCAAAAACCAGTGAAGAAACCAAGCTGCCAAAACAATTAATTATATATTTCTTCCACATTATGATGTCACACAGTGGTAAACATTGGCATCTGACCGCCTCCACAACAACACACCAACGACCTACTTTATCTTAAACCACTGCCAAGCAGCGGTGAGTACTAAGATGGCAGGTCAGTCAAGAGCAGAGAGCGTGTACTGACAAGTCTTAAAGGAGAAGCAGCACCAAAACAAAGCGTTTCAGACAGAGGGTCAGAATAATGGTACAAAATTATCTTGTTTACAAATATACAGTATATATATATATATATATATATATATATATATATATATATATATATATATAGTAAATATACACATAGTATACACACACATATACACACACACACACACACTGGAAGCCAAAAGTTTGGAATAATGGACAGATTTTGCTGTTTCAGAAGGAAATTGGTACTTTAATTCACCAAAGTGGCATTCAACTGATGTAAAAAGCATCACCATCACTATTTGAAAAATGTCATTTTTGATGAAATCTAGACAGAACCCATTTCCAGCAGTCAGAGTAATCATGCTAAATTGATCATTTGTTAATAGAAAATCACTTGCCATTATATCAAACAGAAATCCGTTGGACCGATTTCTTTCCATAATAGCAAAATCTGCACATTATTCCAAACTTTTGGTCGCCTGTGTGTGTGTATATATATATATATATATATATATATATATATATATATATACACAGTATCTATTAGGGATGCCACAATTCTCAATACAATATTGAACCGTTCGGTATGACAACCATGGTTCAATACGCGCTTGTGAATTGAAAATCGGTTTTGCTTTTAAATAATTTCCGTGCATTTTATTTCTCTCCGAATTGGCTCCGTTTGTGTGTGCCCATGAGTCTACGCGCTTAGATGAGTAAACGCCTTTTAACATTTAGGAATTCATTTGTTCCCCAGTTTGTATATGGGCTACCAGCAACTGTGAGCTGCCAGTGATCATTTTTATCTACATTTATTTTTTTATTATACAACACAATATTAATGTGTAAAAGAGGATTTTTTTTTTTTTTTTTTTGCTTTTTAGTAAAATAAAGAAAGAGTATTGCAATACATTCTCCTCCTTAACCTCTTACTGTTCCTGTTGCCTAAGAATAGAATAACAAAAAACACTGAACCGAACCGAAAACCGTGGTTAAAAAACTAGGTATGTATTGAACCATGGGCTAACTGTATTGTTGCATCCCTACTATATATACAGTACTGTGCTAAAGTCTTATTCACATATGATTTTTCACCAAAGCATTTGTCTTAAGATGGTTATTAATATCTGCCACTTTAGTGTGTCAGTAGGAAATATACATTTTATACTCAAGAACATTTCTTTTGCAAATAGAACAGAACAGAAGAACAGGGAGCCCTGCAACAGATGTCATGGCCCCCACAGAGACCCCCACTGAACATCATGTCAGTCTGAGATTACATGAAGAGACAGAAGAAATTGAGAGTAATAAATAAATCAATTGCCTAAATAAATAAAAGAACTGTGGCAAATTCTCTTGGAACATCCTATCTGCCAACAACTAATAAAAACTGTGTCCAGTTAATAAAGTGCTATGGTGGATAATTGGTGCTGTTTAAAAGGCAAAGGTGTTCACATCAAATATAGATTTAGCTCTTTTTGTTTTCTGGATGTTGTATGACGTTAATTGATTAATGAAAACTATTCATATCATAATTTTTTTAACAAATCCTCAATTTGAAAGTTTTTCACAAGTGACTAAAACTTTTGCACAGTACTGAATATATACATTGATCAGGCACAACATTAAAACCACCTGCTTAATATTGTGTAGTTCCCCCTTGTGCCGACAAAACAGCACCAACCCACATCTCAGAATAGCATTCAGAGATTATATTCTTCTCATCACAATTGTAAAGAGCGGTTATCTGAGTTACTGTAGACTTTGTCAGTTCAAACCAGTCTGGTCATTCTCTGTTGACCTCTCCCATTAACAAGACATTTCCATCCACAGAACTGCTGCTCAATTGATGTTTTCTGTTTTTGGCACCATTCTGTGTAAATTCTAGATTCTGTTGTGTGTGAAAATCCCAGAAATACTCAAACCAGCCCATCAGGCACCAACAATCATTCATGTGATTATCTATTCAGCCAGTCATGTGGCAGCAGTGCAGTGCATAAAATCATGCAGATACAGGTCATGAGCTTCAGATAATGTTCACATCAACCATCAGAATGAGGAAAAAATGTGATCTCAGTGATTTGGAGCGTGGCATGTTTACTGGTGCCAGATGGACTGGTTTAAGTTTCTGTAACTGCTGATCTCCTGGGATTTTCACACACAACAGAATCTAGAATTTACTCTGAATGGTGTCAAAAACAAAAAACATCCAGTGAACGGCAGTTCTAAAGACTAGAACCATAGTGTTCATAATAAAGTGCTCAGTGAGTATATATATATGCACACATACCGATCAGCCACAACATTAAAACCACCTTCCTAATACTGTGTATTGTGCCACCAAAATAGATCTCAGAATAGCATTAGCAGAAAAAGGGGAATCTGTGCATTAGCAGAAAAAGGGGAATCTGTGCATTTCCATAAAAATCAACCCCTGAGACATGAAAGTGTCTGAAGTTGAAGAAACTTCTTTCTTGTTCCTAACAAAAAGCTATCGTATGGCTTCAAGCCAATTTTATGATACTTACTTTTATTATTATTTGGGTCATTTTGGAGCTTGACAGACCCAGTCCCCATTTGCTCCTTTTTTATGAAAATGAGCGTCCAGAATATTCTTCACATAATTCACCTTTTGTGTTTCAAGAGAGACAGTTATACAGGTTTAGAACAACAAGGGGGTAAAGAAAATTTTTCTCATTTCATTTTTCTGTAAACTATTACTTTATGCCATCATGTCCAGGACATGTTGATTACTACCCAGCTCTTTTAAACATAAGCAAGTCTTCAAGATGTTGACAGAAAAGTTTGGCATTGTATTATATTACTCTTGTGACCTCTGGAACAACTTCATCTCACACTCCTCGGTTTCTCATTCATAATGAACTCATCATCTCTCTTCCTGTCAGTCGTTCTCATACTCCATATTTTTTTTCACGCTCTCAAAAATAAAGAAACATAGTTGCCGTTGTTCAGACACAATAAAAACCTCCTCTCTCTCTTTGATGTTGGGCGACTGTCCCATCTGGACCAAATGGAGAGGAATGACTGGCCATCCATGCTAAGATCTACATTACACCTGAGTTATGGCCACCATTTGCAATTCAGAGTGGCTCTATGGAGACTTCACCACCTTGGTAACGCACCCATCAGAGCTGCAGTACACAACACAATCAGGTAGATTTACTGTGCCAGGAAAGAGGCTTCAGGAGATTGTGGGCCACATGAGGGCAGGCCGTCCCAAACTCCCATTCTCGCAAAGGCCCTACTGGGCCACATTCAGACACTCTTAATGAGAGAGCCCCAGGTACAGAGATGGGAATAAAATGAGAGAATGAGACCAAGAGAATACCAGTGTGATTAAAACCAAGCCAAATCCCCAATCCTATTTTTTGTTCAAAAGATTTGGCATCAGGACAAGCATTTCTAGCTATATTCCAGTTAACTCATGCCCTCTAGATGCCCTCAAATGACGTTTCTTGAAAGGAAAGTGAACAATTCAAGCCTGAACAGGCTTACTGGAATAAAAAGACAGGATGTAGTGATCTAATACTCAAAACCGACATGAAACTTGACACTAACGTGAAATATATAATCAAAAACAAGGCTGGGAATGGTAATTACAAATATCTGTTAAAGAACGAGTTCACATAAAAATAACATTTCTGTCATCATTTACTCACCATTTTAATTTATTTTTAAAACTGTATGACTTTATTACTTTTGTGGAACACAGAAGGAGTTTTTGTATATTCCAGCAGTTTTTTGTAGAGAATGAAAGTGAATGGTGACAATGACTGCCAAGCAAGATTTTCAAGGCTTTTACTGAAAAACAATAGAAATTTCTGTCTGTTCCTAACATAGTTATCATATGGCTTCAGATGACTTAAAGGGCTGGAAGATATGGCTACAGAAATGATAGCTCGAGAAAAAAATTTGTTAGCCTATTGACAATACTCAATGTACACTAATGAGCAAAAACAATATGACCACCTGCCTAATATGACGTTGGTCCTCCACATGTTACCAAAACAGCACCAACCTGCCAAGGTTTGGACTGTACAAGAACCCAGAAGTTGTCCTATGGTATCTGGCCCCAAGATATTAGCAGTAGATCCTTCAAGTCCTGTAAATTGTGAGGTGGAGCTGCCATGGATTGGACTTGTTGGTCCAGCACATCCACAGATGATCAATCAGATTGAGATCTGGGGAATTTGGAGGCCAGGATAACACCCTGAACTCTTCATCATGTTCCTCAAACCATTCCCAAACAATGTGTACAGTATGGCAGGGCGCATTATCCTGCAGAAAGAGGCCACTGCCATCAGGGAATACCTTTATCATGAAGGGGTGTACCTGGTCTGCAACGATGTTTAGGTAGGTGGCACATGTCAAATTGATGTCCACATGAATGACTGGACCCAGGGTTTCCCAGCAGAATATTGACCACTGTGCATCCTGGTGGCATCACTTCCCACTGTAAATGGCCCACACGTACACGGCCATCCACATGATGTAAAAGAAAACGGGACACATCAGACCAGGTGACCTTCTTCCACTGCTCCAAGGTGACGCTTGCGTGCCCATTGTAGGCACTTTCGACAGTGGACAGGGGTCATGATGGGCACTCTGACCGGTATGCGGTAACACAGCCCCATACGCAGCAGGATGCAATGCACTGTGTGTTGTGACACATTCCTCCCATAACCATTATTTACATTTCTGTGACTTGTGCCACAGCAGACCTTCTGTTGGTTCAGACCAGACGGGATATCCTTCTTTGCCTTTGTGGACGGATGAGCCTTGGGCACAAAACACCCTGTCACTGGTTTGTAGTTTGTCCCTCCTTGGACCACTGTCAGTAGTTACTCACCACTGCTGATCAGGAACACCCCACAAGCTTTTCTGTTTCAGAGATGTTCTGACACAGTCATCTGACCATAATAATTTGGCTCTTGTAAAAGTCACTCAGGTCTTTACTCCTGCCCATTTCTCCTGCATTCAACACATTGACTACGAGAACTGATTGTTGTTTACCATGTAATCTACCCAGACCTTGACATGTGACCTTGTTAGGAGATGATCAGTGTTATTCGCTTCACCTGTGAGTGGTCATAATGTTTTGGCTCATCTGGATAATTATGCATTTGCTCTGAAATGGATTAAAAGTTTTTATTGTTGTTGTTTTGTTTTTTTAATCATTTCAACTAAATGTAGCCAACAGGTACTAACAAAAAAACTAAATAATTTTTTGCAGAATGAAACTGAAAATGTGAACAAAATCCTTTTAAATTGTTCCAGAAGGAAAACTTTACTTCTAAATGCAGGTAACTTGTTAATAATGTTACTATTTTTAACAAAAGTTAAAATAATGAAGGCATGTTTTCCACACTTTTTCACTATGAAGCAAGAATGAACAATATTCAAATCATTTCAACATTGCATAGTAATAAAAAGCATTTTTTTAATGTACAAATATTGTGTGAATGAAAAGGGTGTGCAAAAACTACAATTTCACACACTTATTTTTTGAAACCAAGTTTCCCGCTATAATAATACTGAATTTTATTTTGGGGGGGATTTGATTTGTTTTATTCAATAGTAACACACTGCTGTTGTATTTACTTCACCTCCACCTTGAGCTTTTATTTTGATGTAACACTGAAAATGTTACATCAAACATTTGATGACAGTTTGCAATGTTTGTCATTACAAATATGCTGAAATGACTTAAATACATAAGTGTTTTTACATTGAATTTAATTGCAGCCTTTTCGGCTCAATATTCTCAACTGACCTCATCACAATTCTGATGTTAATTTGATTTATTGTGTAACCCTGCAGGATCTGGAAACTAGTCTAATGCACTGTAAATAATAATATTTATCTTAAATATATATATATATATATATATATATATATATATATATATATATATATATATATATATATATATACACACTCACCTAAAGGATTATTAGGAACACCATACTAATACTGTGTTTGACCCCCTTTCGCCTTCAGAACTGCCGTAATTCTACATGGCAATGATTCAACAAGGTGCTGAAAGTTGAATCAGCACTTCTTGCAGTTGATGGAGATTTGTGGGATGCACATCCAGGGCACGAAGCTCCCGTTCCACCACATCCCAAAATGCTCTATTGGGTTGAGATCTGGTGACTGTGGGGGCCATTTTAGTACAGTGAACTCATTGTCATGTTCAAGAAACCAATTTGAAATGATTCAAGCTTTGTGACATGGTGCATTATCCTGCTGGAAGTAGCCATCAGAGGATGGGTACATGGTGGCCATAAAGGGATGGACATGGTCAGAAACAATGCTCAGGTAGGCCATGGCATTTAAACGATGCCCAATTGGCACTAAGGGGCCTAAAGTGTGCCAAGAAAACATCCCCCACACCATTACACCACCACCACCAGCCTGCACAGTGGTAACAAGGCATAATGGATCCATGTTCTCATTCTGTTTACGCCAAATTCTGACTCTACCATCTGAATGTCTCAACAGAAATCGAGACTCATCAGACCAGGCAACATTTTTCCAGTCTTCAACTGTCCAATTTTGGTGAGCTCTTGCAAATTGTAGCCTCTTTTTCCTATTTGTAGTGGAGATGAGTGGTACCCGGTGGGGTCTTCTGCTGTTGTAGCCCATCCGCCTCAAGGTTGTGCGTGTTGTGGCTTCACAAATGCTTTGCTGCATACCTCGGTTGTAACGAGAGGTTATTTCAGTCAAAGTTGCTCTTCTATCAGCTTGAATCAGTCGGCCCATTATCCTCTGACCTCTAGCATCAACAAGGCATTTTCGCCCACAGGACTGCCGCATACTGGATGTTTTTCCCTTTTCACACCATTCTTTGTAAACCCTAGAAATGGTTGTGCGTGAAAATCCCAGTAACTGAGCACATTGTGAAATACTCAGACCGGCCCGTCTGGCACCAACAACCATGCCACGCTCAAAATTGCTTTAATCACCTTTCTTTCCCATTCTGACATTCAGTTTGGAGTTCAGGAGATTGTCTTGACCAGGACTACACCCCTAAATGCATTGATGCAACTGCCATGTGATTGGTTGATTAGATAATTGCATTAATGAGAAACTGAACAGGTGTTCCTAATAATCCTTTAGGTGAGTGTATATATATATATATATATATATATATATAAAAGAGTTCATCAAGTAAATTTATTTACTGTTTGTACTAGTTTTAATGAATTTACTGTTCCTCTCTAAAGTTATCATTAATAAAAACAATCAAGTTTCCCAATTAAACAGTACTTGAAATGTCACATTTTGGAATCATAACTCTAATGTATACATCCTTTAAACTTTGGCTTTGAGTACTACTAACACAAAGTGCAAATTGCTTCTGTGTGGAATACCCATAAGCCCTTGCACTTGAATAAATTATACAAGTTTGGTCAAAACAAGGGAATTTATGTAGATAATAATAATAATAATAATAATAATAATAATAATATATATATATATATATATATATATATATATATATATATATATATATATATATATATATGTAAATGTATAGTTTTGTTAAGTTGTAGCTGGTTGATATTTGTGATTTGTGTAAAGTCACCATTAGGGTGATTAGTGTTACCTCTGGTGAATTTGGAGCCTGTTAAATGCAAGTCATTCAACTTAAATCAATTGCACTTCACCAAAGTGCAGATTTATGTGCACTAAGAAGTGTTCAGGAGAATCCAATGTGCCATATGTCTAACTGAGATACCAGTCATAAATTCCCTTATACTGTCTAAGAAGTGCTTTAATTCAAATTAAATAATTAAATCAAAACAATGATACTTTAATCACAGATAAGTTTACTTGTAACTAGTTCACGTTACTTAAAATATTAAGTTACTTGAGACAAGCATCTAATTAGATATGACAATGTGAAAGCATAGTGGCCAAATAAAACGTGCATTAAAATCCTTGTGATATTTACAATATTGCTAATTAAATCATCATGATTATATTGTGAATATTCCATATTCAATTCCTTACTGGGAATATATCACACAAGTCATATGGACTACTTACATGATTTTATAAGACAGTATACTTGTATAGAAATGTTTTGTATGTTTTGAAACTTGACAGTGCATTGCCCCCATTCACTTTTATTGTATCGGAAGAGATCACCTTGGACATTCTGCTAAACTTTTTTCTTCAAAAAAAGTCTTACAGTTTGAAAATGACATGAAGCTGAATGAAATAATTATACAATTCTCATTTTGGGGTTAAATGTTCCTTTAAAGACTAATTTAAAGACAAACTAAGGAGGTGATACTGTATGGGAGACATGGGGACTACATCCATCTACCAAAGGACATCAGGAAGCAAATACAAGGAATAACAAAGAAAGCATATGTATATCGTGGTGAGCCTTTCCCATTGTATTCTTAGAATCAGAGAATACAAAGTTGTAACAAAGACCTTCAAAGTGGACTCTACACAAAGATAGAAAACACACGGGGAAGCACAAAAGGCTTGGGACTGCAATATGAAAAAGTTCTGCTATTCATTACATAAGGTGGCAGGTGCGATGCGTAAGCCAAACGTGAATCAAAGAGGAATAAACAAAAAACAAAAAAAAGCCAGGCTTTGTGATTGTTGGGGATCAGATATTAGTAGGAAGAGGAAAAAAAATGTACAAAAAAAAAAAAAACGAGGGCTCCGAAACATTAATCAAACTCTTCACCTAGTGGGCAGCCATATGGCTGAACAGCATGTGTATCGCACAAACTTGCTGATCTCCAGTAACAGGGTGCAATTAATTCCGCTGGCTGCATCCAGCACGGACTACCAGTTAAGAGCACCGGGAGAACAGAGGAAGAGAAAAAAGTGCTGCACCTCTTTTTCTGCCCAAATGCAGAGGGTTCAAACACTAAGTGATGAATGAGGAGGAGGTAAGGGCTGTCTCTCCAGCACTCCGGAGAAAGAGACTGTGCAGGGATAAGAGGATATGGGGAGGGAAAGACATGGTATATAGATGTTAGAAACTCCGCTGCAGAACTGAAAGTGCATTTCTGGATTTGAGATGTGGTTCCCAATGTGCCTCACCCTCACAATCTTATGCTGTATGGATTTCAGCTCCATGGTCGGGGGCAAACTAAAGTGACGGCAATTAAACAGCCAAAAAAGCAAGAATGAACCGGTCACATCCCCCAGTTTTGACAAGTCGTAATAATAGTATGAAAATAGTACAAAATTGTAGGAAAACATACAAGATTGCTATTGCAAAAATAGAACCAACGAACAATGCCATAACCCAAACCTAACCATAAAGTGTAACCCCTTACCCAAACCATAAACCTAAATGAGTAAAACTGAAACTGAAATAATACATCAAAATTATTTGTCCATAAAATAAAAACTGTACTGAAGATATCAAACCATTGCTAAAATATATATATATATTTAATATAAAATATAAGATTTAATCCATTTTTATTTTGCAAGTTTTTGCAGTTTTTCTATATAAATTTGAATGGTATAAAATTAAGTCAAATGTACTTAACATCATAATATAATATGAATTAAAGTGAGTGAGTAAATTTAGCATAAGTAATACAATAACTTTTGATTACAAATCTGATGTAGATGTAACTTAAATAGATGTATTAACATTTACACAAATGTGTAAGATTTAACAAATACATTTTATATAAACATTTTGCGTTTTGAACTTCCACAAGGAATCTTATTGCATGCTCAGTAATCTACTGGACAGCTTTACCCTGCATTATTGGCAACAGGAACACAAGACAGAGACCTCACAACTTGGTGCACAAAACACAATGACGGTAACAAACCAACAGATTTTACTTTTTTCTTTTTTAGCATAAATGGTTAATATTTGAGAAGAAAATAAATGTCATATTTCAAAAAACAAGAAGTTACCAAATATTACAACAAAATCAACAATAAAAACAGTGTTAATAAACTTGTTATCAGTGAAACCATGCAAGCTCATTAATTATTCAAACCCGGAGCATGCTGGAAACACCAGCTTTAAAAACTTAGGTAAAATTCATTTATTTAATTTACCAGTGGAATTTACTCAAATTAGCAAATAAATATGACAAGGTTTTCTACTTTAGGATTGATACATGATAACGCATTGTAAAGATAAACTATCATAAATATTATTTACTTAAAACCTAGAGCATTCGTTTTACATGCTTAAATGGAGTACGAATGTGGAACTTAATATTTTCAGGTTTACACTTAAACTTACTTATTCATTGTAGAAAGAACCATCTTTTCTGCTATATTTACAAAATATTTATTTTCAGTGAACCATGGTCCCAAATGACCCTTGCGATCTCACTCTGAGTCCATATATCGGTGGCGTCGGTGCAGAACTAAGGGGCAATAGTATACAAGTCTACAAGGTTAAGTTATGTGGGTTATAATGTTTTTTTTTTAAATCAGGTCCTTGACAAGTTAAAGCAGTGTATCTCAGGGTACTTTCAGAATTGGTTCAATTACTTGGTCTGAACTCAAACTCACTCCCTCCACGTGCCCCCACTGGTCTCTGTTCACATCATCTCATTTGGGTCTGAACCACAATTCGATTGCATCAACAACGTGAATTCAAGCGGCAGCTGTTTACCATTGTATCTATCTAACAACTCAAGAAGACATCAGCTTCACAGTGTTTTGGATTTACCTCAAATACTTTACATTATATAATATTTATATATATTAATTAATATATTATAATAATATATATTCACTCACGTGATTTGGTACAATTGCATTAATATCAGCAGCGAACCGTACCCCAAACCACCTTTTCAAGCAGATTTGGGTGCAGTTCACAGGTGCAAACCAGAGTTCAGAAAACACTGTTTACATCATTTAAATGAACCAAACTTTGACGTCAAACTAACCTGGGTGTGCACCAAAGGTGCTAGTATGAAAGCACCCATAAACCCATATTTGAAGAGCTTCTTTTCTACCATAATTTTTGTTCCACCACAAAACTTCAATTTCCTATAAGTGGTCAAGATAATAAGATGCATGGACTTTTGGGTAGCAGTCTGTGGTAAAGTCCATGCTAGTTCAGGTTTCAAAAGGGTGCTTAGGGGGCAGTCGTGAGGACCCTTTTGAACAATAAAATGACAAATGGGACACCTTACGGATGTCCCTACCAAAAGTCCACATTAAGAGCGCCATTTGGTATAGGGCCTCTTTCGCCCTTATGAAGTAATCGGTATAATAACAAATAACGGGTTGCTATTTCCTGTCCATTCGCAAGACTTCTGCTGTCATGGGGTCAGACTTTATAATCATTACTTACAAATTCTTCCCAAAACTGCTGGTTTTGTTTTCCTGCAAAATTAGCAGCTCTTTTACATCCCTAATGAACTTGAGACGCCTACGCTCGTAACCTGGAATATTTGAGTTTTGTAAATGAGAGGGAGTTGCCTATTCCCCTGGCCCTCTGCTCCGCCTGGCCCATACCAATATCTGAAACTACTTTGGAGATGTTTCCTTCATTAGAATATACTCCTCCTCCCAAGACTCTTTGTGCATTTTGAGCCGTTGCTTTATGATCCTTGTGGGATGCCATTAATGAGAAGAAGTCCACGTCTCTCAACTTACTGTGAGGACAGGTCTGCATTTCTCCACTTCTGCTTAAGTCCAGCAGGCTATAACAGAATAATGAGCTGCATTCATCACAGGCATGGTGTCCACACACACTTATACATACACGTAGACACACACACACACACAGAAACAAGATACACAACCTCTTGTTCTCGCTGAAAGAGAATAGCAGGCAAGCAATGCTGTTTCTCAAAGCAAGGATTTACTGTCTAAGTCTAAAAGTGACACAAACAATAAGAATAATTTATATATTAAAGGAATAGTTCATCCAGAAATGAATATTCTGTCATCATTTACTCTTAATCAAGGTCTTCATGACTGAAGAATTATAGAACAGGGTCTAAGAGCAGGAACTCAACTCTGAACTGAACAAGTGCTTTGAAATTTGCAGAAAAATCAGAACTGTTCTGTTTTGATAATATATGAAAAAAATATGCACTGTAAATACAGTATGATTGCAATCAGTTAAAACATCCAACTCATCAAACAGCCATGTATCATATGTTGTTGGAAAGATTTCAAAGAGTAGAATACAACCAGCCAATATGTTTTACTCACAGATACAAAATATAGCAAGTAAAAGAGAGTATATGTCTTTGACAATTTTGTTGGTGTTTTTTCTATGTCGTGTTTTCACTTATAACTTCACAAAGGATACATGGAACAAAAAATACCACATACCATTACTTAGAGGAAGTGATTATATTTCAAATGAGCCCACACGCAAGGTAATCAGATGAATAGATAATTAGATAATCCAAACGAAGCACAATGTTACATATGGCCACCAGAAGATGGTGCTAAGTAAATTACATAGACACAATGATGACTCAAATGGCACAGAATGAAACTCATTCTGTGAAATCTCATTACTAAAATCATGTCTGCATGCTATGCAAACCTTTAGTCACTTTTGTATTTGCATGTGTAATTAGTTCTTAAGTACAATTATTATGTTTTATTTGTTTATTTATTTATTTGTTTGGAGAGGCTTTAGGACACATAGAGACGTTTTTGGATACTAGGATAAATTATTTGTTAAATGCTATAATTTTTATTTGCTATGTCGTATTAACACAAATTTATCTCAGATACAGTTGACATGATTGCGAACAAAAAAAGAGTAGTTTTCCAGAGCTACCTTATTTACACCCAGATATAAACAATGTCAAATAAGAAAAAAAAATGTTTGCTACATTTTATTTGAGGCTGAGAGACTCAGAATGTATCATAATCAAAAAAATGTGGCAGGTTGAACTTCCTCAGCTGGCGAAGAAAGTACAACCTCTGCTGGGCCTTTTTCGCAATGTCAATTGTGGGTCTCTCACTTCACAGTACTATATATATATATATACAGTTGAAGTAAGAAGTTTACATACACCTTAGCCAAATACATTTAAAGTCAGTTCTTCACAATTCCTGACATTTAATCATAGAAAACATTCCCTGTCTTATGTCAGTTAGGATCACGACTTTATTTTATGAATGTGAAATGTCAGAATAATAGTAGAGAGAATTATTTATTTCAGCTTTTATTTATTTCATCACATTCCCAGTAGGTCAGAAGTTTACATACACTTTGTTATTATTTGGTAGCATTGCCTTTAAATTGTTTAACTTGGGTCAAATGTTTTGGGAAGCCTTCCACAAGCTTCTCACAATAAGTTGCTGGAATTTTGGCCCAATCCTCCAGACAGAACTGGTGTACCTGAGTCAGGTTTGTAGGTCTCCTTGCTCGCACATGCTTTTCAGTTCTGCCCACAAATTTTCTATTGGACTTTGTGATGGCCACTCCAATACATTGACTTTGTTGTCCTTAAGCCATTTTGCTACAGCTTGCAATTTTTAACTTCCTAGCTGATGTCTTGAGATGTTGCTTCAGTATATCCACATAATTTTCCTTCCTCATGATGTCATCTATTTTGTGAAGTGCACCAGTCCCTCCTGCAGCAAAGCACCCCACAACATTGGGATGATGTTCTTCAGCTTGCAAGCCTCATCCTTTTTTCTCCAAACATAACAATGGTCATTATCAGACCAGAGGACATTTCTCCAACAAGTAAGATCTTTGCCCCCATGTGCACTTCAAACTGTAGTCTGGCTTTTTTATGGCGGTTTTGGAGCAGTGGCTTCTTCCTTGCTGAGCAGACTTTCAGGTTATTTCGATATAGGCCTGGTTGTGGATATAGATACTTGTCTACTTGTTTCAACCAGCATCTTCTCAAGGTCCTTTGTTGTTGTTCTGGGATTGATTTGCACTTTTCACACCAAACTACGTTCATCTCAAGAGACAGAATGCATCTCCTTCCTGAGTGGTATGATGGCTGGGTCGTCCCATGGTGTTTATACTTTCATACTATTGTTTGTACAGATGAATGTGGTACCTTCAGGTGTTCGGAAATTGCTCCCAAGGATGGTCCGCAATTCTTTTTTCTGTGGTCTTGGTTGATTTCAGAGACACTGAGTTTGAAGTTAGGCCTTAAAATACATCCACAGGTACACCACCAGTTTAGTACTCATCCTATCAAAAGCTAATTTGCTAATTGTCTAAAGGCTTGACATAATTTTCTGTATTTTCCAAGCTGCTTAAAGGGACAGTTAACTTCTGGCCCACTGAAATAGTTATATAGTCAGTTAAAAGTGAAACAATCTGTCTGTAAACAATTGTTGGAAAAATGACTTGTGTCATGCACAGAGTAGATGTCCTAAACAACTTGCCAAAACTATAGTTTGCTAAAATTAAATCTAAGCAGTGGTCCAAAAATGAGTTTTAATGACTTCAACCTAAGTGTATATAAACTTCTGACTTCAACTGTGTGTGTGTGTGTGTGTGTGTGTGTGTGTGTGTGTGTGTGTGTTGTGTGTGTGTGAGTTTATTATATTTAAAACATTATTAAAACAGTTCTGAAAATAATAGGCAAAAAAAAATAACATTTATCAAGAATCTTTGTGAAGATTTTCTGATATTTGTCAAGCCCACCAATAAAGCAGACGTGATGTATTAGTCTGTAATTACAATGGACCGGTTTCCAAGACCACCAAATTCAAATCCTTCAGTTTCAGGGGTCAAACCCAAAAGACAATGATACGATGAGCAGTATTTAAGTTTAGTATTACGTGGACAGGTCAGTTGATACAACACATCCTTTATGTATCATTTGTCAGGAGATTTTAGCTAATGACAGCATAACACCTGCTAAACGCCGCAGACACCTTGACACCAAGCATGCTGAGGTAGCGGGAAAACCTCCCAAGTTTTTCCAAAGAAAACTTCAAGGCTTTCAAGGTCAGAAAAAAGTTGTCAGAGAATTTGTCAAATTAAATGTAAAGGCCACTGAAGCTTCATATCACGTTGCGCTGCGTATTGCCAAGGCGGGCAAAGCACATCACATCGGAGAGACATTGATTCTGCCGGCAGCCAAAGATATGTGTTCCTTGATGGTAGGAGAGGCAGCAGCTTCTAAGCTTGATTCTGTTCCACTCTCTGACAACACAGTGGGTCGGCGCATCTCTGACATGGCACAGGATGTGAAGGAGCAAGTGTTAGACAGCATCAGACACAGCCCATTTTTTTCCACTCCAGATCAACGAATCCACTGATATGGCCAGCTGCGCACAGCTGTTAACATGTGTGAGGTACGTGAAAAACATGTACATTCAAGAAGAGTTTCTATACAGTAGTCCTTTGCCCGCCCACACACACAAACACACACACCTCCTCTGTGTTACAGATCTTCTGCCTGGTTTGACTGGATGGCCGTTATTGTCATTTCAAATGATGCTTTTTTTTTTCTTTTTTTTTTTTGCTAAGAACTATCATTGTTTTTCTTAAAAAATAAAAAATTCACCATTGTAACAGTTAGATAATATAAAACATTGAAAATAAACATTTGTATATCCAATGTCATAATTCAGTTATTAACTTATGCACTTTTCTTGTTAAACAATAAATTATAAAAATTATAAAAAAAAAAAAAAAACAATTGTCTGACAATCTGTTCAGATGTGTTTGTGTGGGTGTTGGGGGGGTACCGTCGTGTACGTTGTGTCACATGGGAGGCCCACTGTCTTTGACTTTGAAAACCCCTGATCTATATAATTACAAAATATAAAAAGCTTGCTTTACAATGATACCACACACATGACCCTCCTTTTTCTTTCTTTTTGTTTTTCTCTCCGAGTTATAAGCCTTTAATTTTGGTAATGCCACTGAAACAGGAAATCTTTAAAAACACCTTCAGAGCTAAAAGGGTTAAAAGACATGAATAAAATAAGTCCTGAGGTTAAAATGACTTTTAAGAGACTTTTTAAAAAATAAAAACTTTGAAGCTACTGTGATTTTAAAAATGTATGTTGCTATCACAATGCTAATTAAAGGGAATATTCCGGGTTCAATACAAGTTAAGTTCAATCGACAGCATTTGTGGCATAAATTTGATTTAGAAATGTATTTTGACTTGACCCTCAACTATGTAATGTCAACAAACCCTAAAACGACTGTAAAAATGACCACTTAAACAACTTTACTGCTCAAACAATACACAAGTTTTAACAATGCAAGTATAATGTAATGTTTAATCATGCAAGTCCTTTTATAAAATTATAAGCTCACATTTCTGCTTTTAAACCCTTCCAAAATTGGCCTCTTTCACTTTCACAAATTGGTAATCAACATAGTGCCACAATTGCTGTCGATTGAGTTTAACTAGATTTGAACACTGAATATTCCTTTAAGGACTACAACTACCATGAACATGTGAGCGTTGTGCTTTATGAACTGGATAATGATTGTAGTCCTTATTTATCGAAGAGATAGCAATGTGCTTTTGTGCACTTGCAAACTGTAGTCTGGTCCTTTGCTGTTGTTCTGGGATTGATTCGCACTTTGCACACCAAACTATGTTCATCTCTAGGAGACATCTCCTTCCTGAGCGGTATGGTGGCTTCGAGGTCCCATGGTGTTTATACTTGCATACTATTGTTTGTGCAGATGAATGTGGTACCTTCAGGTGTTTGTAAACTGCTCCCAAGGCTGAACCAGACTTGTGGAGGTTCACAATTGCTTTTCTGAGGTCTTGGCTGATTTCTTTTGATTTTCCCATGATGCCAAGCAAAGAGGCACGGAGTTTGAAGGTAGGCCTTAAAATACATCCACAGGTATACCACCAATTCAGTACACATCCTATCAGAAGCTAATTGGCTAATTGCCTAAAGGCTTGACATCATTTTCTGGAATTTTCCAAGCTTCTTAAAGGCACAGTTAACTTAGTGTATGTAAACTTCTGACCCACTGAAATTGTGAGATGGTCAGTTATAAGTGATACCATCTCTCTGTAAACAATTGTTGGAGAAATTACTTGTGTCATGCACAAAGTAGATGTCCTAAACAACTTAGTTGTAAGGTATAGTTGAAATCTGTGGAGTGGTTAAAAAATTTGTTTTAATGACTTCAACCTAAGTGTATGTAAACTTCTGACTTCAAATGTAGGTTGAGAAGATTGAAGTTTATTGATTGGTCTTGAGTACGGGTTGGATCTGAAAGTTCAACAGAAAAGTTGTCAACCTTAAGCAAACATGACTTTCAATTTCCCTGGAAGTGACAATGTTGTTCTCTTGAACAAATGGAATGGAACCGCTGCTTTATTCGCAAATTGTTTTTGTGATATTCCGGTTTTGTGCATAAATGAAACGTGTAACTTGTATGAAAGCACAGCTAACGATTATGAGATAGTACAGTGTCCAGTGGATGCACATTTCTGAAACTTGTTGGATGGTCATCCAGGTATTTCTCGTCTACTGTTTTTTAAAAAACAGGATTCGGACACCCTACTCCACTGAGATACCGTGTTTTACATACTACTGTATATAATAGGAAGTATACATATTCGGTCGAGCCATAGAGTGGAAAGGGGACTTCTTCATCCTTAATTCATAAAACTATGACTTGAGATCTTCTTTCTACAAGAATTGTGCACTTTTCCACTGTAAACACAGTCTGTACGTATACAGAACAATATATTAATGTATTAGATACTGAATACTAGATGAGTGATAGGATGGCGTTATCGACGCTGGTATCCATCATACCCCATGACCCCTAGTATCCCATAAGCCCCTAATTCTAAACCCTACCATCTTGCTCTATCAATCAAACCTCTTCTTCCTCTGAAGAGTTGGCCCAATCTTTCCTCAATGTTTTTTTTTTCCCCTCCTCAGACAAAGGTGGAGCGGCCGGCAGCCATCATTAATCAATATGTTGGGCTTTATTTGTGATAATTCATCATGACACAATATTAATGGGTAGCTATGCCCTTCAGAGGTGAGCCTCATGCAAATGCGGAGGAGGAAGCAATTAACTTTCGAGCGCCACGCGGATGATTCTAAATGACAAGGATATGTCAATTACAGCGGCCAATAAAGAGAGACAGAGGCTGCGAGGGCAATCTATCCACTTTACGGCTCCTCCTAAGCCTCTTAAAGGTCTGTCTACACTAAGACAGAGCCCTCTTAAAACAGCATCTGGACAGGGCCTTGAATATGGCAGCTACTAAAAGACAACTTAATGATTTAAAACACTATTTCCCAGCCTACTTGCCCCGCTGCCCTCGCGTCATGCTAGTGTAACTTATTTGACTTCAAATGTGTCTGGAAAGTATGCAACCAGTGTGTAAGTAATCTACTACAAACTACTAATAATTATCTATAATTCTAAAATTTTATCTAAAATAATAAATGCTTTTAGGGGCTTTATATGGAGTTATGATGAAAATAAGGTGCATTTCGAACTGTCCTGAGACCAGTGCAGACAGACAGCACACTGGAGGTTAAGTCATTCACTAAATAGGGAGCAAGGGATCATCCTAATCATATAAATAATATTTTTTTAGGTAGCATGGCAATCCGAACACAGCCCTTGTCTGCATCACTTTCCATGTGGAGTTCAATGCAGCGCTTCACAACCTGACGCAAATCCTGCGCATAAAGGCCATCGCTAATGACACTGTGATGGAGTGGAATGACACACACTCACTGTTTTTGTTTTCTAATATGCTAAAAGAGATTTTGTGAATCAACCTATGTTAAACACAACCACCTGTCTATGAACAATTAGCTATCTTCTGTGCACTACCCAAGCCCAGCGTATGAATACGTAATTCTTTAAAATGAGTCATTTTCATCGTGCAGGACTCCTGCAGAGAATAAACACAAACTATCCATCACAGGCTATGAAAAAATTAATGAGAACCGAGCAGATGAACGTCCATAGGGTGGGTAATTCTTCAGAGTGGGAGCCAAGGGTTGAAGACAAATTAGCCTGCTTTATATCAGGGGCGTCAGGTATACATCTTTGTAAATAGACGAGCGACCATTTACAAGTGTCAGGACTTAGAAGTATTCTTAATCATATTTTTTAAACATCCTTAAAATAATATACATTTATGTGACAAGCAAAATATATTTGTAATTGTAATAAGATTTGTTTTCAAATAATATACTTAATTTAGCTTTTTTTTCTGCTTCTACTGCAAATAGATTTTTTTTTCTTCTTCCAGCTTTAATCCAATCCAATTCTGTAAGTAGGGCAGCTTAATTTGCTGTTTGTGGTCATTTTTGACCGGAAACAGTACTGTAACTTCTTTTTTTTTCTTATTTAATGAAATTATAAAAATGTCTACTTCCTTTAAGTAAAAAAATACTACTATTCACATATAAATTTGTACATTTCACCAGATGCGTATGCAAATTAGCAAATTTATTTAATTCCACTACTGTAAAAACCTAGCTGAAATATGAAGTTAATATGTGTCGTATTGAGGACAGATTGTTGCCATCTGGTAAAAAACAAACCAAAAAAAAACCCATTGCTCATACTGAAAAACATGTTATGACAATGATAGCCAGTAGATGGCTGCAGTGTTCTATGCAGCCATCTAATGTGTAGTAACACAAGTTATGCATTTATATATATATATATATATATATTTAGACATTATCAAACTATTATTTTAGTTTTGTCTGCTTTTGCAATAATGTCAAATTATGCTTACAGTTAAACCTGACCTGGTGTTACAAAGAGAAAACATAAAATAAAAATTGTTACCAATCATTTCTTTCAAACTTCAAAATGTCATTTTTAGATTTCACTCTGCAGGTTGTAAAGTCTCACCCCTTCATTTCTGTGTTTGTTTTTCTGCATTGTGGCTGATTTATGTATTGTATTTGACAAATAAAAAAAATGCTTTTTTTTTTGTCATTCCCATTCATTTCCTATGACAGCGAACAGCAAAGGTGTCACTTTTTTACGAGTGCTTGGACTTATCGAATTCAATTTTGTGTGTGTGTGTGTTCAGATGGCATGTGGAGGAAAAGCCACAAATAGACACATATCCCTCCCAATTTATCCACCTCTTACAAAAATCATCCATGGTTTTCCTACAGTAACAAAGTTCAACTATATATTTATAGTAAACCCATATTTTATCTATGATATTGATAGTAGTACTATACAAATAATAAAATAAATAAAAACTATAGTAATAATAATGGTAAAAAATGGTTTGGACTGTTTTACTACAGTAATACAATGGTCAATTTGTGGAATTGTTTGCACCAAAAATCATGCCCTTATGAAAATTATCCATTGATTTACTATGGTCATTTACTAGTATTTATTATATTTATATTTATATATAGTTTTTTGTGGTGGTGGAGGTGGTAAAAACTATGGTTTGGAAAAAAAAAAACTACATGTACCACAAATTAACCATGGTGCTGCTATAGTAAAACTAACTGTTTTATTTTCTTTTTTTGGCAAATAATATATATATATATATATATTGCTTTTTATTTGCATATTTAGCATAGAGTTATCACTATAGTTTTACAATGAAGATCATGGTTATAATATGGTTACTGTAGAAAAACTATAGTTCATTTTCATAAAGGATGGATAAAGCTATCGTGAGGGAACACTAAAATAATTGCGAGGGAGAGCATAAACATTTCAGAAGAAAAATATATCTCCCTGTCCTCTAAGGGGCTAGGTAGCCTACAATTTAGCTGTAAATCTATGTAAATTAATTTAGTTTTGAGGATATTTCGATATTTTTACTGGGAAACAGTAACAAACAGTGAAAAAAATACTGATTAAGAAAATGAATTTGCATTGCATGGAACAACTCATATATTCTGTTTACACACACAACCAGACAAGAACATCTAATTCACATCTAAGATAGAAACAGTCATTCAAACAAATATCCAAAGTAAAATGGCACCAATTCCTTCACATTTAAACCAAGATTTCTTGTCAAATTGGCTGGACCAGTAGGTTTTTATAGCGCACTCCTCTCTCATAGCTCAATGTATGGACATGTAATACAGACGAACTGCAGTAGACTTGGTCTCAGTCCACAGAGCGTAGCAGAGCTTTGCAGCGCTGTAATTTCCCCCCACTAAAAGCTCAACTGCCACCAGGGGACCTGTACAAAACATTACAGGTTAAGCCCTCATTTTGTCTCCAGGTTGCAGGAAGAAAAAAAGGGATACGAGAGAGAAAGAAGAGAAACAAACTTTCCTTTTGCCCTGACCTGTAGCCGGCTGTACACCCATGGTGCACTGGATGGCCCAGAGGTGTCAAGAGCATTTGGGTGTGTTTTCCTCCAAACGAAAGTGGTTATTGTGTCCGAGGTCTGTAGGGGACGTAAGGCTAATATAGTTTTATGTGAGAGTAAGTGGAAAGGGAAAGCCAAATTACCACAGAAGCCCAGGCCAGTAGGAGTGTAGACCCCAGAGCTGAACTGTACAAGACAAGAATATCAGAAAACTGGCTGTTTGTTGTTGATACTGGGAAAACTTAAGAGTAACATTATAACACTAATAAAAAGTATCATGATATTACTATGATTTTTTTGGACATGGTACAATGGTAATATCTTGGGGGGTATTTTCTGTATATGGACCACCTACCAAGTGTTTTTGAGTATCATGTGAATAGTACCACAGTCTGATTACTTACAGTTTGATCTAATGACATTTATGTGACTGTAGCAACATTTTTGCAAAATGACATCACGTAGTACTTCACGGCAATTCCGAGGTGAATTGTCCACTGTATGGTGCTAAAAGAGAGTTAAATGTTATCCCAAACAGATGAGGTTTTCAAGGTTAATGCTCTATCGAGTCAACATGACTGACCTCCCTATCCTAACCCTTAAACCTAAACCTAACTGATACTCTAACATAAAGCAAATGCGAGATGAAATGCTGTCATTTGCTGGTTGCTGAAGCAACCACGTAATTTAGTGATGCTTCTGTGACACTTTGGCTCTCATGTTGACAAGTGCAATGCTCAATCAGATGAGTTACCGCACAATTTGATTAAAATGTATATCCCTCCAAGTAGGCTTGGGATCGATGCCTTTTTAACGCATCAAAATAGTCTTTGTCTCTTCAGTCATATTTCTCAACACTGTAAAAATGTAATTGCATTTTATCCATCTTATGGGGGGTTTTGAGTCACAGAAACTCAAAATGTAAATTATTTTGCATCTATCCAAAAACACATGTTGGACCACAACATTCCCCAAATGTTGTCCCAACTAGTCAAACGGAGTTATCTGAACGAACAATTTCATATTGAACAGTGTTGCTGATGTGTGAGTTCCCAGCATGCATTGCAACATGAATTATGTGGTTAGTGTTACAGGCTATTTTTGCCACTGAAAGTTAATAGTTGTGTGGTGATGTTAAGAGCTCATCTTTTAACTTAATGAGGTTTGTTGATTGTCACTGTTATTAAAGTTTGTGTGTTATAGTGTTGAGGTCTATAGTGTGTCTATGTCAATACTGCCTTGGCTTGCAAGACAAATCTCTCTCTTCAGTGGCAAAGATTGCAGGTAACTTAAATGGTGGCAAAATTGAAGTTAACTCATATTGCGAGTTGCTAGTTGGCTGAACTAGAATTGAGTAGTTCTCTGAACAAGAATTTTTACATTTAGTGAACAAACAAATTCACATTGACTAAACAAAGCAATGTTACTGAGGACAATTATTAAACAGTCTTTGAGAGAACCCACAAATCTTACTGCATCATGTTGCATTGAATTTTTAAGTTTGCTCAAATATTCTTTTTTTTTTACAGTGAACACTACTTTGGTAAAGTGTGAGTGGCAGGGTAAAATAAAGGGGGAGTCGCACACCATAGGGGTCTTGTATTTTATATTGTGTGTTCTACCATATTCAGTGCCACTTCAGCTCGTCCCATGTCTGTCTGTCTGTCTGTGTGTGTGTGTGTGTGTGTGTGTGTGTGTGTGTGTGTGTTTCAGTAAAAGGTATAATTGCCTTTTCTGTGGTCTCCCAACACTATTACGACAAACTGTTAAACAGAGGCCAACTGAGTGAACTGGAAAGTACGGAAGCGTATTGCATTCACTTGAGAAAAAAAAATCTACTCTGTTTTTCTGAATTAACGAGTTAATTATCTCAGAATTACGAGATAATTTTTCATTAAAAAAAATATTTTGCTCTGTTTTTCTGAATTAACGACTTAATTATCTCAGAATTATGAGATAATTTTTCATTAAAAAAAATATTTTGTTCTGTTTTTCTGAATTAATGAGATCCCTCAAAATCCTGCCAGGAGCTCTATTTTAGCTGGATTGCATGGAAGTAAACATGTCCCGCCTTTCAAGTTTAATCCGGTTTTATTTTACTTTGGGTCTGAGACATTGGGAGATACTGCTGTCTTTAAGTAATATAAATGATATTTTTATTAGTGCGTCAACTTTGCGCAGACACCTCAAGACTTTGCGCCTGTTCAGACGAAAAGAACATTCAGATCTGCTTGACATTGCTGTGTTTCTCCAGGTTCAGTTGAACCGATATGGTATGCTTCTCGGATATAAGATGATGCATCTGAAATGCATTCAGGCTGGCTACGTGGTGACACAAGAGACAATCAGGCAATTGTTGAAAATACTAATTATACGGATTAAACTTGAAAGGTGGGACATGTTTACTTCCATGCAATCCAGCTAAAATAGAGCTCCTGGCAGGATTTTGAGGGATCTCATTAATTCAGAAAAACAGAACAAAATATTTTTTTTAATGAAAAATTATCTCATAATTCTGAGATAATTAAGTCGTTAATTCAGAAAAACAGAGCAAAAACTTTTTTTTCCATGAAAAATTATCTCGTAATTCTGAGATAATTAACTCGTTAATTCAGAAAAACAGAGTAGATTTTTTTTTCTCAAGTGAATGCAATACGCTTCCGTAGGAAAGCATGCAATTTGGGCTTCTAATTTAAAAGTTGGCTAACAGTATAAATGTTCAGATGTCATAAGATAGCATTGAGTGAGCAACAGGGTGATTGATCGTCTGCCATTTTACTCATTATTGCTGTGAAAGTTAATGAAAATTATTGTTGTTTTACCACCATTAGTTTTCATTAAACCAGGAAACAGCAGCGATACATACAAGCCCCGTAAAATAATTTAGCAAAAACTTAGGTATAGTAACGTGATTCTATGAGACCAGGTTGGTCTGATACATATTGCACAAAAAACTTGAAAGCACTTTATAGATCTGGAAAGCTCTATATAGATCTGGAAAGCTCTATATAGATCTGGAAAGCTCTATATTGATCTGGAAAGCTCTATATTGGTTGCCTTTACACAATTCCAAAAACAAGGTAAACAATAGTGGCACTAGTGTCACCAAACATAGTTACAAAATAATAACAAACAGTTTAAAAACAGGTTACCATAACCCTTTCACCTATCTCCCATTGGTCGAAAGTACAAGAAGTCAGTGAAATTGCTCTTATACAACATTTCAAGAAACAAGTAAAAACATAATTAAGGAAAAACTAAGTACTGTCCCAAAAAATGCTCATGTGTGGAACTAATTTATTACGCCATGGATCAGGATCTGCCATTGCTTGTACAAAAGATGAGACCAAGCCTCCATTAACAATTCATTCATGTCACTTTAGAACTGATAACAATGGCTTGGGATGTTTCTAACTAGTTATTGGCATAACAAGGATGTACGTATGTATGTGTGTGTGTTTGAGATAGATAGAGAGAGAGAGAGAGAGAGCGCGTGAGAGCAACTGTGTGTGATTACCTGCGTCTGTCGCGACTCCCAAGTAGTGAAGAACAGTAATGCTGAAGCTGTTAATTTAACTCTATTCTTCAGCTTTAATATGATAGAAATTTGAACCGAGCGATCATGGAGTGATGATGCCTATTGGACGCACTATCGGAATTATCCAACAAGAATTTCACTCAGGTTCAAGTGTTTTGTTGTCGGAGAGAAAATATGGAGGATGCCATTTTCATTCTTGTATATTTCTTGGAAATTCATATTTTGACAGCAACACAGAAAACAGACTCTCCTTTGCCATGTTGAAAGTTAACTTCGCTAAACTCTGAAACTTTGGGTATCAGGTAGAACCCTGAGCGTGTTTGATTACCCAATCTGTCTCAACTCTCAGCTGTAATCTGCAGTAATGGTGAAGCTGTTTTAACTCTATTTCTCAGCTATAGTGTAGTAGTAAATCAAACGATCTTGGAGTGAGAGACAAGCTGATGACGTCAATGAAAACTGCTCACTGATTGACAGTGCAGAATCTTAGCGTCAGTTCAAAAAACAAATTAGACACACACCAAGTAAAAATAAGTATAAAAGTACAATGTGGTAGGGTTAGGGTACAATGCAAGAAAAAAACTTTATTATTAATATGATTAATATGATTCTACATGTACAGTATGTGGCAAAAATATGAATAAAATATGCAAAGTGACAAAGCAAACAGATGATTTTCTGACTAGAGATACAAGACAGTACTTTATCTTAAAGTCTGAAGTTCAGGACACCACTAAAAATAGAATAAAAATATATATTTTAGTTATCTTGAGTAGTTCCTGCTATAAGAGTAGTTTTTGAACCTCAATATACATGAGATCAGCAGAAATGTCATTTTACCCAACGTATAATATACTCAATATTGATGATTTCTTCTTGAGCTCATCTTATCAAGAATATGAAAAGATACCATTTGAAATGAGAGACAAAGCTTAAATCATGCAAATTTAATACCAGTGAAAAACACAACAGAAAAACAGAGTATATTTTTTTAGAAAGAATCCCTGTGTTAGTTCTCTCCTAACACTATCAAACAGAGCGCCTAGCACTTCTTAAATTAATCCACCACCTAATCTAACTGATTCATGAGTCTGTGAAAATACAAGTTGCTTTTAATCTAGTTCTAGCGCTGCTCCATGGCATTGTAATGATAGCTGGTTTATCTTGTAAGCTTGGTGATATATTGAGCTTTTTACTCATTCCTTTGGCCTTATGTTTACAGTCTGCTAAATATGTATGCGAGTCACTTGAGCAAATGAGGCTGTAAAGCCCAGTCCCTGAGTATATTACAAACACAAGTGAACATGCCAACGGATGACTGCTCTGCCTTAGGCCACGGCTTTACTCTCACATTTACACCAGCATTTCCTCCATTTCTCTTTTTTTATCTTTTATGTAACTGTTGAGCTAGCAATCAATCATGTCAATAGATATGTAATATATATGCATGTATACTCTATATATAAAGTATTTAGAAGGGCTGTCAAGGTAACACGTTTATTTAGTGCAGTTTGTTTATGAAATTAACCTTAGCAAGACAAAATAGTTGGACAAAAAAAAAATTCAATCAGCATTATTTACACCACAGAATTCCATTAAACACAATACAGAACTGAAGATGTGCTGGAAATGACACTGTTAATGCACACATTCTAGATTAATGCTTAGCAACTGCATCCAGCCAACAGTTAGACTTATTAACTATATTACCTGGTTAAAGAACTCTTTATTTCAATAATTATTAGTAATAAATGTAACTGTTTATTGAACATACTGTAGGTACTTTTTTCTGATTTTGTAATCAGTGTTGTTGCCATCATTTTATAAAAGCTACACTCTGTGTTTAAGAACACCCCTTACCCATGGTCAAATCATGTAACATCGCCTATTTATGGTCAGACCACTAAAGAAGAGTGTTAGCAGAATTTTCAGAAAGTCTTCACATGTTTTGTCAGTCTGATCAAACCTGAGGGAACCGCACTATGAAACATCACTGGTCATCCATCCTGTTGAACAGCAGCTCTATAAGATAAATGTGCAGTGGCAAGAAAATGATGTCCTCCTTTAGGAATCAGCTGGTTTTCTGCATTTATTGGTCATAAAATGTGATCTCATGTTCATCAAAGTCACAAGTACAGACACACACAATGTTCTTAAGCTAAAAACACACTAACAATTTTAATATTTCATGTCTTTATTGAACACATCCCATTAAACATTCACAGTTCTGTGGAAAAAGTAAATGAACCTCTAAAGATGTCAACAAAAGCTAATTATAGTCACGAGTTGGCAAACCTGGCATCCAATTCATGAAAAAAGATTAGAGGTGTGGGTTAAAGATACTTTGACTTATAAAAAGCACTAAAACATTTTGAGCATCTGCTGACGTGGACCATGCTTCACAAAAAATCTTCAGAAGACCTATGATCAAGAATTGTCGCTTCACATAAAGCTGAAAAGAGTTAGATATTCTGGAAGATCTTAGATATTCATCTGTCAACAGTTAAACAAATTGTCTTTAAAGAGAGACGGTTTAGTACTGTGGCTACTCTCCCTAGAAGTGGCCGTTCAGCCTAGGTGACTCAACAGGCACACAGCAGAATGCTCAGTGATGTAAACCCTCGAGTGACAACTAAAGACTTGAAGGAACTGGTTAACATCTCTGTTCATGAGTCCACTATACCTCAAACACTAAACAGGCATGGCAGAACTCCACAAAGGAAGATGCTGCTTTCCAACTAAAAAAATGCTGAATGCCTGAAGTTCGCCAAAGACCACCTTGACACTCCACAATGCAACTGGGAAAACATCGTGGACTAATGAAACTAAGGTAGAATTGTTTGGGAAGAACACGCAGCACTACATATGGCGTAAAAAGGCCAAAGCATACCAACATGAAAACAACATCCCAACTGTGAAGTACGGTGGAGGGAGCATCATGATTTGGGACTGCTTTGCTGCTTCGGGGCCTGGACTGCTTGCCATCATCGAGGGAAAAACGAATTCCCAAATTTGTCAAGACATGAACATTGTGCAGGTCTAATCACCAGCTACTGGACATGCTTGGTTGAGGTTAATATCACCAAAGAAGCATCAACCAGTTACTAAATCCGAGGGTTCACTTACTTTTTCCACAGAATTGTGAATGTTTGATGGGATGTGTTCAGTAAAAACATGAAATATTATAACTGTTTGTGTGTTGTTAGTTTAAGAACATTATGTTTGTCTATACTTTTGACTTTAATGAAGATGAGATCACATTTTATGACCAATTAATGTAGAAAACCAGCTAATTCCAAAGGGTTCACATACTTTTTCTTGCAATTGTATGTGAAGAGAGGAGAAAGCCTGATCCAGTGCTCTAGATCTATACTAGCTCACATCTCTAACTAAATAAAGAGGACACATCATTTAATTGAGTACTACTGTCTGAACTTTTCATTGTAATTTTTTGCCTAATTATTTTAATGAATCCCATTGGCACGTAACAGATGAAGGGTTGAGCAGAAAGTTAATAAAGCAAGGTGAAAAGCAGCAAACTCTTTAACCTTCAACCATTCCTGGTCATTAGAAGAAAGCCACTGACTACACTCATCCTACCTTTATATTTAGTCTCATATAACCACACTTTTGAATATAAGTGACATGACATATAGACATGAAAAATGAAAAAATTAAATAATGTCTTAACATGGCATTGATACTTAAAAACCTTCAATAGTTTTCTTACAAAATAAAAATATTTTAAAATAAAATTATATCAGAAGGACCTGCTGTGTTCTCCAAAAAAACCAACACACACACACACACACACACACACACACACACACACACACACGCGAGTGGTTCAAGGAGTCTCTCAAAAAGAGCAGTGTGCCCCGTGGCCCCAGGCTGACCAGCAATACACGTGGTCAGCATTCCCGACATGTCACTTCCTCTTTGGATCCACCAGCCTTCACCCACGATCAAGGCCACCTTCCCAGCATCCAAGTCAACATGACACAGGACGTTAATATACACAAGCTCCCAGGCTCTTCCTCCAAACAAATCCAGACCCAAATTTAACATGCTGTGATTCAAAGAGCCAAGCAAAAAAATACAAATAAAAAAGGCTTAGGCCCTGTTCGGATGTAAAATGTGTTTTTCACAGGTGTACTTTGTGATTTTAATCCAGAACAAGTTGAGCATATCTGGGTTTTGCGCGCACAACCTCTGTAAAGAAATTATAGAGCAAATTCCTTACAATTTTTCAGTCAACTCCAGATAGGAATGTGATTGTTTTTGCAATGCTTAATGTTCATATAGTTCAACTGGTAGAGCATGGCACTTGCAACACCAAGGACAGGAGTTAAATTCCAAGGGAATGCATGGACTGATGGAATTATTAGTCCCTTTAAAAGTGTTTGCCAATTGCATTCATATACAGTAAATCCATTTTGACCTTCGTCAAATACCCTACCTAAAGCCACTTTTAACAAACTGCCTTGTTCATTATGGATTTCCATGTTTTTGCCAAGTTTCAGGTTAAAATAGCAGTTGTTGGTTCAAGTTCTGCTGGCAATCCAACGTAAAAACAAAATGAATCATTAAGAATCTGATTACAGAAACTGCTCAGACTGTACTGGCCACTGTATTTGCAGCAAGTATGATCAGGTATTATTTCTTCTCTTAATTAATTACTAATAATCAGCGTTGAGGAGTAACATATTATATGTATAACATAACCAGATTACAAAAAAATCTAGTTCTTTTAATTACATTATATTTAAAATGTGTATTTAAATTAGTTACTTTTAAGGATTACATGATTACTTATTCATTACATTACTTATCAGTCTTGATTTTATGTTTACTAATGTTTAATGAACTTGTAAATTGGTCCTTAAAAGGAATAGTTCACCCAAAAATGATTTAATCATTTACTCACCCTCACATTAGTAATGTAATCTTTTAGATTGCACTTTTTAGATAATCGGATTGCTTTTTGATTATTTATTACATGTTCTGATTATGTACATTTTAAGTGTATTAAAGGGATAGTTCACCCAAAAATAAATTATTTCATCATTTACTCATTTTAATTCTGTAGAACACAAAGGAATATTTTTAGAAATATATTTCAGCTCTGTAGGTCCATACAATGCAAGTGAATGGTGTCCAGAACTTGCATGTAACAAATAATCCAAAAACAATCAGATTAGATCATCTAAAAAATGCAATCTAAAATAAGTAATTTGTAATTAGTAACAGATTACATAAGTAATCTACCCAACACTGCACATATCATTTGCAACATGTTACAGCTAGGGCTGTGAATCGAAACAATATAAATCGTACAGTTTTCAGATTAAACATGGTACATTAAAACAAACATTCAAAAATAATCAAATATATTTACTACATATTTTGCTTTAAAGAGCATACAAGAATAATTTTTGATAATTATTTAAATATGTACATGTTATAATATTCAGTTTTTACACATACAGTTAAATTGGACACATTTTTACAGCTATAAATCTTTGATACAAGTATTTGTATACATGCCATAAAATCAGTGAATATGCATGCTGTTTTCTACTGGACTATTTTAATAATAAGATGAAAATGGCAGATTCAATTCATATCAAGCTTTATTGGTAAAATAAACTTAAGTGTACATTGCCAATGCATTATTAGACACTATACATACAGATATAAAACAAATTGAAAGTTTAATTTGCTGATGTATAAAATCTCAAAACAATTTTTATCTTTTTCTGGCTGTTGTTCAATCTCTTACACGCACATGCTAGGTCTCTCTCGTGCAGTTTTGTTTTTTTGACAGTGGCTCAGATGACAGAGTTCGAGTGTTTTCAGGTGATGTGAACAGATACGGCAGATTGCCCGTATCTCTCCCACATCTGGCTCACCACTTGCGGGTGAAGTCTCTATTCTACAACTGTGCACTGCTCTACACGATCAGTTTCTGTGCTAGGATGTGCAGTCGAGCCGAGCGTGTACTTGATGGAAATGTATATATGCCAATTTCAGTCAAAAGAAGTGGAGAAAAACATAGCTGGATGGACGGATGCTATTTTTTACATGGTAAACTGTCAACTATTAATCACAGAAATTGATGCATTACATTTTCAGCCCTAGTTATGACATGTTATCATTACATAATCAAACAAACATTTAAGTCTTATTTATTTCCACGGGTTTCCTAATGCATGCATTAACAGCACATGTAAGTCACCACTACGATCATCGTAAAAACTACAAAGATTCCTGCCCGAATCCATACCTAAAATCACAGACGTCTTATGTTAATGATTATAACTCAAACGTTGTTTTGAAAACAAATCCTGTCTGAATAGAATAGCTTTAGAATTTTCATCCTGTGTTTGGTTTTTCCTCTCAATTTGGATTAGCATGTTTCTGTTTCACACATAGCATGAATTTAACCCCAATCTCATTCTGTTCAAATCAATATTTGAGTCAGACTGCTGAGAACGGGGGTCTCTTGTTACCTCATCAATGGCTAAATGGCAGACTAAAAGACTAAACCCGCAAAGAACTTGAATACAGCTAGCGGTGGCAAAGCAAACATAATTAGCCTTAATCAGTCTTTCTGTAGCTATGGTAACGGTTCTTTTTTTTATTTGTTTATTAGTTGTTATTTTTTATGGTTCAAAGCCGTGATTATTTACATCCCCTGTTTCATCACCAAAAATACCAGACTAAACACTGAATTATTTTTCCCAAATATCTTTTGTTCTCCCGCACTTCACTGAAACTCCCGAAGCAATTATATGCAACAGGTCTTCTAATAGATAATTCGGCAATAAGCTACTCTTATTGTTTAACATTGTTATACTACAGCCTAGCTACCATTTTGAGAAGTTAGCTGCACTAAAAGCAAATAACAAAACCAGCTAATTACAAAACTGAGGATTTGAATTACAGTGACAACATTACATTTTACAGTGCTCCCACTTTTTTTGACCAATGAATTTCCATGACTTTTCCAGGCATTTTGATCGCTTGATACAGATATTTTCATTCAGTCCGATTTGCTAAGGAATCATTTTGACCAATTTCTGAAAGGTTTTAAATAAATCACTCAAAGAAGTAAACTGGAGCATGTTTTACTTAACAAAAGAGCAATATCCATCCGATGAAATATTTCAGAGCAGAGAAAAAAATGAAATATATAGGTGACGAGGAGGAGGTGGGAACCGGCTGAACAGTCAAAGTTATATTTAATGAAACAAAAAAACACAAACACACACGCGGCAGCTGCATGGGGCTCTCTCTCTCCCGAACTGCCACCTCTGGCTCGGCCTTATCCCTCTCCTCGGCTGATTAGCCACCCTCCTCCTCGTCACTATATATATATATATATATATATTATAATTTTTTTTCACATTTTAGAATAATAGTAAAGTCATCAAAACTATAAAATAACATAAATTGAACTATGGGAATTATGTTGTGACTAAACAAAATCCAAAATAAATCAAAACTGTGTAATATTTTAGCATCTTCAAAGTAGTCGCCCTTTGCCTAGATTTTGCAGAAATGTACTCTTGATATTTTCTCCAGCAACTTCTGGAGGTATCACTCTGGGATGCTTTAAACAGTATTGAAGGAGTTACCATCTATGTTGGGCACTTATTGGCTGCTTTTCTTCATTATTTGGTCCAAGTCACCAATTAAAAAAAAAAAAACATTTGTATTCAATTTTAGATTTATAATGAAATATATTAATATATTGTTATTAGCACAATTATATTTTTGTCTATAAAACTAATTTCAAACATTTAAGCATACCTTCAGATCAAAAGATTTTTAAGATCATGAGAAACATTTCAGTCAAGTGTTTCAAAACTTTTGACCGGTATGTATATACATATTCACTCTAGAAATGTCCATGAGAAAAACTTTTTTTAAATTCCATGTTATATCCTAGTTTTCCATGTCGGTTGAATCCCTGTTTTTAACTAGCAATTTAAAGCTGATAAATTAGAAAACACCATGTACGTATAAATCTGAGTGGAAAACAGCAGCATTTAACTAAATAATTTGCTACAAAACAAGAAAACGCAAAATGACCTAAAGGAATTTCGGCATGAGGACTGAAACAAATCAGTGAATCGTTTTTTTTAAACTGGTTCTTTTAAAAGAAACAGATTTCAGACTTTATACTAGATAAAGTAGATACTTTTTAGCAGAACGTGTTTGATTATTGGTTAATTTACATTTAATTAGTTTCCCCCAACATTGGTCTATGGTGGGTTTGAATATACTGCTTATTCAGAACACGACTAGCTTTGCCACTGAAAGTTGAGTCATTTTCCATTCTCTAGTACTAAATAAGAAGCACAACATGACAGGAGTGGTCTGTATTTACTGAAGATGGCTGAAGACCATGAAGTCTAAACATGGTCAGTTATCTAATTACAAAGACCTGTCTATCCGCCACAATGTTAATTTGCTTGTTACACATTACAAGGTTGAGTTTTCCTCCCATAAGCCCTCAGTGGAGAGCAGGGCTCACCCTAATTGGTTCCACAGCTCACCCCAACAACACAACAGTTCTTCAGTTGACACGCCGCGTGTTAATTTTCATCTTGATTGTAAATAGCATTCCGTGGAAACAATGAACGCATGCTAACATGGAGCTAGGTAGGCAATTAACATGATTACAAAGCACCTCATTACCATTTTGACACAACGAGATAAAAATTTGTCTAATGCTCTTAAATGGGAGAAAGATGTTAAGTTATTCTGCTGGACATTAGACCGACCTTGATCTGAAAACAATGCCTCTCGGGACTTTATTAAACATCTCCCCCAGGAACATGAATCAAAGATCAGCAGAATTTTATAGACAATCAAGAAAATTAACCACACACACTCATGGACTCGACCCACAAACACAACATACCTCTACATCTACTACAGCACCATCACCCCTTAGATCATTGACAATCATTATACCATGGTCTATTCGAATACTTGATTCTGATTGGCTGAAATGTGTGCGTTAAAACAGTTTAATGCACAGGTATCTTCAGTTTGTTTTTATCACCTATATTCTATATTAATGCACCTACTCTGCTGTCCTCTGTAATGAGGCATTGCTAGAGTTTTATGCCTCTGTTCAAACCTCTGGATGTGAATATAGTGTAGCAAGTCTGATGAGCCATGATTAACAGTCACAATGCAAAACACAACATCATCACTAGGGTTTTTTTCTGCGCTGAAAATGTTTCGTCAGCCGCCCAAGTGAAATTTTGGCCCACTGACATTAAATTAATGATATTCATCTTGTGTTCGCTGCTTAATACATGCTAAATTCTGAGAATTCTCATCTTAGATGCGTGCTTGTGCAGCACAACAGAAGTCTGGTTTTCAAATGACCGTGCAATTAGACCTCTGCAAATGATCCAGAATGCAGCAGCACGTCTGGTCTTTAATGAACCAAAGAGAGCACATGTTACACCACTCTTTGTCTCTCTCCACTGGCTGCCAGTTGATGCACGTATTAAATTCAAGGCCCTGATGCTGGCATACAGAACAGTCACTGGGTCTGCACCAGCATACCTAAAATCATTTCTGCAGAGCTACGTTCACTTGTTTATTTCATTCCTAGGTTAAATTATCATAGTTTTAAAAATGTAATCAATTATATTTTTATAATGGATGATTGACAGTCTGGGACAAGCGTGAAACAGTAACATCTTCACATTAAAGACAATTGAAATGTACTGAAAATAAATGATGAAGGCCTGGTAAAAACGTTCCGAAGGAAGTTTTAAAGTGTCCTTTTTATAACAAAAAGACAAAGCTGATATCTGTTAGTTTTAATAAAAATCAACCCCTGTGACCCGTAGTTGAAATAAGTGCTCTTAGTTGAAGAAGCACGCAGATAAGAAGGTAAAATATCTGGGAAATCCTTCCTGTGTTTTGTTCTCATGTCTTCCTCAACAGCACAACCCAGCGGGAGGTGAAGATCCCAGACTCATGGCCCTGAAAACAATTCAACTGCACTTCCCCCTGACCTCTAAACTGATGGAGCACCTTGCTGTTACCTTGAACTAACCCCTGGATGACCCTCAACCCCTCTGTCCACAGATAACCCCAGAGGATCACGGATCCAGAGATGGATTGGTTCCTAGTCGAGGGGTTAAAGCAAATGACAAGTGTGTGTGTGTGTGTGTGTGGGGCTAGAACAGCTGAATCAGCGTGACTTTGCGCTCTTCTATACGTTTGCTGCTGCGATTACTGTAAATGGAAAGACGGAGGCGTTTACAGTGTGATTAGTAAGCATGTTCACACAGACACAGAGATCTGCAGTGCAGCCTGGCCCGCCTCTATAAATAAACTATTGTTTCTCTCAAGACAATCAGCAATGTTTTAGCGCAAGAAATGACATCAGCACACAGAGCTGCTCGTGATCACGAGGGGACGATATGAGGGTCACGACATCCAAGGAAATGCTGAAAAACTGAAATATATATATCAACATCATTTTTTTGTATATAAAAGTCACAACAACACTGCCTTGGAAATGTTTAACCAAGCTGTCGTTTACTTGAGTGCTTGGTAACAACGGTGTCAGTGAAGAGGATGCTTGAAATAAAGCATGATCAGTGTTGGGTGTAATCTGATTACCATTTAGTTACTGTAATCTAATTACTTTTGTTTAAATAAGTATTGTAATGCATTACATTTTTAATAATGTAACCAGATTACAGTTACTGAATTTCCATTAAGCTTATAACTTTTAAGTACATTACTTGGGTAACAAAATTCTCTTTGCGTTTCTGTCAGCTGAAGGGCGTACAGCCCCTAAAAAGTCATTTTAAGGGAGAAATGAGTTTATGATTTGTGTGTGACAATAAAAAAGGAAGAAATATAAACATTATTTTTCAATGTAAAGCGGTTTAGAAAATAACGCAGAAAGCAAAGTAATTAGTAAATCAATAAAGTAGTCTGATTACACTTTTACAGAATTAGTATTTTATAGTGGATTCGTTTTTAAGTAACTTACCAAACACTAAATATGACACATGAAATATGATACTGATGTGAAATGTAAAGAAATTTAAAACCACTTGTGAACTTGTGTGTGTATTGAGTATACATAAAATGCTAGCTATGAAATTACTCAGCAAGTTGAAGAAGTCAAAGTAAAATGTCATTTCCACCACAGATTGATAACAAACGCGTTACATAATGATATAACATTTATTTGGTACAGTGATGCATGTACATACACTTTTGGATACAGCTAGCAGACCAGTTAAACTAGTGAGTGTAAAAAGTGTGTTTTAAGAGAGCTTATTTTCTAAACGTATACAGGGCCAAAAGCGGCAGGTTTCACCACCAACACTTCCCCAGCACCTCTGCAATCCCGTACGATGCTCCAAGTGACCTCGGAAGTAGATATGATGACCTTTCATTGTATAGGTTCCAAAACACAGATCTTTATCAACGTAACCTTACCAGAAGAGCGTGGGAAGACAACGGAGAGTACATTCATCATTTTAACGATTAATTTCCTAGTCCTGTCCTTTCCCGGATCTATTAATATCACTCCTGAGGTGTAAGTATGCATTTCCCGCCGATGAGATTTATTCCGATATCATACCTTCCATTACTCATCCTGCTGCAGCTGCGCTTTAGGAGTCAAATCAAATTCAATATTTTTTAATCAGAATATGAAAATCTTAACCTGATCAAGCCATCTTGCAGTATTACTTTCCTCATTTCTCAAAAGAAAAGTCCAGAGGGCTCATATTTTGAGAATTCAATTCAAACGTCTTGCAAATGTTTCGCAATAATTGTTAGAGAATGAAAAATTAAAAGTCCCAGTAAGGTGTCGGTAAACATTAATCAGATCATTCGGCTTTTTTTGCGAGGTAATTTGCCTTAATATTTCAATGTTCTTTAATAACTCTGATTATTAAAGGATTCTGTGAATGTCTCTGTACTGTTTCTCTGCCGGTGGATTGCGGTACGCTTGTGAAATGCCTCCGAGCGGAGCTGATACATTTATTAAAACACGGTGTGATTTGAAGTTGTCGAGGCCGAGGAATTATCCAGCGTCGAGAGAGGGCTTTGTTCAATTAGATATCGCCACTGCTTTAAAACACTTTAGATTCCCCTGTAATCCATTGGCATCCTGTAATTAATCAACTGATTCGAGTCTCAAGACGTCTGTAATTACTGTGCCTCGTAATAGCTTATTCTTTCTGCTCCAGCACCTACATTTCATTTGTTTATTTTCTCACACTCATAAATCTGGGGGAGTGTCAAGAGTGCCACAATATTAGTGCAATAATCAAAGTTAATTAACAGACGGCCCTCGCTTCCCCCCCTTCCGCTAATAATGGAGTCTATCGGTGAGATCAGATAAAGCTTGACAACCAACTTCAGGAGTATAGAGAATAATAATTAAAAATGAGGCTAGTAAAGTTGCTATTTATTAATGGGTCATAGAAGCTGAATGTTCTTTAAGAGAGGGTTTAGATTTAAAGGGATAGTTCACCCAAAAATGAAAATGCTCTCATCATTTACTCACCCTCAGATTTTTAGAAGAATATTTCAGCTCTTTAGGTCCATGAATGGGTGTTAAAATGTTGATGCTCAAAAAAAGCACATAAAGGCAGCATAAAAGTAGTCCACAAGACTCCAGTGGTTAAATGCATGTCTTTAGAAGTGATATGATATTTCTGCTAGAAATCCTTCTCCCTGCCCAGTATGGGGTGATTAAGAAAGTGAATCACCAAAAACACAACAAGAATGTAAAAGTGAAAGTTCAAGTGGAGACTGACAGAGCAAGGAGGAGAATTTATAATAAAAATGTACAAAAATATTGATCTGTTTCTCACCCACACCTATCATATCACTTCTGGAGTCATTTGGGCTACTTGGAGTGGACCTGTGGATTTTTTTAACCCATTCACTTACATAGTATGAACTAAAAGAGCTGAAATATTCTTCTAAAAATCTTAATTTGTGTTCTGAAAAAAGAAAGTCATACACATCTGGGGTGTCATGAGGGTGAGTAAATGAAAAGATTTACTGTTTGCTTTTAGAAGTTAAAACACAAATTATTTCACTTGTGTGCAAAAAACTAGTGAAAAAATCTGCCAGTGTCACAATGAAAATACACTCCTGTATTCAAGACACAGTAGATTCTGTGAATATGTCTTTATATCTTATACAGTTTTGCTTAACAGGTCAATTGTTTTAAGGAATTTTTGATATTTTTACTAAAAAACAAGACTTTTGTTTTTGCAGTATTGCTTGTATACTTCATGGAGAGGGCAATTCCAGAATGCATTGCAATAAGCTCAGTGAAAAAAAATCATCCCAAAATGGCAGAAAAGTCGAGAGAAGTCTTGATAAGATGCCAATAGTTTTTTAGGTCACCGGTATATCGGTTTTACAGATAAATTGGTGCCAATAGTTGTTTTTTTTAAAGTAGAGAGAAATCTTGATTAGAGGTCAACAATATATCGGTTTTACAGATACATTGTTGTCAATAGTTGCTATTTTTTAAAACTAGAGAGAAATCTTGTTTAGAAGTCACCAATATATCGGTTTTACAGATACACTGTTGTCAATATTTGCTTCTTTTTTTAAAACTAGAGAGAAATCCTGATTAGAGGTCAAAGATATATCGGTTTTACGGATACATTGGTGTCAATAGTTGCTTTTTTTTTAAAAAAACTAGACAGAAATCTTAATTAGAGGTCACTGATATATCAGTTTTACAGATACATTGGTGTCAATAGTTGCTATTTTTTAAAACTAGAGAGAAATCTTGATTAGAAGTCACCGATATATCGGTTTTACAGATACACTGTTGTCAATATTTGCTTTTTTTTTTTTAAACTAGAGAGAAATCCTGATTAGAGGTCAACGATATATCGGTTTTACAGATACACTGTTGTCAATATTTGCTTTTTTTTAAAAAACTAGAGAGAAATCTTGATTAGAGGTCAACGATATATCGGTTTTACGGATACATTGGTGTCAATATTTGCTTTTTTTTTTTTTTAAACTAGAGAGAAATCCTGATTAGAGGTCAACGATATATCGGTTTTACGGATACATTGGTGTCAATATTTGCTTTTTTTAAAAAAAACTAGAGAGAAATCCTGATCAGAGGTCAACGATATATCGGTTTTACGGATACATTTGTGTCAATAGTTGCTTTTTTTTTTTTTATAACTAGAGAGAAATCTTGATTAGAGGTCAACGATATATCGGTTTTACGGATACATTGGTGTCAATAGTTGCTTTTTTTTTTTTTTATAACTAGAGAGAAATCTTGATTAGAGGTCAACGATATACCGGTTTTACCAATAAATCTGTTCCAATAGTTTTTATTTTGGGGGGTTTCAAATAGTAAGGTTATAAAAATGAGTGCTCTGAAGCGGTTTTGTTGTTATGGAGATATACATTAACCATAATTTCACTTAAATGTTCTTGTTGATTTTGACTGATGGTGTTCCAAGAGAAAAGTCTGTTTTTATTTTACATCAGATTACCGGAAAACCAGACAATTGTGACAACTACTGTTTTACTTTGTAGTGTTTATATTGTTATACTGTACATTGTAGATCATAGTATGAGAACATATTTTGTTCCCCTTATGTGTTTGTGTGATCTGAGAGAAAAGACATTTCAAAATCCTGAGTCCTTGGTGTATTTCGGGATTGTTCATAGTTTAAAGTCCTGCATTAGGCATCTTTTTTTTGCACAATAAACTGTATCTGGTATTTTATTTATTTTGGACTCTTGTTGCCTCTATGTCTGTGCCTGTCACAGAAAGGAAAGATTAAGAACATGTTTTAACATTCAATAAATCGGTTTAAAAACTATTGACAAATTAATTGATTATGTCTGTCTTTTCCACCTTATTGTATTGGCAAAATGCATACATCACAAAATACATCTTGATTATAAATACTGTAATATCATTCAATACCAAAACTGCAATGGACAATTTCCCCCAATATTTGGTCTGGTCTTTTTTGGGAGAGCTATTTTGAGTGGCATGCAGATTTGCTGCCAATGAAGAATGCTTCAAATCAGTCACTTATAATGTTCCACATAAGTTAAGATTCTGTTCCATCATGTTGCATTCCATCTTGCTTTTTTTTTTTTTTTAAATGAAAAAAACAATTCATGTATTAACAGCCCCTTAGAAGGTGATGTACACAAAATGCAACATATGAAATGTAAAGGACAGGAGTTGTACAAGGCTGTACAAGATTCTCTCTGTGTGTGTGCGTGCGTGCGTGCGTGCGTGTGTGTGTGTGTGTGTGTGTGTGCGTGTCCTTATACTAACCCACTCTTGTGAGATCCGACTCACTGCTTTACTGGCACGACTTTTGTTACGGCAGGCTAAGATCACATGGGCACCGTGAAGAGCAAATGATCGGGCGGTCTCAAAACCTGCAGATAGGGTGGGGTGGGTGTAAGAGGGGTTGTGGGAGAAGAGAAATGACATGATTGAGATAAGTCATTCCACTCTGATAACTTTGCAGTGTTCTTGCCATTATTTCAGCGACCAAATCGGAGGGTGAACGTATGCCGTGGAGATGAGCTGGAGAATTTCATATCTCGGATTCATTCTCCATCAAACAGAAAGCCAAAGGCTCTTCATTAAGATACTCAATCAAGTCCCTTTTCAAGTGATGTAAATGATCAAAACTCCAATAGCTTCTGAACAGATAATGAAATGAAAACGGACCAAGGACATGACCTTGAGGCACCTCTCCTGCGGGAAGCAAAAATGTCAATCCTAAAGACAAGAAACAGAATTAAAACATTTGAAAAGAACATAAATGACCACAGTATAGTATTATTAACAGATTATTTAATAATTTACTTACATTAATAGAAACTAATGAAAACATTTCCATTAAACTGAAACATTTACACTTCATTAAGTTTAGAAAATGAAAATGCCACATAATAGTGAAAACACCAGACAGCCCAAAACTAAAATAAAAACTAAATATGCTGAAAAATAAATGAGACTAAACTAGCAAACAAAGCTAAATCTAACACTTATAAAATTAATGAAATCTGAACAAAGCTGAAAGGGAAAATTAAAAAGAAAAAATTGATTCTAAAACACTTAAAACTGCTATAGTATATAGTTTGTAAAGACAAACTTTCTTGCACAACCCATGATCTTAAAGCACTTCAAAGCTAACGTGATAAGACGCTCTGTGATAAAGCGTCAAAGATACTTTGGCCTCATTCATTTGAAAATGACTCTGATGACTGCCTCATATCAATTTCTAAAATTAATTTCAAAAATCACCGGTCTAAATGGGTCAGTCGAACCCAAAAGGTAGAAACATCTATCTAAATATACACGGTTGGTGGAAGGCAGAAACACAAAATATTTGCTACACCAAAAAGGTTATATTTAGGGGGGACTTGGGGTATTGTTTTGGCTGGTTTTGCTGACTTGCCATTTTGCATTGTGCCTTTGATAACACCAAGTGTGTTTAAAGTTTCTCTAAAGCTGGCATCAGCACTTTATTACTGGAGTGGGCACCAGTCATAAAGGTACGCGTGTCTCAGAATAGATACGGGAAGAAAAATCCTGAAGTTCTAAACAATGGCTCAAGTGTGCAAGTCCAACATTAATAATCAAGTTTTTAAAAATCTGAGAGAATTTTAGATAGGTGGAATGGTCTATTTTTCCATCATACGAAGGACAAAAAAGGTCAAATCTCTAAATTTGCAGTGTCCCACAGCGCCGGGAGGAAGAAAACTGCTGTTCCATCTGCAGGAGACTCAAGCTTCATGTTTTTTATACCTATAATCTTCAGATATATGTCGGTCTTTCTGCTGGCCACATTTGCTCATTAAATCCTACGAGTTAAATTACAGTAACCTGACTGAAAAATCAAATAGGGCTTTTTGCAAGTAGGATATTTTATATAAATAGGTGTGTGTGTGTGTGTGTGTGTGTGTGTGTGTGTGTGTGTTTGTGTTTGTGTGTGTGTGTGTGTGTGTATAAATATACACTGGTGGCCAAAATTTTGGAATAATCTACAGATTTTTATGTTTCGGAAGGAAATTGGTACTTTAATTCACCAAAGTGGCATTCAACTGATCACAAATATAGTCAGGACATTACTGATGTAATAAACAGCACCATCACTATTTGAAAAAAAATCATTTTTGATCAAATCTAGACAGAACACCTTATCCTTGAGTAATCATGATAAATTGATCATTTGTTATAGAAAATCACTTGTTATTATATCAAATACTGCTAAAAGCTATTCATTAAATAAAGCTTAACATTGTCCTTGTGTTTGTTTTTGAGTTGCCACATTATGCAATAGACTGGCATGTCTTAAGGTCAATATTAGGTCAAAAATGGAAAAAAAGAAACAGCTTTCTCAAGAAACTCGTCAGTCAATCATTGTTTTGAGGAATGTATCCTATACAATGCTTGAAATTGCCCAAAAACTGAAGATTTCATACAAAGGTGTACACTACAGTCTTCAAAGACAAAGGACAACTGTCTCTAACAAGCACAGAAAGAGATGTGGAAGACCAGATGTGCAACTAAACAAGAGGATAAGTACATCAGAGTCTCTAGTTTGAGAAATAGACTCCTCACATGTCCTCAGCTGACAGCTTCATTGAATTCTACCCGCTCAACACCAGTTTCATGTACAACAGTAAAGAGAAGACTCAGGGGTGCAGGACTTATGGGAAGAATTGCAAAGAAAAAGACACTTTTGAAACAGAAAAACAAAAAGAAAAGTTTCGAGTGGGCAAAGAAACACTGACATTGGACAACAGATAATTGGAAAAGAGTGTTATGGATCTAAACCCCATTGAGCTTTGTGGGATCAGTTAGACTGTAAGGTGTGTGAGAAGTGTCCGACAAGACAGTCACATCTATGGCAAGTGCTACAGGAAGTGTGGGGTGAAAGGTCATCTGAGTATCTGGACAAACTGACAGCTAGAATGACAAGGACCTGCAAAGCTGTCATTGCTGCACGTGGATGATTTTTTGATGAGAAATCTTTGAAGTAGTTTAAGAAGTTCTGAACTTTTTTTCAAATTGTAATAGTCATTTTTCACGTTATTAATGTCCTGACTACATTGTGATCAGTTGAATGCCACTTTGGTGAATAAAAGTACCAATTTCTTTCCATAAAAGCAAAATCTGCACATTATTCCAAACTTTTGGCCACCAGTGTGTATATATATATATATATATATATATATATATATATATATATATATATATATATATATATATATATATATATATATATATATATATATATATATATATTTGTTTTATTATTATTTTAGTTATTTTTATTATTATAGTACCCTTTAGACAATATGTATTTGCTCTGAAATGGCTTAATCAGAGGAAACATCAATGCAGTAACAATCTGGTTAAAAATCAAATGAAATGTAAATTATTCCACAAAGTCTTTTACCAAATGAAAAAAATAATTAGATTCATAATTTGTAATTTATTTGCATCAATATAACAATACATATTTTCACTAAAACAATGCATGTGAAATGCCCCAGAGGGACTTTAATGAACATTTTGGATTAATTACACAATTGAATCATTGATTCAGAATTTGTAATAGATTAACTGAAACAGACAGTAACCAACACTGTTTTGGTTGCTGAACTTTAAATCAGAGACACTATCAAAATGTGTCTTTCTTAACATTGTCACCAGATTGAATCAGTCTAGCGACACACTCTGACACAAATCTGCATTAGGGATATTTTCATTAAAAAGAAAATTCCCTGGCTGTAATTTTTGATTTTGTTAATACTATGTCTAAAGAAAGTTTACATTAATGATAATATAAGCTAAAACATTAGATGCCATGGATTCATTTTTACTTAGTAATCCATTCATTTGTAGAGGGGGATCAAAACGACAATGATTGTGGAGCAAAACTACAGGTTAAAAAAATGACCTTAGAAAAGTTGTAGTGTCATTATTTTATATTTACATAGAGATAGGTAAGTTTATTACTAAAATCAGCTGACTTCAGCTCTCCTTATTGCATTACATGCCAATGGTGTGTCTAAATATGTAAAGAAAAAAAAACACTTTGTTGTTTTTCCAAACTTTGGGTGTCTGTAACAGAAGTATCACAGATACTGAAATATCCTTTTAAATTCTGGTTTAGAACAAACTTTCCTTTTTGTCTTTTGATTTTTTAAGGCCATATATGGTTAAATCCCAGAGATATGGGGCTCTCAATGTGGCTCCATCCCAAAAAAAACAATTCACCCATTTTCAATGGTTGAAAACCAAATGTTGGTCACATGGTATGAAGCTAGCTTTTCATGTCCAACAAAACAAAGGCCTGAAGTACAAATAATGTTGAAACTAGTAATGTACCTACATTTACTCACATATATACAATCATTTTTAAAAAGTGACAAAACCTCAAGAACAAAATAAAATAAAAAAACCTCTTAAACCAGCCTAAGATGGTTTTCGAACCAAGACTGGCTGGTTTAGAAGGGATTTGGTCACTTTTTAAACTGGGAGACCAGCTAATCCATCTGAGCTCCAGCTTAAACTAGCTAAGACCAACAAACCAGCTGACAATGGTTTAAGTAAATTTTGTTTTTTTTATCAGCAGAGAAATTGAGTGTCCCTTGACACTCGTGGCTTGACCACTTGTCTAAGTGCGGTAGCAGGCAGCAGGTGGATTAAATGTGCTGCGTCGCTGCATGGCTGTTCCCCAGCAGCGGTTTAGTGGCTGGCATGGTCTGCTCTCTCTGACTGTGAAATAACCCTTGGCCATGCTGCTTGTAAAACATATTACACTGTCATGGCTCAGGAAAGACCTGACAGGCCAACACGCCTCAAATACAGAAGCATGACTCTATCGCTCTATGAACTTCTCCAGTGCTGTGAATTCTGAGTATCAGTGGATATGAAAGTTGCCAGTTGACACTGAATATGAGTGACGTTTGCACGCATGCCACAGGTTTTTCCACTTCAGTATGGAGGCCTAACACAAGATTTCAACTGCACCACATTTATTGATACATTTCATACCGAAATGGATCCAAAAATCACCTTTAACAAAACGTTTTATTATTAGAGACAGGACCAGAGTTGGGTAAGTTACTTAAAATAAATAATCCACTACAAATGTCTAATTACTTCGTTAAAAATGTAATCAGATTACTTTACTGATTGTTTCTTCTGAAAATAATCACATCACTATTTATTTTACTTTTAAGTTTCAAAGTGAAGATGTCTATATTTCCTCCTCATTCATTGTCTCACACACTTCAGCTGTCACAGAAACGTTAACAGACATACATATGAATTCATATTTTAATTGTATTATACATATTACTTTATCGCAAGCAATGTACCTAAAAGAAATTACTTTAATTGAAAGTCAGTAACTGTAATCTGATTACTATGTAATGTATTCTACTACTTTTTACTTAAAAGTAATTAGATTACAGTAAATAATTACTTTGTAATCTGGACAGGACACAAGGGGGAATCTCCCGAAACTTGTCAGGAACATATTCGAGTCATATTTAACCCCGAAATTAAAAGAAAGAAAAATGAACGTCATATTGTAAATAACTGCTCATGTATCTCCACTCAGCGCTCGACAACGGTGCTTTTACATTTCATATGCCAGGGTTAGTCAACTGGTGGCCCACGGGCCAAATCCAGCCCGCCAATCATCTTTGTCTGGACCTCCGACTGATTTTTGATCAAATTGTCTAGCCATCTGAAATACCAGAGTGCTCTCTGTGCAAAACTCAGCGTTCATAAGAGCGAGTCTCAGCAATTAGTGGTGAGTTTAACAACGCTCATTGGTACGTGCAACAGCATTCAGCCGTCATCAGTTGTGCGGACCGGAGCGTGCGTTTAAGCTTTTATGCCGATAGTTTAATTACACTGTTTTCTTTTATTCACTATTTCTGAAGTGTCAATTACAATTACATTTAAATGCATTATTTTTTTTATTAATGCATTTACTCACCCCAATTTGAAATGCCCAATTCCCACTACTTAGCAGGTCCTTGTGGTGGGGCAGTTACTCAGCTCAATCCAGTGGCGGAGGACAAGTCTCATTTGCCTCCGCTTCTGAGACCGTCGATCCGCGCATCACAGTATTCCCTGTGACTATATTAATATAAATAAACGCACAGTATTAAGGGTGATTTTTAAGTAACATGTTACTTGCGTTGTTTTCATCTGGATAATCTGGCCAATACATTAAAGTAGTGGAAGAGCCCTGTCACACGCTGTCAATTACATATGGACGCTTGTTGAGGAGTTCTGCCCATTTGAGAGCTGATCCACTTATCATACAGTACAGAGAATTATGGCTTCCAGGTGGGACAAAAAAACATTGACTGAAGGCAGATTTAGGGAAAGCCATGCTTCCCGTGCAGTCTTAACCTCGTATGACACCACCAAAAATTTGATTCTGTAGTTTCGTCTAATTTGCCATTTTTTACATTTGAGCGATTAACTGCGAAACACCTCTAATGTGTACTTTAGCGCATTGTTTCCATAGAAAATCTATATTTACTGTGGTTATCACATTGAGAATCAATGCGTTCATACAAAAGCTGACAAAATGTTGCTTTCAGAGGCTTTATCTGGAGTTAGGATGAAAATAAGGTGCATTTCAAACTGTTCTGAGAACAGTGCAGACAGACAGCACACTGGAGGTTACTGTAAGTCAAAAACACGAATAACAAACACTCCTGGAAACATAATTTGAGGGAAAAAAACAAAATAAATCTGACTTTCAACAGCTTGGTATTTTTAAATTATTAAATTTCACAACTTGGTCTCACTGTCCACATATGTTTCCATTCATTTTCAATCAAACTATTTGCTCGAGATTTTTTTGTTTTGCTTGTTTATTAGATGCTACTAGATAAAAAAAATCAAAATGGGAAATCGAAAATTTCCACAGCAGTCATGCTCGGGTCTCAGGATGTTAAAGTAATCGCCACTGGAAATTATATTTAGCATTTTTAGACCTTAAGATTCTCATTAATGACATATTAATTACATTTGTAAGTAAAATTTAAGTATTTATAAATCATAATATTATTAGTACAATTTTAAAATTGCAAATCATTCTATTAAAGTGTTTTTTTTTTTCTTCAACAATGATTAAAATAAATCTATAATCAATCAATTAAAATGTCTGGATGGTAATAAATTTGAGTATTAATTTTCATAAAAATAGTGGCGTATTCCAAAAGTCTTAATGGTTTTATTTGCTTAATGCGATATATTATTTCTTTGTTTTTTTTCTGTTGGTGTGCATTGTGGACTGAACTTGTTTCCATTGGAAAACCCTCGAAAATGATGTTGAAAGAGAAGGTAAACAGGATCAGAATATGATACGAGATTTAATCTTGTGTTGTGCGCTCAAGCATCCAAGCTCAATGCGCGAACTGTTAGGCCACAGCTCAGAGTGCATATTTGTCCCCACAATACACATCATAAGAGTTCGCCAACACACACACACACACACACACGCATATGTAAAAACCCTTGATTGATAGTCTGACCTTCCTCTTCTATGCAAACTAACCAACTCTGACAGTGTGCTGCATGATTCCGAGCGACAGACAGGCTGCACGATAGTGTGGATTAAAATAAACTTTAATTAGATTATGTTTTAATCTGATTTTCATTAAATGGTAACTAGGAGGCCTAATTGTGAGGAGAGAGCTAAGGAGTATTACCCATTAAAACTCAAAATTGGAGCAGGATAAGAACTCCTCTCTGACAAACCAAGCATGGAATTAAATTTTATGACACCTTATTAGGAGTAATGGAGAGCGCGGTGTGTATCTGTACGAAGGGATGTGCTTTCAAGAAATAGATGCCAAAATACAAACAAGAAATGTGAGAATTGAAATGTTTCCTTGCCAGTAAACCATCAGCGAAAATAGCGATTTACTAAAGCAGATTCATCTGACAACAATAAAACACTGTGCTTTCATTGCACAGAGACTTATTAACAGAAAGAAGTGTTGTATTAGTGTTGATGAAAAGAGCAATTCTCCTTGTCACCTTGTAAAAATCATGGCTGTTGTTCAGCTTGAAGTGTGAATTAATCAACGCTGTTGTTTTTTTGTAATGGAGAACAAATTAGAACAAGTTTAATGACAACAGCGACCCACCGTGTATTATTTATGGAAAATAAGAGGGGCTTGACATTAATTTGGACGTAATGATTCTGCTTGTTCACCAAATGGAGGTAGAGAGACCTAGCACACGTGCAGGGAGAAATCTCGCTAAACTAGTGAGACGTTTCACGGCTGTTTAAAGATCAAATTAAAATACAAGGTCAGTTATATGACCACTATATTAAGTTATTATTGATTTGATGCACAGCCTCCGATGTCAACGTCACAAGATCTCCCTTTTAAAACAGGATAAGCCTATTTATTTTGCTCTCCTAACAATGCATTATTTTATGTTTAGTTGCATTACATTATTTGCATGTACAACTGCTTTATCCCTGCTGTCCCTGACCTCACCAAAGTGACCTGCAACCAGTTGAGAACCACTCTGCTTGAGCAAATAAAGGTTTTAGTTTTGTGTGTTAACAATGTAAAGATGGGATGTTCCAGAGATGACCTCTGGGTCAGCTAATGATTTTATTGTGCTGAGTTCGTCTCCTGGTCACATCCTGGTCTCTACTGGACATGTTCATTTTGGAGCTACAGATGGAAGGAGGATCCAAGATAAACAAAGTGCTAGACTGAAAAGCATTCTGATTCGCCCGCATGATTCTCGTTGATTTTCTTTTTCATCACTCTCACTTTTACCCTAGATTTGTGTTTTTTGGGCTTTGTTCATTAACAGACAGATTTACAGTATGGTGAAGTGTGGTTCAAGTTGAAGCCTGAACATGGCCTGACCGGTGCAGTAAACTTTTAAGGCCGAGCCCAAAATCACTCTCTCTTTATAAAGTCTTCTCCAAGCAAGTACATTTGTTCCAATGGGATGTGGGTTTTTTTTAGGCATCGTAAGCCACATTCGTAACAGTATAGTGACGTTAAACATACAGTGGTGAAATCACTAAAGAGTTGTGCCACTTTTACACGTGGTGTTTCAGAGCGAAAACCTGCGTCTTATATACTATTATTCACAAAAATTGCATGCCGCAATTATATTGCGCCATTAATGCAAGTTAAAGGGAGTTTTATTGAAAAGAGATGTTTACATGTACATTAATGTACATTAGATGTATATTATCTAACAATCATATCAGAAGTAATTCATCAAATAATGATCAAATAATGGAAAAGAGCTTTATGACCTGGCATAATTCCAGATGCACTTTCAGCATGTAAAGTTCTGGATCACAGTAGTAGAGTGATGCTGTTTAGTCCTGCCAAAGTGTGTCAGATGACAGTGGTCTGCTGCATCCTCCGCTATGTAGCATGTGCAAATTGCGTTCAGTAGCGATTTCAGCCTGATCCCATGAAAATTACGTGACCGTTTCAACATCGTTGCAGACCAAAATGACGCATACTAATACACATTTGCCTACAGTTTCCAAGAGTAATGTCCAGCGGGGGGTGGAGGTTTTTAACGAGTAAAAATACTTCCCTAACCTAACACTTTAACCTAAACCTATCCAATACTGTCCTTAAAGATGAATGAGAGGTGAACAAAACAGACATCCTTACCCTTAACAACACCTAAACCCAACCGACAGGGTTCATATCGCAAATGCGGTACATAAAAAGCACATTTAGTGAAACAGTCATGTCTTTTATGACACTTTTGTCTCATGTGTCAGCTTTCGTTCTTTACTGGTCTCAAGCCGCAGTCCTCTAAGTGAGCTTTCACAAAAGTTAAATCACACTTGGATAAGTTTGTAAATGTAGGTGTGTCTGTAAAAGAAGCGTTAAAATGTGACGTGTTTTTTAAATTATGCGTTAGAATAAAAGTGTTTCCATACCATAACATGGCAGTGTGTGAGTAACAGAGCGGAAATGTAAAACGCACATTGCTGTATCGCCTCTAGTGCTTATGTCACCAGGAAACTGCAGTGAAACTTAGAGCGCAGCACGTAAAAGGGGCACAATTCATTCTTAATGAATTCCCCCCACACAGTTTTAACAAGGCATGGCGGACCCTAAAAAAATAAAAATAAAAAAAATAAAAATAAAAAAACATTGGCTTATCGTTTATCAAACACTGCAACACCTACGGGGAAAAAAGCTAGATGCAACCAACGAAACAATGCAATGCAGCGAAACAGAACGCAGGTATCTCAGTTCAATGTAAATGGAAACACTATTGCTTACATTTGGAGTTTTTTTAGTAATTTGTAGCACATTGCAGCGAGTGTTGCATGTTCCACATAGTAGACATGGAATTGAACTATAGATGTATGTATAAACACAACATGAAGATCTTAACCAAGTTTACATTTCAGTTTAAAAGCTTTACTGGTGGCTCCGTTTCTGCTTTCCAATTCTACCTGCAGGGCGGCTCAAATGACCATGTATTGTCATCAAGCATGAGAGGGGCAGAACAAGAGCGCAGCAGGTGGGGTATATACAGTACATTTGGGTTAAAATAAGTAGTCTGGCGTTCCCGTCGGTCTGCGGGGAGCCTTAATTTACACCATTAATATCCCCCCCATCTTCATTTGGGTTTGGGGGAGGCGTTGTCACGGCCAAAGTGAAATGTATGGTTTGTAATTACCGGAGTGTGAGGAGTGGAGTTCCACCTGACCAGCCCCACGCTGTTCTATTACCCCTGCTGCTGTTGCCCCAGCTGCCCTCTGCCACCCTCCCCTCACATACTCCATCTTTGACCCTCAAGTGGCCTCGGCTAAATCACATTGCCATTAATCATTGTGCCTTATGTTCACATCGGTCACTCCATCCCCATGGCAACCCCTAATGCAAATCTCCAGGTCCACCCTGCCATTATCCGATTTAGAGCTTTGGCGGAGGGGAAAGTTTTAACATCAATAGTCATTTTAACATGTTCATTTAGAGCAATTAACTATATAGAAAATAAAATGTTAAAAAATTAATCATGCCTCCTTACCCGTACATCCATTTTGAGTATGTATAAAAGTATGTATTTTCCTACAAACATGCTTGAAGTACATGTAACTTCGTTTTTTTGTGAGCTGAATCAGCAGGGGGCAGTTAGCGTCTTAACAAACCTCACAAGTAGCACAGACACAGAAGTTTAGCTGGTCACACAGGATGCGATCTTGACAACAGAATGAGTAGATCTCAAAACAAGCTTTTCAAAGTTTCAACTACTTTTAACTTGACAAAATGTACTAAAAACTAGAGGCGTCAGCCCGATAGTGGATTTTGCCGATACAATAACAAAAGGTGTTGGGAAACGCCGATAACCTATTAACTGGCTGAAAAAAAAGTATTACTTCTTTATTTATTGTGGGAAATGGCAAAGAGTCCAAAATGTATAAAATCCCAGATGCAATTTTTTGTTCAACCAAAATCCCATTAACAACTAGAAAAAAATTAAGATTGGGTAAATAACGTGGGACTTTTAATTATAAAACAAGCTCGAAACACAGTGGAGACACTTATTTTGAAATTACTAAATTCTAAATTTAAAAAAAAACTATCGGCAACTTTCGACAGATTTTTGCCAATAACTGATAGTTCCAAAAAGCAACTATCAGCACAGATTAATCTGTAAAATCTATATATATGGGTCTACCTAAAACTAAAGAATTTATATGTATATGTTTCACCAGATGAAGTTTATTGATGAGGAATAAAATAAAATGAGGGGAAAAAAAGTTATTGGAACAGATTTTTGCCGATAACCGATATTTCCAAAAAGCAACTTACCATATATATGTGATTAATTATGATTAATTTGATTAATTAATCAGCATGTCATCTAATACATTTTTAACTGAATGACAGCCCTACTTTAAACTGTATATTATACAATTAAACTAACAATAATTTCTGTCTGATCTTCACACAAATCTATTGTATGACTTCAGAATACTTAAATTATAGCAAATAAGTCATGTTTATGGTGCTATTTTTTTTTTTTTCTTTTTTTGGACAGTCTCTGTCACTTTCATTATATGGAAAAGAGTGGCATGGAAATTCTTCAAAATTTCTCCTTTTCAGTTCCACTGAATAAAATCATACAGGTTTGTAACAGCATGATGGTAAATAAATTATGACAGAATTTACATTTCTCATTGAACTCCTTTAAAAGAGGCAGTGAGAGAGAGAGAGAGAGAGAGAGAGAGAGAGAGAGAGAGAGAGAGAGATGAATTATAGATTAAGGTGTAGTTCTGTTTTTACACAGCCTCTGTTTTGGCAATATTGTATTGTTTACATTCATGCCAATAAAGCCCCTTTGAATTGAATTGAATTGAATTGAGAGAGAGAGAGAGAGAGAGAGAGAGAGAGAGAGAGAGAGAGAGGAGTGCACCGAGTTGTCATGCAACTTAAATCTCTGCTCTCACAAAAATAGTAAAAGCAAACTGGATCCATAAACCACTTGAGTTGACATTAAACCACTCCTAACTGTTTTAAAATCTTTTCACCTTTAAAAGCCGGTAAAATATATCTATATATCTATATATATACATTCCGGCCACTCACTGGGGCGGTACTGAGATCGTAATCATTATCGAACATTTTATCCCCAGTTGTAATTTTCTTGCATGTTCCATCAGTTTTTTCTGTGCTTTGTGAATTTCATCCAAGGTTAATAACGCTCAATAATTTGACTAACCACCCATACCTGCTGTTCATTACAGAGCCGATAAACAGATTCATCAAAAACGGACATGAAACGTGCATTAAAAGTCTCAGATTCTATTTCCTCTGACACTCAATATCAATAATAGCCTCCACAGGCACATGGAGGATTATAGAGCTTACTAAAATGTATAAGGAACCATAGACAGAAAGTAAAGTTTGTTTTTCTTACTTGTGCATTTATTAAAATACTTGCATAATTGTGTATAATTATTGTGTGAATATATAAAACAGAGGATTACAAATCCAGGATGCTGATTCAGCAGTGTTAAATTACACAATACAGTAACACCTGTGAGACGTGGAATACTTGTTCACTTAGCTACTGTGTAATGTATACCACTGCACAGCACCCACAGAGGCCAACTCTTAACCTTCATTTATTATTGTGTATTATCTTCTAGCGGAACAACACATAGACAGCACAATATTGATGCATTGACAGCATCTATAATGTAATAATTTTACATATGAACAACATTAAAAATGTACACATTTTACGAATCGTTATTGAATCGAGAATATCGGATTCTTAAAAGAAATCTATAAGACTCCAGTGGTTAAATCTATAGCGATATGTAAGTCTGGGTGAGACACAGATAAATATTTAGGTATTTTTTACTATAAATTCTCCTCCCTGCCCAGTAGGTGGCGATTTGTATAGAGAATGCAAAATCGGCAACAACAAAAGAAGAATAAAGTGAATGTGGCGATTTATAGTAAAAAAAAATATTAATTATTGATCTGTTACTCATCCACACATATTACATCACTTCTGAAGATATGGATTTAACCACTTGAGTCATATGGATTACTTTTCTGCTGCCTTTATGTGCTTTTTGGAGCTTCAAAGTTCTATTCACCATTTGCATTTTATGGACCTACAGAGCTAAAATATTCTACTAAAAATCTGCTTTTGTGTTCTGCAGAAGAAAGATCATATTAATCTGGGATGGCATGAAGGTGAGTAAATAATGAGAGAATTTTTATTTTTGGGTGAACTATCCCTTTAAGTGATCTGAAATATCTATAAAAATAGTAACTATTGTAACTATTCAAATATATTTATAATACAAAATATTCATAAATATTTTGTAAATTTCTAAAGCATGTATCCATGTAACAAAATGTATCCTATTCCCAGACTTTTTTAGCAATCGCTGCACTCTTTTTGGGGGAATATCTTCAGAAGTTGGTTTAAACACGGTCAAATGTGTTAAACAAGCTGAGCTTCGAGTACTACAGTCTTATTGGTGGCAGAAAGCAATTAGGCAAAACATTTAATCAAAAAAAGTACACAAGATTCTCCGTCTGCATACTTATTGTTTAAATGTGCAATGTAGGGATAGGACTTCCCATTCATACACAAAGAAAGGCAGTAAATACTACAGGTGTCTGAATCAATTTAGTGTCAGTTAAGTTGAACAAATCAGCCTCAATCTACCACTCAACCACAAAATGTTGCGCTCTATCTAGAGAAAGAAAAAGCAATGAGTTACTCCATCATCTAATCCTTTAGCCAAGAGAGAGACCCAGCGACACGGCCCTGGTGAGAGGGCACAGCAACACAGTCAAACAGCCATCAAAATTCAATTAAAGTGGAAATACATAGCGGGCATGGCATTTATCAAGGAACATAAAACAGAAGATTTCCCGTCAGTATGGCCTGTTATTCATCCCCTGTGCCACCTTATGCTCTCATTTCCTGCTCTGATCCAGAGCTTTCTGCAAAACAACACAAGGAGATGAGATTCAGAATGACACAATATGCCGTGCTTTAGACAAGTCAAAACAACGGTTAAAGACATTGAACCTATTAAAAAAATATTTTGAAGTGTTAAAGAACAAAATTTCCTTGATATTATTATTACTACATTCACTGCATTTCTTTCTTTATTATTTTACCCTTTTCTTTTCACTTGTATAACAGGGCGATGGGTCTGGGGTTTGTTTTTGTTGTCAAATGTGAAAAGACCTTAAAGATGCATTGAATGCGATATTGGACTTATACTGACCAATATATACTAGGTAAAAACATATTTTTTTGCACGCAACAACAAACATAGCACAAGTGGTGTTGTCCGATTCATAAACAAATGACCTTTCTGAAACGGGTCTTTTTAATGAATCATGATTAGCTGAAAAGATTCACAAAATGAGTTCGCACTCAGGAGCTCAGGTTAACAGTTTCAGTCAGTATCACTTTCTCAGCGAATCATACAGTGAATCAGACACCCTCACTGACGTGCGAGGCATTTTTCAGTAATGAGAACTATTACTGTGATGTGTACTTTGTTCATTGGACTTAAAGAAATAGTTCACCCTAAAATCATTTACTCGCGTCATGTCGTCTCATGTCATCCCAGATGAGAACACAAATGAAGATTTTAACAGCATATTTCAGCTCTGTAGGTTCATACAATATAAGTGAACGGTGGCCAGAACTTTGAAGGTCCAAAAAGCACATAAAGGCATCATAAAAGTAATCCAGAGGACGTCAGTGGTTAAATCTATATGTTCAGAAGCGATATAATTGGTGTGGGTGAGAAACAGATCAATATTGAAGACCTTTTTTACTATAAATCTCCACTTTCACTTTTACATTCTGAAAGTAAAAGTGAAGATTTCTTGAAAAACAAAGGATTAAAACATTTATTTGTTTCTTATCCAAAGTAACTGCATCGGTTAAAAAGACATATTAAACAACTAGAATCGTATGGATTTTATGCTGCCTTTATGTGATTGTTGGACCTTCAAAGTTCTAGTTACCATTCACTTGCATTAAAATGAGTGTACAGAGCTTAAGTATTCTAAAAATCTTCATTTGTTTTCTGCAGAAGAAAGAAAGTCATACACATCTGGGATGGCATTAGAGTACATGATTGTAAGACTTTCAGGATTTTTAGGTGAATGGATTAATAATACATATGATAACGTGCAATTTAAGATACATATTCACAACAGAGATTTCTTGAAATTAATTACTAAATGGTGTTTTAAAAAGACAACATTATGGATTATTGTTGAGCACAATAAACTGCGTCTTGGATTTCATTCAATTTGGACTCTTATAGCCTGTGTCTGAACCGTACCGTCACAGTAAGGGGAGACATTTAACACATTATATATATACATTTATACAGTATATATATATATATATATATATATATATATATATATATATATATATATATATATATATATATATATATATATATATACACACACACACTGAGAAATTCTGAGATGTGGGTTGGCGCTGTTTTGGTGGCACAAGGGGGACCTACACAATATTAGGCAGGTGGTTTTAATGTTGATATATATATATATTCTATTTTTATTTATTTTATTATTATTATTACAGGCCGATTAATCAATAAACAGCCGTCTTTCTTTCCTTCAGCATTCTTTCTTGCTTCTGAACAACCATCTAAATCAAACAATTCTGTAATTTGGCAACAAAAAACAGCTCAAGTTTAAGAGGAGCAAATGGCTATGCAATCATTTTGTAGTCTGGAACCCTGCTGAACGGACCCCCCAAACCAACACAGGAACCTTCTGATTGTGCCACAGAGCCACAAAATTACACTTTTCAATTGAATCAACCTACAAACTTTGGCTTCCTGCTAGTTGTCTCTGCATATAAAGATGGGAGATTTAAATATAAATAAACAAAAATTAAACAAATCACATAAATATTTAATTTCTGTAAATTCCTACATCAGTACATCGTAATTTCCATCCATTGAAACTCAAACGCAGACATGCAGGTTTGTTTGTTGGTTTCAAGCATAAAGTAATACAGCTTATGTGTCACCTTTAGCGAACAACATCGCCGTCAGTGCCTGTATTCCCAGGTTTACCAGCCTCATCCATAAGAAGTGATGAACTGAAATAGGAACAGAATAAATAGTGAAGCCCATAAATGTACACATGCATTTACGTGGCAGCGCTGTGATTCAAAAAGACAAACAGAGGCACGTTAGAGCGCAGTGACCGTCACGGAGCATCCATCACTATCAGAGACCAGCAGCCGAGAGGATCCCTCCATACACCCCACGACTACAGCGATACACCTGCACTACAAAAATAACCCCATGCTACACACTACACTTAAACAACAGAACTGACTCCAGCGTCAACAAATAGTTCTGAAATCAGACAGCTGCCAACCAGGTATATCGGGACGGAGATAAAGTGAGTCCAAATGAAAGATTTATGATTTATGTATGATAGTCTGCTACAAAAAAAATTGCTACTCGTGTAGAAAAATTCATATTGGGAGAAACTAGGAAGTCTATATTTGGTGCTGTTGGGATATTATACTTCTGCCTCGGTAGTAAAAATATACAATCCGTTTATAAGTATTGTCCCTGATGCATTAGTTAGAAATGTGCACGGCTAGAAAAATGCGTTTACGTCATTCTTTCAATTATCATATTTCCCTCAAGATAAATCATCGATACAAAAAGGACACAACATTTCCATTGTTATTGCCCAGGAAATAAGATACAGTTCATAGAGCATTTTCCCTATTTGGGGTAAGTTGTCACAATAGCCATAAAACAGCCATAAAAGCTTTTCAGCAAAACATTTGAAACATTTATGAAACACAAAACTGTTATTTCACAGCAAAATTGTGAAAGGTAACATAGAAAAGCCATAGCCATAATGATCAATTAATCATGTGACAACTAGCCCCAGTCTGCCCTATATACAATTATTTGCATATATATGTGAATAGAAATATAATTTTTAATTATATAAATATCATTTGTTGTGGTAAGTTATATAATACTGTTTTTCTGTTCGTTGAAACGGAACATTTAGCCAAAGTCTGCGCAAAGGTCTCAGGTCAGACACTGTTGATTGCTGTGACGTGGTGTTTGAGTGAAGTGAACGCTACTTTAGACGGTTAGTAACTTTTAGTTGGTTCAATAGAGGAGAATTAAGGAAAGCGCCCAAGTCACTAATGGGAATGAATGGGAGGCATCAGCCGAGGTCAAACACACACCACAAGATCAATGCACGGGTGCAGGTGTACCGCTCCACAACCAGAGAACATGTTAACAAGAGACAGAGAGAGAGAGAGAGAGAGAGAGAGAGAGAGAGGCAGAGAGAGAGAGAGAGAGAGAGAGAGAGAGAGAGAGAGAGACGAGAGAGAGGGAGACGAGAGAGAGAGAGAGAGAGAGAGAGAGAGACGAGAGAGAGGGAGACGAGAGAGAGAGAGAGAGAGAGACGAGAGAGAGGGAGACGAGAGAGAGAGAGAGAGAGAGGCTACAAAAGAGCATTTGTTTCCATTACCACGGAAGAGGGACAATTGTAAATGTGTTTTCATACAGGATTAATAAAATACAGTAATCAGTCTAATAAAATAATATAACCCCACCTATGAATTACTACACGATGAGGCTTATTACCATAGCAATCCTACTGCCATATTCATGCATTAAATACATGCACATAAATGCAGATGACAAACACAATTATTACAATGAAATATAACTTTTTTATTTTATGTGAAAAGATTTCCAATAAGGTTCCATTTGTTAACATTAGTTAATGCATTAGATATCATGAACTAACAATGAACTATATATTTTTACAGCATTAATGAATGTTTGTTAATGTTAGTTAATAAGAATGCAATTATTCATTGTTAGTTCATTGTTAGTTCATAGTGTATTAACTGTTAACAAATACAACTTTTGTTATACATACTATATGTTGAAATTAACATCAACCGAGATAGTAAATGTTGTAAAAAATATATAGTTCATTGTTAGTTCATGATATCTAATGCATTTTCTAATGTTAATGAATGGAAACTTATTGGAAAGTGTTGCCAGATTTTCTTGCGCATATGTTACTGTTTGGTGGTATGGTTTTAAATGTAGTTAAATATCTAAAATATATAAATATTTAAGCATGATGTGTTACAAAATATTTACAAACAATTTCAGGGATCTCAGTGTAATATAAATAATCTTTAAACAGAAGCTTTATTGGAAAAAAATCTGGCCAAGGGCCATTTGACACATAAAATAGACAATAATTGTGATTATATTGTTCATATGATTTATGACTTACATCATACAATAATAATCATGATAATTACAATATATTAATAGATTAAAAAATGAAAGAAGTTTGTCTTATTCCTAAATATTTCCTTTCATTATGTGTGGAGGCAATCCTGCAGAGTAACACGCAGCGCTTCTCTGCCCTCTAGTGTTACAATCACATTACACTACAAACTCCCATTACAATTAAATACAGACCATAACTTATGATCAGCAGGTCCATGTGATAATTATTATCTTTAATATGGAATTTATTTCTGTATAAATATCTAATACATCCTATGCTTGTTTTGCAAGTTTCAAGTTGTGATAATATTTACATTAAGGAGACTGATTGGTGTTAAGAATAATTAAGGCAACACTTTCCAATAAGGTTCCATTCATTGACATTAGTTAATGCATTAGATATCATGAACTAACAATGAACTATATATTTTTACAGCATGAATTAATCTTTGTTAATGTAAGTTAATAAAAATACATTTGATCATTGTTAGTTCATAGCGCATTAACTAATGTTAACAAAAACAACATTTGATTTTAACATTTATAAGTATATGTTGAAATTAACATTAAACAAGATTGATAAATGCTGTAGTTCATGTTAACTAATGTTGTTAAATAATGTTAACAAATGGAAAATTATTGTAAAGTGTTTCCATAATTGGTTATAATCATCACGGATTTCACAACTTTGCATAATTCATTTTCATGACTTTTCTTGATTTGAGTTCATCCATAAATAAACAATCCTTTTCTCACCCGCATGCAATCCCAGATGTGTTTGACTTTTTCTTCTCCTTAACTAAACTTTTTTTTTTTTTAGAATACTTTACTTCTGCAGGTCCATACAATGCAAGTGAATGGTGACCAAAACTTTGAAGCTCCAAAAGCACACAAATGCAGCATAAAAATAATTCATCTGACTCAGTGGTTAAATATCTTCATATCTTCAGTGATATGAAAGGTGTGGGTGTGAAACAGATCAATAATTAAGAAATGTTTTACTATAAATCTCCACTTTTACTTTCACATTCTTCTTCTTTTGTATTTGCCAATTCACATTCTTTGTGCACATCACCAGCTACTGGGCAGGGAGGAGAATTTATGGTAAAAAAAGACCATAAATATTGATCGGTTTCTCACCCACACTTAAATCACTTCTGAAGATATAGATTTTACCACTGGAGCCGTGTAAATTACTTTTATGCTGCCTTTATGTGCTTTTTGGACCTTCAAAGTTCTGGCCACCATTCACTTGCATTGTATGGACCCACAGAGCTGAAATATTCTTCTAAAAATCTTCGTTTGTGCTCAACAGAATAAAGAAAGTCAGACACATCTGGGATTGCATGAGAGTGAGTAAATGATGAGAGAATTTTCATTTAGGTGAACTGTCCCTTTAAAACTGAGAGATTGTCATGACCGTGGGAACCCTGAATCATTACTAATTAAATGACACTATGTGGCCTGTCTGCTGTAGACTATAAATGCTTGAATTTTAAAACAAAATAATGAATGTTTTGTCAGTCGTCAATTTAAAATACGAGTGACTTAAAACTGTGATACTTTTATCACATTTTTAGCCACTAATTGTGGGAAAACGCTGTTAAATGGATTTAAACGTGTAAAATGGATGAGGTTGAGCTGTAAGTACTACACCCTTGTTGGAAGTTTAATCAAATTAGCTTAAATATTTGGGGACGTGTACAATTCTACTAATTGGAAATTGACAAAATCTGTGTGAAATTCCATAGCATTGTGCTACATACTTATAGTATAAGCCAAAATACTAAAAGCTTGTCTATTCTACACCTGCAATCATTCACAATAGAAATCTTTAAGAATTCATAAACAAATAAATTCATTATAGCTTAACAGAATGAACTTCAGTACCATCATTATGGTGTGATAAGATTACAGTCTCAAATCTGGATCATTTCATAGGTAATATTACAGTGCCACCTTCTGGAAAAATACTGTAATGAACGCAGCTGCTTTCTAGTGCAGGTTTATTATGGTCAGGTTTTGTTTGCTCATCAAACACTAAGCATTCAGTTACTGTCGGGACGCTTATAGTGCTCGACCAACGAGTTTGCAATCAAAGCTGCAGTACCACGTCAGACTCCCTGTTGAAGATCCCTGTTATAGCCTATTTGTGTCTTATTATGAACCCTGTTTATGTTTTTTGAGTCGTGACTTACCAATCCCAGAGTTGGCTCCTGTGATGACTATGACCTTGTCGGACAGGTCACGACCCTGCAGTATCTCCAGAGCAGCGGTGTTGCCGTCGTAGCGTTTGGGCTTCACCTGCATGTCTTCTATAGTGAACGCCTGCCGAGGGTCAAAATACGTCATGCGTTTGTTGATGTGACTGATGAAAAGAAGGTATAGAGCAGAAAAACATAAATAACTAGTAGAGTTGACCAGCACATGCATCACTGAACTCCATAATAACATCATTAATGCATCAAAAAACAGTCATTAATATTATTGGTCTGCTTTCCCAGAAGAGAAAGTTTGTATGTTTATAAATTAGGACATAAAGATGACCTCAAAGCTTACAGGAATGGGATAAATAATGAACTTTAAAATATATGTATATGTATATTAGGGAAATATACTTCATTGGAACAAGTATCACAATTTTCCGAAACCATGATGAGGATAACATGTTCACTGAACTCACTCCACATAGTAGATTTCACCCTTGTCATCTGTTTCCTGCTCCCATCCATAGGGCAAAGCTATAAAAATATAATTAAATAGATTATCAGTGAATCTGGTTACATTTTCCAACAGACCAACAATGTTATTTGGGTCAAATTGACAAATAAGTTTGTCCGAGGTGATAAAAATGAGAAAATCTAGTTTAAAATCTAGTTCGTCTAAATGTAGTCTTTGTGTCTATATTGGTTTATACTTATTTTTCAAAAATATTTATAAATCTAATGCCAATTTAATGACTTTAAAATAGGGATGCACTGATATGAAATTTTTTGGCCGATGCCGATTTTAACAAAATCTAGAGTATAGACCTATAACGATGCCGATATATTGCAACTTCCTGTATTTTTACGAGAGCCACACTGAACGATTTATATACAAGAAAACATATGAAAATATGATAACAATTTATATGAAAAAATTTTATTTTGCAGTTTAAAACACAACCTTTAAAGTTATAGTAATCGCACAAAGACATATTGCGATTTCATTCTTAATTCAATCAATCATGCAACATTAAAGGAATAAATCAAATCAAATCAAATCTCTTTATTGTCACGCAAACATATGCAAGTGCGACAGAGGGTGAATGTCTTGTTTGCAGTTCCGAGCAACATAGCAGTCATGACAATTACAATAAACATCTGATTTACACATAACACAGTGTACACATCTTGTTACCCAACACAATACACACCTAATAATATACAATATACACAAAATAAGAAGACTGTATACAATCAAAATACACTGTAATCAGTGGAAATAATTATGAAGTGTTGTGTTGACTTTCAGGCTGATTGTTGATATTCAGTTGCCAGTGTGTTATTAAGTAAAGTATAAAATGTGAGTCCAGTCCGAGGCTAATAAAGTGCAGTGCTGATGTATTTTGATCATGAGAGATCATGTGTTCAAAAGTTTGATTGCTTGTGGGAAGAAGCTGTCATGTAGTCGGCTGGTGTGGGTCCTGATGATGCGATACCGCCTGCCTGATGGAAGCAGTGAGATCAGACCATGACTCAGGAGGCTGGAGTCTCTGATGATCCTCCGAGCTTTTTTCACACACCGCCAGGTATACAAGTCCTGGAGGGAGGGAAGCTCACCTCTGATGATGTGTCTGGCAGTTTCCACAACCCTTTGTAGGGCTAACATTTGAGGGCAGTGCTGTTGCCGTACCAGGCAGTGATGCAGCCAGACAAGATGCTGGTGTAGAACCGTGTGAGGATGCAAACTGCAGTGAGTCCAGTGAGGTGGACAGCAAAGAGCAGATGTGATCTCTGATTAGTCTCTCAAAGCATTTGCTGATGATGGGGGTCAGAGCAACAGGATGCCAGTCATTTAAGCAAGTGATTTTGGATTGCTTTGGTACAGGCACAATGGTGAACGTTTTAAAGCATGTGGGGACCAAAGACAAGGAGATCTGAAAAAACTGTAAAAAGACTAGCCAGTTGGTTCACGCACACGCTGATGAAGTGGCCCGGAATGACACCTGGACCCACGGCTTTACGTATATTCACACATCGGAAGGATCGTGTTACATCTGCTACAGAGACGGAGAGTGAACTAACATCTGTAGATTCAGCCGCGAGAGCTCTCTCTCTGCAATTTCCCTCGAAACATGCAGAAAAAGTATTAAGCTCATCCGTTAGAGGCGCAGCGGTGTACACAGCGGTGTTTTTATTCCCTTTGAAGTCTGTGATGATTCCCTGCCACATGCTTCTAGAGTCGGTGGTGTTGAACTTAGTTCACCTAAAAATGAAAATCCTCTCACGTGATGTCCGTTCCTCTGTTGTATACAAAGCGTGCGCTTCCGACTGCTCGTGTTAACGTGTCATTGTGCTTACATCACTGATGAGCTGACTGCTGACAGGAAGCAATTATTTAAAGTGATTAAAGTTTTAATTATCTATTTATTTTTAACTCAAACCAACCGATTTGCTTATGAAAACATCATTGATCAACTGGAGTCATGTGGATTACTTTTATGCTGCCTAAATATGCCTTTTGGACTGACAAATAGCCAGCAGTCTAATGGCACCCATTCGCTTTCATTGTATGGACAAAAAGAGCTGAAATGTGCTTATAAAAATCTTTACTTTAGTTCTGCAGAAGAAGGAAAGTCATACACCTCTGGGATGGATTAAAGGAAAGTAAATCATGAGAAGATTTTCATTTTGGGGTGAACTAATCCATTAATGGATATCATACCGATATCTCAGAAGTCAAAGTCTGCTGGTTTCAAAGCGTTTTGAATGGTTTCCCTCATCATGTATATGCAAGTCCCGTTTTCACAACTGTCACGTCCATTTATGGCATTTAGTGTGAGATCAAGAAAGAATCAAAATGAAATATTACATGTTATTCTACATATTGTGGCTATTTACAGAGTTTTTACAAAGTGTTAATTAATTACAAATAAACCATCAGTTTATTATATCAGTGTTTTAATGCCTATTTGGATTGCCGATAGTTTTCATTTGGTCAATAACTGGCCGATAATATTGGCAGCCAATACATCAGTGAATCCGTATGTTAAAAATGTAATTTAGTGTAATCACCATATTGAATGTATTAAAATACTTTGCTTGATCCTTGAATCATAAATAAGAAATGTCTCCAGACAGGATACACCTCACATCACATTTTATCGCATTTTATTGCTTTAAAGCTGCTTAAAAATACATCACAATGACATTGTAACTCAGTAACTGAAAACATGTTCATCATTGAAGAAGTTCATTTTTAATCTATGTTTGAAAGAATTTAATTGATCTGGACAAAAAATAAAACTGTGCTTTACTACATTGACCCCTTTATTTAACATTTCATCATAGCACAAACAAACTATACAATTTAATAATGCTGCTCTAATGTGTGTGCATCATTCAATACAAACAGCATTATGGAATGATTGTTCATCACTCTGTAAATGATAGCATCTACTGTATTAATGTTAATCATTATCATACCTCCAGCACAGCGTTTCTTCTTCCCAGTTTTGGGATGTTCCCACTGGGTCTTCATTTCCTCGTGGCTGAAATGAATTATGACAGTTGACTTACAATGTGTCAATCATTCTTTTTAAATCATATAACAAATTCTATTGGCTTGCTAAACAGAATATTTCTTTCATTGGGATATTCATCAGAAGTGTAAATGCATATGCAGAGGTCACATGTGTGTTTTGTGTATTAAACACTCACTTGGCATAATAAACCCATCCATCTTTAGTGGATCTCTCCTCCCAGCCGGGCGGAAGCTCATCTTCACTGTCTGTATCATGCATTCCTCCGTACTTAAGAGCTGCCATCACGGACTGGTTGTTTTAATTTAATAACTCATTCAACTTGTGAACGAAATTTATCTGACCGCAAATTCACGTTACACTAAAGCTGCTGCAGCACTTCCGCAATCAAAACGTGACGTCATGTTGAGTGGCTTTATGGGAAATGTAGGCGACTTGGAAACAAAAAATAATAATTACAGGTAGAAAAAAACAGGTATATTTTGCCCTAAGATTAATTTTTTGAAAGTGTACTGTGTGTTTTTATTTATCCTTTCTTACAATTTGAATGTAGTTTTTTGTGGATTGATTTGAATTTGCACGGTATTAGGGTAATTTGTCTCAAAGTGTGTCAACGTGTACTGTATCTTTTTTTTTTTTTTCCTGTGCAGTATCTGTGAAATTTTACAATTGATTTTCTCTATATTATTATTATTATTATTATTATTTTATATAATTTTTTTTGTAGACATTAATGTTTGTGTCTCTATAAAAATGTTCTTTCAAAATTAAACCTAGACTACAAAATATTCACTGGAATTAAAAGTGTGACAACTACTACCCTGTCTCCCCTATGCATGTTACTCACCCCCAGACATTTTAACTTATTCTCTAAAATAAATGTATAAAGTATCAAAATCAATGTACATTCTAATATGCACTTTTAAATAAATAATAATAACTGTATTGACTCAACTCAAATCACTTTTATTGTCACTGCACCATTACATAAGTGAAATGATGTGTGAAAAGCGTATGTGCATGGTCTAGGCATTGCAGTCATACATGTAAATAAAATAAGTATAAGTACACCCTACAGAATAAAAATGTACAGAATAACAATATGACAGTGTTCAGAATAACAATATGAAAGGGTTCAGAATAACAGTACAACAGAGTACAGAAGAACAAAATATCACAGTACAGAATAACAATATAACACTATTTTAATGTTGGGGCAGGCAGAGTAGGACATGCAGACAGGAGGACATGCAAACATGATGATGTAGTGAGAACACAAGTACAGTTTATTGACTAAGTGTATCCAAAAAATGTGAAAGAATCAATACAGAATTTAAACATGAACCAAATTGACTTGACTGTTATTGACTAATGTAAACAAAGAACATGACACATTACAGAATAATACATAATCATAATACTCGACAAAGGAAAAAGGCAAACATGAGGGCTATAATACAATGACTAGGGTTAAGAAGATGACAAAACAACCAATGACAAGACTGCACTAATAACATAGGGACCAATGACAGAACTGAACTGATAAACAAGATAAGAATAAACATGAACCAATGAAAAGACAAGACTAAGAACAAGACACATAAAACATGAGGGAAACAGGAAACCACATGACCAACACACATGACCAGAAACAGGAGGTAAACTAATGTAAAAATAAAAGACATGAAAAGAAAACTCTCTCTCTCACACACACACACACACACACACACACACACATTCATCCTTGTTTCTCCAATATCTTGGTAGAAATAGCACAAGCCGTGATACTGTTTCTGAAGAGAAAGTTTTGAATTACTTACGGAGTCTTGGAACACATCATTTGGTTTGAACCAGCATTGGCAGATTCTGATCCATCGTATAAGAATGTAGTTCCATATATATATATATTTGCTATATAAACCACAAAATTCTATTTGGTGTATCCTTTGGAGCCACTTGTCCACAACAGCAGCTCACAGAGAAGGTTAAAATAAGATAAAATCCATGGATTGGCTGTAATCTGAAAATATCTAGTTTATGGTATTATGCAATAGCTTTGGTTTGTAATCATTAAGGCTGATTGCAAAATAAATGAATTTGGGGGAAAAACTTTTTACTGTGTATAAATTAAGTTCTGACACTTTCATACCTCAATAATCGATTTATATTTAGAGCAGTTTGGTTGCTTTGTGAGGATATAATTAAGAAAATCAGCATGCGTATTCTGGTAGGTTTCACTACTTGGCAGCTACGACACAATTAAAAATACGTATGCTTCTTTCGGAAGGCAAAAATGGGGTAGCGATTAATTAGTATTACCTAAATAGTGTGTTTTAGTAATTATTTAACGTTTGGGAGTTATTCTTCAGAGTATATTATTAATGTATTTTGCATCAGCATTTTCTGCATACATATAAATGTACTTTCAAAAAATGAGCTTTACAGTTTACACTATAAATCATTTTAATAGTTTGATTTTATATGGCTGGATGATCAAATTATTTTAAACGAGTAGTAATTTCTGTTTGGTCTCATAAAAATGGCTCACTAATTTATTAATTCATGCATTCATTCATGCAGTCCTTCAATCATTCATTTATAAAAAATAAAAAAAATCTAATTTTCAGTAATGTTTTAATGTTGAGATGCTTTAAATGACCACAAATAAACCCTTATGATCCATACAGTTTATGTATTGATGCATTAGTCGATAGTTGTGTAGTATGAAATGTATCATAGTTTGTGAATAACTGAATGCATCTATAAGGTGATGCTGATTGAACATATCACTATCAGTACTCAAATACCTAAGAAATGCTCAGAAGGTAGTCCTACAGTGCTAACTTTTTTGTCAACCTTTGACCTAAAGAATTTACTTAAAAATGCCCACTGAAATTGTCAATTTAACCTTTTAAAATATAATTATTTTACTTAATTTATCTTATTATTGTATATTTGAATAAAGCTTTATACATCTATTGTTCTTTTACTATAATATAAATAAATTTATTTTATTTAAATCACCATTGGAATTTCTATCTCAATCAGAGATTGCACTAGAAATATTTTAAGTAAACATATAAGTAAAAATGTAGAAACCTTTAAGACCCAGCAGAAGCCTCGGTCAACCGGTCGGTTTGGCAGTGAACAAAACCAACGGTTAATTTCACACACATATGCCATTCCATTTGTGTTTGTATATTGGATACCCTGGTATGATATAGCCAATATTTAAATTTTCAGTAATTAATTAAATACAACTTTTCATAGAAGTTTCTAAGCCAGGGCTCCAACCATAATCTTGGGTGGGGGGACACATCCCCTCTTATTAGAAATCTTTTTAGGAAATTAAAAACTGTATTTAAATTTTTAGGAAATTACACATTATATTTTAAAAGTTTCAGTAGATGGAAAAGGAAATACTAGTCAGCCGCATTAACCTAAGGTCATTAAGTTTACATTTAAAAAAATTATTGCTTTTGATAATAAACTGATTATGTTATGTCCTAAATATTTTTGGGGTGTAGCGCATAATTTGCTGTTGCATTAAAAAGTGTTCTCACCATCAGATGCATGAGAGTGCTCTCTCTCTCACACACACACACACACACACACACACACACACACATACATTTGCAATGCATGCAGGGAGAGTGAAGCCTCATAGATACAAAGATGGTTAGAAGGACAATTCTTTTTTTATTTCAAATGATGGACAACATTTGGAATTATCCATAAATGTTTTTTTAATTCGGTAAATGATGGAAATATTGCGGTCTGCAACCTTTTCGCTCTATCACAAACCCCCTGAAGTTCCTCAATGCTAAAAATGCAGAGAACGGACTTGCGCTCTTATGAAGACCAGTCTTGCCAAGCTACCTTGGAAGAATGAACTTGAAAGGACAGTAGGACATAGAACACATCTATTGTGAGCTGATGTGAGTGATGTGCTACGATCTTCCTGTTGCGCAACTGCCCGTCCCAGCACATTTGTAGGCAGTGAGAGTACAAATGGCATTATCATTCATCAATGAATGTATTCTTATCACACCAGGATGTGATAAGGAGTATTGACACGTTAAAATAATGAAAATCGTCAAAAGGACAAATGTTGACGGAGTATGACAACTCTCACAAGCCGTCAGACATTTGCAAACTTAAAGTGGGAAATTCTTGAGGGAAAACACAACAATAAATGTCCTTCGTCTGCCACCGTTGTGGCGCTATGACTTCTAGGACTTCAAATGGGTCAATGCCCACAAGTCACTATCTGATGCATTCTCGACATTCGGCCTGATCAAGAACACATCCAGGTAATTTTGTGCAGTCTCAGTACTTACGTTCCTGAGTATTGGAATTGAAATTCGGCAGTGGATGATGACATTGAACGAGTCCACAAGAACATAAGAACACATAAGAACACACATTGAGAAACACCCCCTGGCCTAGAGAAACACTTGGAAGCTAACCCAAGTAAAGAGCCAAGGGAAACATTTGGAAGATAGCCCTAGTAAAGTGTCTAGGGTAACGTTTTAAAGCTAGTGCTAATAAAGCTGCTAGGAAATCGCTTGGAAACTAGCCCTAGTAAAAAGCACTGAGGGAAATACTCAGAAGCTAGTCCTAGCCAAGGTCCAATGGAAATGCTCGGTAGCTAGCCCTAGTAAAGTGCCAATTGAGACGGTTGGAAGATAGCACTTTGAAGTGCTTAGGGAAATGCTAGGAACCTAACACCAGTAAAGCATCTATGGAAACACGGAAGCAAGCTCTAGTCAAGCGCCAAGGGAAATGCTCGAAAGCTAGCACTTGTAAAGCAGCTAGGGAAATGCTGGGAAACAACCTATTCAAGCCCCTAAGGAAATGCTCAGAAACGAACCCTAGTAAAGTGCCTAGGGAAATGCTCGGAAGCTAGCCCTAGACCAGGGTCAAAGGATGCTTGGAAGTTAGCCTTAGTAAAGTGTCAAGTGAAATGCTCAGAAACTAGCCCTTTTAAGTGGGAACTGGGGAACTGTTTGGAAGCAATCCCTAGTGAAGAGGCTTGGGAAATGCTCGAAAGCTAGCGCTAGTAAAGTGGCTAAAGAAAAGCTGGGAAACTAGCCCTAGTAAAGTGCCAATTGAAATGCTCAGAATCTAGCCTTTTAAAGCGCCTAGGTAAATGCTCGGAAGCTAGCCCTAGGCAAGTGCCTAGGGATATGCTCGAAAGCTAGCCCAAGTAAAGTGCTTAGGGAAACATCAGGAAGCTAGCCCATGTAAAGCGCTAGGGAAAGGTTCGGAAGCTAGCCTTAGTAAAGCGTCTTGGGAAACTCTCCGAAGCTAGCCCTAGTCAAGTGGCAAGGGAAACGCTACAAAGATGGTGCTAGTAAAGCAGTTAGGGAATCACTTGGAAACTAGCCCTAGTCAAGTGCCTAGGGAAATGCTCAGAAGCTAGCAATTTGAAGCACCTAGGCCGTAGGGAAATGCTCCGATGCTAACTTTAGGCAAGAACCAAGTAAAATGCTCAGAAGCTATCCCTAAAATAAGCACCCAGGGAAACACTCGGAAGCTAGCCCTAATTAAGTGCCTAGAGAAATGCTCAGAAGCTAGAACTAGTAAAGTGCATATGAAAACACTTGGAAGCTAGCCCTAGTATATTAGCTGGGGAAATGCTCAGAAGCTAGCCCTAGTTAAGCATATAGGGAAAAGCACATTGCTTTTGACTACAGGAGGAAGCATTTAGTCTGTCAGAGTGAACAGTAACTGTAGCTTGCTTGGTGTATTTCTGCATTTCCTGGTCTAGTAGCTGTTGTTAGCTAGGGGATTATACTGCACTTCATTGACTGTTAAGGCAAGCTTTGTCAGTTAGTGGATAGTTTAAAGCAATTCTGCTGGAGATAATGTACACTTTTAGTTACATTTAGACTTTGAGTTGCTAATTAAAGAGGAGGACTCAACTGTGCAGCAAAAAGCAAATAATGATTAGCACTGAAGAAGAAGCGGTAGCTCTCGTATGCAGCCCTCCTCGTTTGAAGACCTAACTCTGGTAAAGACTTAAAGACTTGCCAGTCTACCTGTACAATCAATCAATTGATGTGTCCATCAAGTTTTACTCTTTTGTTTTATTTTTCATATACTACTCCTATTTTATTCTTGTAAAATGTGCTCAGTATATTTCTGTTGTTCACTCTAGGGGAAAATCATATCACTTGCCGTAGACTAGGCGCTCCAAAGCACCGGAACAGGTTGCTTAGTACTGCCTCACCACAGTCCCTCTCTCTACAAAGTCGAATTCATCAAAACTCAATGTTTTGGCTCTGTCTGAATTATGGATCGATGCAGACAACACTGCGACTCACTCAGCTCTCTTTACTGACTTCACTTTTACCCATACTCCTTGTGTCACTGAGTGGGATGGGTGAACTGATTTTCTCATTTGCAAATCATGGAAATTCACATTTCTCTGAAATAGCACATCTTTCACATATCATGCCAATACTGCCACTAATCCTGCTAACATTCACTTTTTGGTCATCTATCGTCATCCAGGTCCACTAAGCAACTTCTTTGAAGCGCTATATGTGCTGCTATCCTTGTTCCCTGTGGATAGCACTCTGCTGGTGTTCCTTGGTTACTTCAACAACCATCTGGAAAAACCTTAAGCAGCTGACTTTCTAGCTCTTGAACCATTTCTAATCCATGTTAGAACTAAGATTAATGCATCACATACAGTAATGTGCACTACATTTTGTCAACATATTAAAGTAGAAAATCTTTATTTGTGATCGTGTGCAGGTGAGACAATTAAAAACAGCTTTTTAACAAGTTGTGTTTATTTGTTTAGCATTTTTCACAATACACAGTTTCAAAGCAGCTTTACAGAAAATCATATTGAATTCTGTAATCTAATAAATTACAAAGTCCCCAGTTAACAGCTTGTGGAGTCAGTTCTCCGGCTATACAGCATTAACAATTCCAATATCAGTTAGTTAAGTGATGTAGCTAATTGGGAGGCAATGTTTAAAACTAGTTGGCAAGTGAACAGGAGTGCAACACTTTCAAAGTTTTAAATGTTTCAATGACAAAAGTCTGCTTAACAATTACCATGCAGATGAGTCACTTGAATGTAAATTGATTGGCCCAAGTAGAAAAACTTTACAAATACCTTATGCAGTCTTGAGGTGTTAGTATCAGTGTTTCTATTTATTTATTATCATTGATTATACAATGATAAAATTCAGCTCATCACAGATAACAAACAGGACATAAAACAAATGTTAATATCAGTGTTATTTTATTATTGTGGTATCCAAAGAAGCCTCAATTTAAATACCACATCCTTCTTAACAACTGCACATTCAGTGTCTCAGTGCATGGGTATATTTCCAAAGTTACTCGGGTGAATATCTAGAGAATATAAAATAAATAACAATAATTAGCTAAATTATTAACAAATCTCACAACTTCACAGGTCTAAGCTCCTTGTCCTGCCAAAGGTCTTGAATAAAACATAATCAATTAATCTCAAAAGGCCTCGGTTCAGTGAAAACTCCATTCTGTATGGCGACTCTGCCCATAATCACCATGTTTTTATCAAATTAAGTAGCATCACAATTAAAATTAGATTATTAATTTAAACAAAAATGCATCATCCCAGCACAACAAGTGTAGTTATTTATCTGTGGAGATCCATGCTGTATAAGTTCACTATTGATTTCAGATCACAGGTACAAAAATAAATTCAATTTACAACCAAAAAAGCGAGGAGAGAAGTTCACAGTGATCTTTGTTCTCGTGTGTCCAGCACTTGTCACATCATACTTTATATTTCTCTTTTGCTTTTTCACTTAATATACAGATATGCTGAAAGACATAAAGAGATAGATGGATATGTTAATACATTTCTGATAGACAGGCAGACAGTCTGACATAATGTACAAATATACACAATATTAACGGTTATGTTCTTTCACAGATGCACAAATTGCTACTGCACAGACATTTTTTTATTTTTTTTACTGCAAACTATATATTCGGAACAGTAACATGAGACGCATAAAACACTTACACTCAAATCCCTGAAATATTCATTGTAGTCTAAAGCATATCCCACCAGGAACTTGTCAGGAACTTCAAATCCAATATCTAAAAGGATAGAAACACATTTATAAACTGTGTGTGTATATATATATATATATATATATATATATATATATATGTGTAAATTAACATTTATTTTAGGACCATTAAATTATTGACCATTACCGTATTGCAGAAAAAACTCTATTCTCATTACTGTTATGGAAAATGAACACTGTCAGGATGCAAGTATATCTGTATTTAAATCAGCATAAATTAAAGACAGCATAACAAATACCTACATGAATTACAGTAATGAAAATGACTTCATAGCCTACATAGCCATTTGCTTCTGTGTCTCTTTGATAGCTGCTTCAGCCACTTCAGTGCTCTGATCAAGTGTGGAAGTCAAGCACAAACAACATTTGTGCTTGCAGGATGGATGGATAGATATAAAGAGCTTACCAGCTTTCTGTCTAAAAGCATTGCATAACTACTCTGAGCATGAACGGATGAGTGTGTGTGCAAATGGCATGTCCAACAGTATAAATGCTGGGTATATTTATTTCTCCAACCGATTAGGATTAAGCAGAAGTGCTCATACTGTCCAATAAAATCCAATGATAAGCAACACAAAGAAACTCACAGTCCGGACGGTATCCCGAGCTCCTGGGTGTCCTTTTCACAAGTAAACTGAAATTAAATGACAGAATAAAATGTTGTGAGACATACATTAAATAAAAACAACAACTAAAACCAACAGTATTGGTTGTATAGTGACATTTATTTACTAACAACGTGTACACAAGTATGTGCGTGAAACTCCCAGAAATCATGAGTAACTTTTGTCTTTGTATCATCTTGGACTTAGTGACACCGAGTGGCGTGGATGAAGCATAATTTAAAATCAATAGTTTTCAGTTTCAGATGCTGTTGTAGAAATTAATTATTCACAGTCAGTCATGATTACTTTAATCACTGAGTGAAAGTGTCAAATAACAGGACGGTTACTGAGATTTAGCGAGTAGTATTCAGCTGGTCATGTGATTCTAACATGGCCGCCCCATGTGTGGACCCTCTCCATGTAGAATAAAACAGCTTTTATAAGGTTACTGATGTGTCTATATGTAGTCCCACAGCACCCATACTTTACCGCTAACCCTATAACCTTAACCTAACCACAAATATTTCTAAAATTATAAAAACAAAATACACCAACGTTATATCACTAGGTGACAGTGAGGACAAATGTGATGAAAATGAAGAGGAGGAGAAGCTGTACCATAGCCTTTCCATAAAGGGAGCCTACAAGATTAGCTACAAAATAGCATAACATGACGGTCACTAGGGGAGACAAGAGGCTGTTCTTTTTGAATGGATGTGTATGGTGGAGATGCTTCAGTGTGTTGAACAAAATGCTTTTGTGAGGAAACAGCTCATCACTTCATGACTTGACTGCCTGTCTGCTAATGTTCAACATGTTTTACACCAAACAATCATTTTGGAATGAACTATGAGTGGAGTTTACTACAGTAAAATTGCTGTTTTATAAGAGAAGACATGGACAATTTTACAATAGGCTCTGTCCGCAAACAATGATTTACTGTCGTAACACACTAGTTGCCCATTATGCTCACTCAAATGGTTGTTATCTCAGTATAGAAGATCTCTGGCTGTATTACTGTTTAGCTAATTGACTAGCAGTATGCTAAGCTAATAGGCTAACTTGTGAGCTAACTGGAGAAAACAGAACAGAGATATATGTTTAATTTCACCATTTATATCTTCAGTTTAATAATATGATAAGTGACATATAATTTAAGTTCTTCTTTTACATTGAAAATAAGCGGGTTGCCACTAATCTGCCCGGTTTCTGTTGTCAAATTTGTCCAAAGGACTGAAGCACTGTATGCGCACTGCACAAAAAGTTGTAAAAAATTGGCATATGCATGTCCACACGAACGGAGCCTTGCGAAGGCTAGGCGACAGCCGTAATGACGTCACTTTCTGCATGCAAACCGGGCAATCAAGCTCCAAAAAGTACTAAAATGCACCTTTGTGTAGACTACTTTTTGCATTTACACACATTGAAAATTGACATCAATAGTACAAAGCGCAATAGGATCTCACGTGTCATTATGATGGGTCATGTTTGAATATGCGGAAGTGTGAATGACATTTGAGAGCTATGCCAATTTTCAGTGAATAATGACTTACATTTCAGTCTGTTCCTCACAAAAGCTATATATATATATATATATATATATATATATATATATATATATATATATATATATATATACACACACACATGTATATATATGGCAAGACTAGTGTGTGAGTGGTGTGGACTATTTTTTATGATGCTTTGTTTTACTTTTTTTTTTTTTTTTGACAGCCCCTGGTCACTTTGCTTTCATTTGGATGGGGGAAAAAACAGCTTTGACATTCTGACTAAGAGCTTGTTTTGTGTTTCACAGAGGAAAGCTGAAAGGGTTTAGTGTAACATAAGAGGTGAATAATTGATGATAGTTATGTCATTATTTAGTGAACTACCCCTTACCCCTTAATAATAGCACACGAGAAAGACTACTTAGAAGTGAATAATCTCTTACCTGACAACTTTCACCATTTTAGGACGACATTCATTTAATAGGTTAAGCAGTGTTTCCATAGTTTTTCCCGTCTCTACAATGTCCTGGAGGACAGAAAATAATTCATTTGTACTACTTTATAACATCTCACTCCATAGACAAAATACATTTCATGCAACTCTTAAAGTACTGTGGGAGTTATGTTAATGTAAACATAAAGAGCGCAACAATGCCTTGATTCTGGAAGTGTTTTTCCCTGATCATTTCTTCCATAGAGATTTAATAGTATCTTTCATATAAGAGTTGTAAGTCGTGAACCAAACCAACCAGCTTCAAGGTTAATCACAAAATTACAATTACATTACATTACATTACATTACAATCTTTCTGTTAAAATGAAGTTGAAATAACATGGAATGATGGCTTCAACAGAAGTATCGTCATGCCATCGACTAAACGACCTCTGAGCTCACGGTTGACCTGTCTTTAAAGGTTTAGAAGTTATTGTAATAAATCAATCCTCCTATGGAGAAAATGAATGGGTTTTTTACACCCAGAACCCAACTGTTGCGCTCCATTGACAATGAATAAAAGTAAAAATGAACCTCACCTCAACTATGAGCACATTCTGACAAGGAAGAGAGAAACAGACTGATATTGGTATATCAAAATAAACTGAAATTATCAATCAAAGATCTGTAGGCTCTATACAAAGTTCAAATCCAAACTCACTTTGCCAGCTAGAGCAGACAATTCATCTCCACCAATAACTTTAACACAGTTGGTCGACTCGTCGTTCTGAAGGAAAATCGGATAAAAACTATTTCAATGCAAGTTAAGATCTATGAACAGTATTTGGGACATGCTGTCCACTACCAAAGAAAATATTGACTCATCACTCAATTTGTAAAGTTATGCACTGACAGTCGAGTCTTGTGGCCATACTTTCAATTGTGTGTTCCACAACTATTATTTCGCTGCAATGCGTTATCATAATACACTTGCAATGGAAGTCTATGGGGGAAAGGCAATCATTTTTTAATGGTAATTGACTGTATGTCACATATGGAGGTATCCTGTCCAAGTTGCATTGAACCATTGAAAAATGTTAAGGATACAAGTGATAACTGAGAGCAGACTAATACTGCCGATTAATCACTGGTCAGTATTAGATATGGACAGTAGCACGTATGAGACCACATCAGCGAGTTGGAGTTGGAGTTAAGCAGTTGGCACTTACCGAGTAGCTCTTTAGTCTAATGAAATCCACAGTCAATGGAACAGACTCATCACTGTTTTGATTCAGTGTTTTGATGTAATCCATCAGGTCAGCAAAGAATTTATACCCTCCTTTCAGAACACACAGAGCAACGATATGATGTCCACCCATGTCCCGAACAATATCTCTCGCCAACCTTTCAGCCCTGTAGTGAACGTGTGAAAACAAATGACAGTCGACCTGACACAGTACCAATGTTATTTATCATTCAAAATCAAACATTGAAATGTATGAATATCACCATGAAATGTATAGGCCCACCTTTAAAATGAATAACTAGTCTGATAACAACAAAAAAGCTGATTTCAAAAGCATCCTTGAATTTTGATGGTTTCATGCTGTCAACAGTAATGCGCTTCTAGGCTAAATCAACTTGGCCAAAATACATTGAAATTTCAACAAAATATCTAGGAAGCCCAGATGTATTTTTACATCTTCACTATACACAATGATATGATGTTAGTTGCATTTTTTTAAAATAGCATTTAACGTTGTTTGTCCCTGTTGTTCACAACCCACCAGTTGAGAACCGCTGCTGTAGAGAATGTGACATGCATGCGTTCATTAAAACTGGCTGAAGTAATGCCAGAAATGTCCATGTAGGAATTCCTGGGGAAATTTGTTAAACAAATACATGGGAAAGCCAAATTCAAATCACATGCCCTTCCTATACGCTAATGAGATAATGTCAGTGATGGACATCATTAACTAAATCTACAGCAACACAGGGCTCTTTTACTGACAGGGGCATTCTATGGCCTGAAAATAATGCAACAGTGCAGTATCATCCCTTCCCAATCTCATCAAACACAAACGGATAAAATCCTGTATTACAGAAATTGAGAATAAGGGGCAAACCAATGCACTTCTACTGTTTGTGCAGTATTGAGTAAAGCATCTAAACGTACCTATCTTTAATGAGGCCGTTGGGTATTATGACACTGTCCAAATCCTCCTCGTAGTGTTTCGGAACACAAAAAAGATCCAGTTCATGCCCCTTGCTGTCATCAGCTATCTGAAAGAACAAATGGGTACCACTGACTTGTATTTTAAAGGAACACTCATGTTTTCACGTGATAAATCAGTTATTTCATTTTGTCTGGGGGCATATTTGAAATCAAATGTTTCATATAATGAAATTAACATTATGTGTACCAACAATATCTTGGGTATCATAACGGCCAGTTTGCACCAAAATGCTAATGTAAAGGTGATGATAATTAATGGGATGGATTATCCAAAAATGTCATTCCTGTATAACATATACTTCCCTCATCATCCCCAGAAAAAAAACACATAATATTATTTTTCCATGGAACAAATATGGAGTTCAATTACAATAGAATATACCAATGTGGACGCCACTGAATGGGGCCCCTCTTGGAGTTGGGGCATAAAGGATACTTCACCCAAAATAATTTAATTCCCTCATCATTTACTCACCCTCATGCCATCCCAGATATGTATGACTTTGTTCTGCAGACCACAAATTAAGATTTTTAGGAGAATATTTCAGCCCTGCAGGCCCATACAATACAAGTGAATGGTGGCCAGAACTTTGAAGGTCCAAAAAGCACATAAAGGCAGCATAAAAGTAATTCATAAGCCTCCAGTGGTTTAAGCCATGTCTTCAGAAGCAATATGATAAGTGTGGATGAGTCATTTTTACTTTAAATCTTCACTTTCCTTCTTTTGCTTTTGGCGATTTGTGTTGTAAATTGTCTTGTGTAAATCTGATGTTTATTGTCATTGGTATATGTCTCGTCACTGTCATGAATGCTATGTTGCTCAGAACTGCACACAAGACTTTCACCCACTGCTCCACTTGTGCACATGGTCGTGTGACAAAGTGATTTTGATTCAAATTCTTCATGCATATCGCCACCTACAGGGCAGGGAGAATGTATAGTGAAAAAGGACTTAAATATTGATCTGTTTCTCACCCACACCTACACTATAAAAAATGTCCATAATTTTAACGGTAAAAGACTAAAAATTCTACAGTAAAAAAAAAAGTAAATTGGTTAACGAGCAGTTACCGTAAAATATATGCTACATTTCTTAAATATATCTAAAAAGGCAATACATGTACTGTATTTTTACAGTAAAATGTTGTAAAATAAAAAAAGTTTAGATGTAGAAAGTATGATTTTCCCATATAATTAATGGTAAAAACATACATCATGTTTCACAAAAGAGTACATTAACTTTTTATGGTAAATTATTTTTAAAATGATGGTAAAAAAAAACAGTAATAAGGCATTCCCAGAATTCCCTGTGTGACCCACTTCATTTCATTATATTTTATGGGAATAGTTATGTTTATTCTTATTGTTAATATCAGTTATGTAATTTGGGGTGTTCTGTGTTATATCTGATGTAGTTTAGTTCATGTTCATTGCGTTATTTTAATTTCACATGTGTTGCCCTGATGTTGTTTAGTGTTTGTGAGTGACACTGAGCACTGTCTCTACATGTTTATTGGTCATTTCTTCTGGAAGGGTCACTATTGGTGAACTTCATGTGCCCTTCTGTAATTACTACAGTGATTAACAATACATTATAAAGTGAAAAGCAGATTCTTACAGTTTCAGAAGGTTAATATATTAAGTTTATCATTTAATAATATAAACGACGGAACTGCACCGTAAAATATACAGTAAAAACAACAGTTTTAAACTGTAAAATGTACAGTTTGTTTTGTAAAGCGGTTTACATTTTTAAGTATTCTGGCAACCACAGCTACCAGCTGAGGATTCTGAGGATATGGATTTAACCACTGGAGTTGTTTGAATAAATTTCATGCTCTCTTTATGTGCTTTTTGGACCTCCAAAGTTCTGGCCACCATTCACTTGCATTGTATGAACCTACAGAGCTGAAACTTCTTCTAAATATCTTCATTTGTGTTCTACACATGAAAGAAAGTGTACACGTCCGAGATGGCAAATGGTAAATGATGAGAGAATTTTCATTTTTGGGTGAACTATCCCTTTAAGCCCATGCGTTAATGTGCACCTAGTTGTATGCACGACTATTATGCTACTTATTGTCTTGACAACCATTCACACCATCCACTTACATATAATAGAAAAGAGCAGCCTGGACATTCTGCTAACTAACTGCTTATGTGTTCCACGGTAGAATATTGCATCATATGTTTTTTTCAAGCGACATGGTGGAGAGAAAATAATGACAGAATGCGTTTTATTTTTTGGTGAACTACCCCTGTAAGCATTGAACACCGGCTGATAACCATGGCATCTCCTTGGCAAACAACAGCCTGTACGTACAAACAGGTTTGGAACGCGTTCATTTGAATGACGCGTTGGGGTTTATAAAACACACTCTAAATGTGCATTCATATAGACTTTAATTAAGATGTGCAGGCGGAAAATAAAACCGCATCACCAGTGTAAAAATAGTTCACAGCTTATGGAGATAAAGTGTCGAACCACACCTCATCAGCCTGTTTGGAATAAGATATCAAGTCAAAACACAAAACACAACTCTTATTTTGGTCTCCATCTGACGCGCGTCACACAAAAGCCGGTTTAAATAAAGTAGCAAGGTGTGCTGGTGTCTCTTACCTCTAAATAAGAGGCCATTGTCAGATGTTCGTCCTTCAGGTTGGTGTTTGTGGACTCATGCTGCGGGAAGGGAGCGGATCGGTCTGCTCTGCATGTAGTCAACGCGACGCGTCCTGAACCCTGACGTCACAATCCATTTCACCTTATAATCTGATTGACCCGCGTCAGCCTGTGCTTTAACTCCATACAGATAAGAGTCAGTGCATATCCATTCCAGCCCTGAATGAGTATGTAGAGCTGTGCTTATCCTTAACGGAAGTAAAAACGCTCAAGAGCAAACACAAGAGCATTTCCAGCCGCACTCATCTCTGCACTTGCGTCACGCGCTGGTGATGATAACGCCGGTGTGTGCGCATATCATACGGTAGCAGAGAGTGCGAACTAACTGATAGGGCACTGACTGTATCATGCTGTCTTTCGGGGAAGGGGAGGGCGTGTGGTGGGCGTACAAATATATATTTTGTTTTTGTTTTTTAATGAAAACAAGATGGGGCATTTATACATGAAATCTAAGCACAGTCTTAGTCTAACATTATTAAAAAATAGTCTTTCCCACATAAAGGCCCAGATCTGTTATGCAGTTATTTCGGTTCCATGTTTTTGAAAAAGTACCATTTTCTGATATTTACTCATCCTCGTGCCATCTCAGATTTGTTTGTCTATCTTTCTTCTGCAGAACATTTTTAGAATATTTCAGCTCTGTGGGTCCATACAATGCAAGTGAATGGTGGCCAGAACTTTGAAGGTCCAAAAAGCACATAAAGGCAGCATAAAAGTAATCCTTAAGACTCCAGTGGTTAAATCTATATCTTCAGAAGCGATTTGATAGGTGTGGGTGAGAAACAGGTCAATATATAAGTACTTTTTTTTACTATAAATTCTCCCTCCTGCCCAGTAGGTGGCGATATGCACAAATAATTTGAATCGCCAAAAACAAAAGAAGAAAATGAAAGTGAAAGTGGAGATTTGATCATAAAAAAGGACTTAAATATTGATCTGTTTCACACCCACACCTGTCATATCACTTTTGAAGACATGGATTAAACAACTGCAGTCGTATGGATTACTTTTATGCTGTCTTTATGTGCTTTTTGGAATTCAAAATTTTGGCATTGTACGGATTTACAGAGCTGAGATATTAGTCTAGAAATCTTCATTTGTTTTCTGAGAACAAAGTCATGCACATCTGGGATGGCATAAGGGCGAGTAAATGTGAGAATTAAATATTTTTAGTGAACACTTGACGATTCATATTGAACAAAACATGAATTTAAGTCTTCTTGTGGTTTACAACCAGAACCAACCCATGTCATTAAGGTATTTTGACATTTATTGTTAATGTAATATAAATTAAAAAAAAGCAAATCAAGACATTGGCCAGTTTACATAAAACTTATACAACATCTATAACACTACATACAAGACACAAGGGAAAGATCTTCATATCTATCTTTATTCATATAGCAGCACATCTTACAGAAATATAACTGCGGGAGTATACAAATGTACTGATTAAAGCAAAATACGTTTATTTATGCCAAATGCCATTAGTTCATTTTTCTTCACAATGCTTAATCTCATTCTTGCACACTCATGAGCACACTATTGTTAACCCTAGGACAAAAAAACAAAAAAATATGGACATTAAACACATCAAACGAAAGCAAAGCAAACCAAACCAAAACTGTGCAAGAGTGTATTACAATACTCTCCTTTTAACATACATACACACAAAGAGCACAAATAACTGCTGGTGATTGGGGCAAGCTCTCTTCCAAACCGTGTTTTCAGTAAACATATCACAAAAAGTCCTTCAATTATCATTACATTAAACATGCTGCCCGATCAATCAGTTATCTTTGAGATTAATTACCCTCTTCTTACCTCATGTCTTGAGTCTTGACCACACAAATCTCAAGAGGCAATGGCCACCAGTGGATGAGAATGACAAAATTACAATAAAATGAAAATGTGAGTTGAGGCTGCATGACAATTTCATGATATAAATGTTTAGATCAGATGTAATCGAGACTACACTGATGGACTGGTTAATGTCACCTTGACCAGACAAAACTATTTCAATAAAAAAAAAACACATTGTTTTTTTACTTCTGGAGTAAGTTAGTAACTCTACTAATTCCAACATGTATTTCATTATGTACAAAGGTCCTTTAGATATAAGAGGAAAGGCTTGCAAAGGCACAAAGTACATCCAATCAAAACGCACAATATTATGTGAAGAAAAAGAACAAAAATACAACCTCTTAAAACATTAAAGTTCATAGAAATGATGGATTTTTGCAGTAATGTTTTTGTTCATTGTACATACAGTATGATTTCTGATTTAAGCTGGAACATCAGTATCAAAAAACCAAGAAAGGACTCGCAATTACTTATCAAAAAGATAGCAGTTCTGCTGCCTTGTTTTGAGAAAAACTTTATAGTCTTCATAATTGGTCCTTAGGTTAGATGTAGTGTGAATCCATATGCCCTACACCATGATTTAAAACACACACATTCTTTGACTCAGATTCTTTCTCTTTTTATGGCTTTGTATGGAATGCAGGATCCAGAAAATTAGCCTATATATTTCATATAACACAAACAAATGTCTGGGTCATAATTCACCTCAAAATCAAAAGACAAAATAACATATTATGATTTGTAAAAAAACAACAATAATAAAAAATGAAGCCCTTTTTGGAGCTATTATTTTTCTTTCATTCTAACATTATCTTCATGACAATTAATTTAAAAAAAAATTCTGTCAGGAATCAATGGGAAAGAAAATTAGAATAAGTACAATTAGAATTCAGTACAACAAACACAACCATGATGCTCCCAATTTTACTTTTCAATAGAATTAAATTCAAGTATTAGTATTTCTTTGACATTTGGTAATAATAATAATATATGAAATATAGAGATATGTTTTTTACATTATGGTCAAATTTTTTTAGGGCCTGGGGATGTGCTTAATTGTCATACAGATAATGTCACAATGCAAATAAACAACAACAAAAATTAAGTTCATTGCCATATTTTTTTTCTTTGGATGTTGGGGTGAAATATGACCCAGAAATGTATTGACAGTTTTAAGGAGATTCACACTTTTGCACTCACCCATTTTTGTTGTTGTAATAATTCATAAATTGACAGTATTTTAATTTTCACCAACAAAACACATAACTATCTCCATTTTGTAACAGTGATGGGGACAAAAACATCTTCACTGCTCTGAATATTGACATATGAAGTACAGTACTGCAGGAGGGACAAAATTCACTTTTAAAATTTTTAAAATGTACACAGTACATTTAGAAATTCAGTCTTACAAAAATACTGTATGTATGCCTCACTTGCAGGTGAGATATTATGTGATACTACAAAGAGAGCACGCATTTAACAAAGTGCTACCTCACAAAGGAACAGCACACTTAACCCAGCTGGTCTACGATTTACAATATGTTATGCAAACTTTACATAAAGCACATTCTAACAAAAGAAAGAAAAAAAGGCAAGAAAGGGTATGTTATAAAATATAGCTGATGTATCAAAGTAAAAACACTTATGAAGACTTCAAATAGAACTACTCACATTATATCTGCATGAGAATATTGTCAATTTAAAAGCTGCTTCTTGGAATCAATTATACTGAAAATATTAGGTAATGTTTTAAAAAAAGGTATTAAAATCGCAGGTATCTATGAATAAGTAAAATGTCAAATATGTTTGTAATTTAATAAAATATTTTAGCAATGTCCTACAACAAATAGGAATTTATAGGGGGGTTAAACAAAACATTAGCAACAAGTGGGGGCTCGTCCGGGATCAAACCCTGGACCGTTCAAACCCAAGCAAGAGTCATACACCTAGACAAACTTATAACAATAAGGAAATAAAAATCAGTTGACAAAATGTAGCAGCATTCTGTCAATGTGAATATTAAACTCTGTAGGACGGTGTAGAGAAACCTTACAGCTAGGATACATGACTTGGAGTTGAATACACTTTCCTATCCCCATGACAAGATTGTCTTGCACCGGTGGCATGAAACTCTTCATTGCTTGTTCTAAAAAGAGCAACAAAGGTTTTTTCAATCTTAAATAGCTGAATCATATAATAAAGAAACAAGTTTTAAGAGAACTGATTCTAATGTATCATGACAAAATTTGCATTGCCAATGAAAGACTATTAACAATGGCTATTTTTTTTTTATGTCCTTTCCCCCCCTAACAAGTGGATCTAAACACAGATGGGTCAAATTGTAACTTGGGGGTGAAAACAAACCAATCCCTTCTTGAACACTCAGGTAATATGGACCTAACTGCCACTGTCCAAGAAAAAGCTGCCCAAGAAAAACTCTCATAATATGTCCTTTTAAAGTACTAATGAGATGCATACTTGCCTAACTCAACAAATCTTCTTGCATGCTTGTGCTTATTGAATAATCTCCACCTACCACAACAAACATTTACACATCCCTAATAGGAATTTCTGTATAAAGGTTGGACCTCAGGTTCATTTAAATAAAAAAACATAATAAATAAAAATGAAACAGAAAAGGTGGGGAGGAGTGATTTTCTTTTTCTTTTTTTTTTATACGTTGGGCATTAATGTTATGATGTGAATTTTGGATGGATTAGAAGGACATGTATGCAAATAATAAAAAACATCAAAACAAACATTAAACATGGCTCAAAAAATAAACCGCAAATAACATTGTTTAGAACAGCATTATAACTATCAAATCTTAAAAAGCTTTGACAGCCAGGTAGACACATATGGGTTACTAAGCTAAAAGGGAGCATCTACCATAGAAACTCCCTAAAGTGCTAAATATATTTCAAATTCATTCACAATGTATTAGATATCTTGACGGCGATAGAGTCGAGTTGTGAACTGTATTAGGTCATTTTATACTTAAAAACAGATTAATGATGCCAATAAATGGAGATTAATGATGCCAATATATGGAGAAGATTCAGGTGGAAGTCAAAAACACATTACAAAGTAGTAAAGTGCCAATATACATTATGGGTCAATTGATATGTTGACATGCCAAACACTGGCTTCAATAAAGTGGACCTTTAAATGTCCATCAAGTGAAGGTAACATGTACCACTTAGACAACACATTACAAGGTTTCAGAAACAGAGATATAACTGGAAACACCTATTTGACAGTTGTTAGTTTAGACAATACCTACATAAAATGTAAAAAAAAACAAAACAAAAAACATTGAAAAGCAGTGGGGATGGTGGTCTACTGGAGTGAAGTTTCAAACTAATTATCTTTAATGGTCTAAGAAATCCCTAGGGAGTGTCTTGGCTTGCTCTTGAAATCGTTCCAGAAGTTCGTCTATCTTATCCTCAATGTTGCTGGACTGGTCCAATAAAGTTTCAATCTGTGCACTAGTCTGAAGTTGGCTCTGGTTCTGATCCGAACCTGGATGCCCCATGGTTACAAGTTGATCTGACAATGCCGGACCAGGAGAATTAATTAGCGGTCCACATTCTAATAAAATAGAAGGAATAAGCTTTTTAAGACAGGCACATCTAGCCATTAATATAACACCTAATGGTTAAGTTAATACAACATCTAAGGACGTGAACATATCGAGGCACTTATAAAAAAACTCTACTAGCTCTAATGATGCTTATGGTGCACTCATGCCATTTCGAAATTAAATTAATTTCGAGATTTTCTGAGGTATAAGCAGAAACGAGTTGTAAACTCTATGAAAGCTCTGCCTTGATATTCATGACATCATGTAAAAAGAACCAACTCGGCAGCAGCCTCAACAGTTAAGATAGTTTACACTTATTACTGTTTGATATGCTATTTTATTTTAGTGTTTCATGGTGCGCTTTGTATGAACTTAAACATTTTGCAAGTACATATAGAGGTGAGTTAATGTTGTTAAATTAAATTAAATAATTTAAATAATTTAAATTAAATATTTAATAATTATATTATATTAAGGTAAATATTAAATAACTATCAACAAAAAAGCCACACAACAGTTTCAGAGTATGAGGATGTGAACAGCTCCAAGAAGAATCTTCAAGTAGCCATTAAGTAATACATCACATGACGACATAACATGAAGGCACCAATAAAATCAACATGAAACAGCATCTGCAACCCATTTACTTCTATAAAGTGTTGTATTTCTGATTAAAAAATATTTTATGAGAAATGTGGGGCAAGATTTGATTTTATCATTAGGGAATTGACTGGATTGTGAATGTTTCAAACCAGACTGTTTCCAGTGAATTGTGAAAGAATACTCCCCTTTTGAAACAATCTGACACCCACTTTAAAGCAGGTTTTTCTAACCAGGACATAAAAGCTGAAGCTTTTAGTTTATTGTTCAAACCAATCATTATTTGCGTCATGGCATACATAATGTATACATCATTATTTTTTCTCTAGTAAGACCTTTGATATTAGATCAATGATGTACCTCAAACATTATATTCTTGATTGTTTTCATGTAAAAAATATTTAAAAATCCTTCAAACAAGATGCATTTACTTAACCAGCAACAGAGTAAAATATATTTAGGCTTTTTGTTTTCTGAGAATGTATTTTAAATGTAAGTATACAGTGCATCCGGAAAGTATTCACATCGCTTCACTTTTTCCACATTTTGTTATGTTACAACCTTATTCCAAAATGGATTCAATTCATTATTTTCCTAAAAATTCTACAAACAATACCCCATAATGACAATGTGAAAGAAGTTTGTTTGAAATCTTTGCAAATGTACTAAAAGAAAAAAAAAAAAAAAAAAAAAAAACACATGTACACAAGTATTCACGGCCTTTGCCATGACACTCAAAATTGAGCTCAGGTGCATCCTGTTTCCACTGATCATCCTTAAGATGTTTCTACAACTTGATTGGAGACCACCTGTGGTAAATTCAGTTGATTGGACATGATTTGGAAAGGTACACACCTGTCTATATAAGGTCACACAGTTAACAGTGCATGTCAGAGCACAAACCGAGCCATGAAGTCCAAGGAATTGTCTATAGACCTCCGAGACAGGATTGTATCGAGGCACAGATCTGGGGAAGGGTACAGAAAAATTTCTGCAGCATTGAAGGTCTCAATGAGCACAGCGGCCTCCATCATCCATAAATGGAAGAAGTTTGGAACCACCAGGACTCTTCCTAGAGCTGGCTGCCCGGCCAAACAACTATCGGGGGAGAAGGGTCTTAGTCAGGGAGGTGACCAAGAACCTGAAGGTCACTCTGACAGAGCTCCAGCATTTCTCTGTGGAGAGAGGATAACCTTCCAGAAGAACAACCATTTCTGCAGTACTCTACCAATCAGGCCTGTAGAAAAAGGCACACGACATCCTGCCTGGAGTTTGCCAAAAGGCACCTGAAGGACTCTCAGACCATGAGAAAAAAAAATCTCTGTTATGATGAAACAAAGATTGAACTCTTTGGCCTGAATGGTAAGCATCATGTCTGCAGGAAACCTCATCACCTGGCCAATACCATCCCTACAGTGAAGCATGGTGGTGGCAGCATCATGCTGTGGGGATGTTTCTCAGCGGCAGGAACTGGGAGACTAGTCAGGATCGAGGGAAAGATGAATGCAGCAATGTACAGAGACATCCTTTATGAAAACCTGCTGCAGAGCGCTCTGGACCTCACACTGGGGCGAAGGTTCATCTTCTAACAGGACAACGACCCTAAGCACACTGTCAAGATAACAAAGGAGTGGCTATGGGACAACTCAGTGAATATCCTTGAGTGGCCCAGCCAGAGCACAGACTTGAACCCGATTTAACATCTCTGTTGAGATCTAAAAATGGCTGTGTACTGACGCTCCCCATCCAACCTGATGGAGCTTGAGAGGTCCTGCAATAAAGAACGGGAGAAACTGCCCAAAAATAGATGTAAAAATAGGTGTGCATAGCTTGTAGCATCATACACAAAAAGACTTGAGGCTGTAATTAGTGCCAAAGGTGTTTCAACTAAGTACTGAGCAAAGGTTGTGAATACTTTTGTTTTCTTTATTTTTAATAAATTTGCAAAGATTTCAAACAAACTTCTTTCACATTGTCATTATGGGGTATTGTTTGTAGAATTGAGGAAAATAATGAATTTAATCCATTTTGGAATAAGGCTGTAACATAACAAAATGTCTAAAACGTGAAGCGCTGTGTAAACTTTTCGGATGCACTGTATATTATCTTCCTGCACTGGCAGATTTTTTTCACTTGTTTTTAACTTCTATATATTTTTAAAAAGTAAAGTAATCTGTGCTGAAGAAGTAATACAGTATTTTGATTATGTTAATAACATTAAGTAACCTAACAGAATATGCTACAAATTCCACTTTATAGCATGTCTTCTGCAATGTGTAATAGAATACATTTTAAAAGTAAACCTTCCAACTCTGAATTCAACCAAGCCAAATGGCAGCTGCCAAAAATAAAAGCACTGTTAATGCAATGAATTAATTTCTCAATTAGTGCATTCCAGCATGCTTTTTTTGTATCAAAAACATTTTTCATTAATAAACTTCCATAAAAAATGTATTTGCAAGAACATGCACTGGTCAGGTACATGTATTAACCTGTTGATACACAATTCCCCCGCACGCAGTTGTGACGTCACTCTGCTTACATTTAATATATAATTTACCATCTATAAATGTAATTAATATTAACAAATTATACATCTTTTCAAAGGTTTAAGGGTTCAACATTGATATTCGATCTCTGTTTCACAATTGCAATGCTCCAGAAACAGCAATTTAGTTATACGTGCTAGGAGTACAAATGAAAACATGCAGTATCAAAACGGGACTTCATACCTTTGTTATGAAATCGCAATCACCAGTTGAATCCAGTTTGCCACACTTGGGTCAATTGTCCAGGACAAGCGTTCATTGAAAATCATCCAACAGCACTTTTTGTCCATAAAAGTGTTAAATCTGAGAAATATTTATATATTCTCCATTGTTTACATGAGATCTCGCCTGAAAGAATTACCCTTCGTCATCGTTCTTCAACAAACTATGCAATCTGAGCAGCATTCATGTAGTAAAACTGTATATTAACTTACATATTAGAGTCTCGTAAACAAAATGAGCCTGTCTCCAATGTCTTTTTTAATTCATAATAGCCAAGCAGTGCAGTCAGATTTTGTGTCATCTTGAAAGGTGGAGCATTAATTTTACTCTGTACACTTCCAGTGATTTTACAGAGAAAAAAGCTTGCAGGAGTTTTTGTTAGATCATCTTCAAATTTGAAACATAACTTTTTGACTTGTAGCTTTGAAAACATTGTATTTCTAGGTTGTCTTGGCACTTTTATTATTGTTTCTTAGATTATAAAAACATGTTCAGCACAAAATATTTCCATTACTATAAACTTCAGCTTCACTAACTTTAAAATATAACAACATATATTAATTCTGAAACTTTGGAAATAAAGCCCAAAGTGTCTTCTTTCAAATGATACTACAACTGTGTCCATACTCCAAAGGGTCCAGTAAATACAACCGTTCAGGTATCAAGGGGGTGCGTATCAACAGGTTAAGTTAATGGGGTCCTTTTTGAATTTATTGTTGAATTTAAGAATAGCACTTACCACTGGGAATCTCAAAGAGAAACAGGCCTGCTTGTCCAGGCTGGCTGAGAGTTCCCCCGATAGCTGTCTGAAAGAGTTGGCTAGGAGGTTGCTGAGTGGCTGAAGGTGTGGTGTTCTGCAGACCGCCCACTGCCACACCACCTGTTCCACTAAAGATGGTGGATGCTGTGGCAGTTGGAGGTAAATCTTGAGCACTAACACCACTCTGGAGAGCTGAAATGGCTGACTCAGGCAAATAAAGGTTGATGGAAGGTTGGTCTGTAGGGGAGACAGGGGTTATGCTGGTGGCACTGGGAACAACCTGCATAGGTTGTTGGTCCTGAAAAAGTTCTGTCTGTGTTGAAGGTATACTGGCAAATGAGTTGCTCATGATCGAAGTCTGATTTTGAATAGACATGGGCTCTGATGAGTCTTGTGGGGCAACACTCACAACACTGGCTTGGGGAAATATAATTGATGGATTCTGAGTTGGCTGGGCAAGAGGGACTGTGGGTTGGTTTGAAGAATTGTTCAAAGTAACGTTTTCAGGACTTGGGACAACTTGCATGGGTTGCTGCTCCTGAAAGATATTCTCTTGGAGGTGATCATTTCCTATTGAACCTTGGTTCTGACTACTGAAAAGCAGAGCCTGGGGAAGATCGTGGGGGTTAAGGGTCGTGGTACAGAACAATATGCCAGTCTGTGTTTGTTGCTGTGCTTGATTCTGGGATATTGTCGCCATATTCGTGAAAAGAGAGGCTTGTTGGGGTGTAGCCAACTGTTGTGGTTGGGGAGACTGTTGTTGTTCCATTGGGGTGGACAACTGGGTTTGTCCCTGAAAAATTGAGACAGTCTGGGCTTCTGTTCCAGAAGTCTGCATGGGTGTGAGGAAAGCTATCTGTTGTTGCTGCTGGTTCTGGTTATTATCCAAAGGTAGCTGGCTAGGCAACACACTTTGCGCAATAAACAGGCTAGTTGAGGAAGCCTGCTGCTCTGATGGCAGATTGGTACTTGTCAGCATGGTCATAGTTCCAGGAAATAAGGTTGCTTGGACTTGTGGCGCCTTTGTGGTTCCAAAAAGTACTGTCTGTGAGTCCTGTGTTTCAGTCAAGGGGTTATGACTCTGAAAAAGCTGCTGTGGAGGCGAGGGTTGGGACGATGGCTGCTGAAGAAAGCTGGATGTTTGAATGGTCATAAGACCTCCAGTCTGTTGGAATAGCGCAGTCTGCTGCTGCATTTGCTGCTGGGGTGGGTTCTGGAGGAAGCCTTCAGAGGGTTGTGATAGAGCACTAGCCTGTGTGGAACTTTGCGGATCGCTAGTGAAGCTGGGTGTGCACTGCATTTGAATCTGTGTCTGCAAGAGTTCTGACTGCAGTTGCTGCTTTAGGCTCTCTAATACTTCCTGATGCTGAAGAGTTTCTAGATTCTTCTGATGCTGTTGCTGCTGTTGGATATTATCAAAAACCTTTTGATGCTGCAGAGTGACTATAGAACTTTGTTGCTGAATGTTCTCAAGAACCTTCTGATGTTGATGTTGGTGCTGCAGGTTCTCTAAAACTTTGTGTGTTTGCTGTTGCTGCAAGTTGCCAAGAGCATGTTGCTGGAGGTTTTCAAGGACTTTCTGATGCTGTTGCAAATTTTCAAGGACTGTCTGTTGATGTTGTAAATCCACTAGTGCCTTCTGTTGCTGTTGTTGCAAATTATCTAATATATTTTGCTCTTGCTGCTGCTGTTGCTGATTGGTTAGGGTACTCTCATTTCCACCCAGCCTCAAACTGTTCATATTTTCCTGGACATGTTGCTGGAGACTTTCTGCAGACAGTGCTGAGCTGTAAAGCACAGAATTTAGCTGCTGCTGTTGTGCTTGCAGCTCTCGTACTGCTCTCTCCAACTGTGTAACCCCATCTTGGGGCAAAAGTGTCTGAATCTGTGGCTGCTGGGAAGAAGGAGACCGAGACTCTATGCCCACTAATACCATTCCACTTCCATCTGCACTGTTGTCTTCCGGAGACAAAGTCTCAGGGGTTTCCCGCAGGAATTGCTGAGGGACCTGTGGAGGAACAGGCTGGAGAACTGTTGTGTCTTCAGATAAGGACACTTGGAACGATGCAGGTGAAGAAATGTCCTGCTTGGGAATGGTGGACAAGGTTTCTTGAGAAGTACAAATTTGAGCCACTGGCTGTGAGTCAACAGGTTGGAGAGGCACAGGACTTGGAAAAGACTTACTGCCAGAGGGAAGGACTGTACTTATCTCCAAGATTTGTTGGGTTGAACTAAGGTCATCTACAGGCTGGATTGTGAAAATGGAAAGGTACAACATTGTTAATTTTCATGCCCATTCATAAAATCAGTATAAGTCACTATTGGTCTTCCTAAACTAGGTCTGAAGTATAGGATGGTAAAACAAAGATTGGAATATTGGTCAATGATAGGCTAACCTATCAGAAACATCTAAAAGAGATTGGTCTTAAACTTGCAGTACCTTGAAAATGTTTGAAGGTGTTGCATTGCAGGAGACTTCCATAGGTTCTTCACGTTTGACTACCGGTAACATTATGACATTGTTTATACAACTGGTCTCAGTTTGCATCGCTGTAAACAGCCACAAAACACATAAGCTCAAATATTAAACTAACTTTACAATAAAAGGGTATGCCATTCAATGATAAGCATAAGAATATAAGGGGGGGAAAAAAACTTCTGATAATGCCACACCTTTTATCTGCTCTTCATAGGCGCAAGTCTCAACTGTGGCTGGCAATTCTGACTTCACGGGAATATCAACTTTCTCTGTATATAAAAAAGGTTAAAATAATGAGTTATTTATTTCTGATGCAGAGGAGAAATCTTAAATTCTGTCTAATCTAGGGTTGTCACCGTAGCAAGATTTCTGTAGATATTGCCTATAAAGTGTTGTCACAATACCTTAATACAATCTTACAGTATGATACCAGCTAATACCACCCGTTGTATGAAAAATGGGCTGAAAGCTTTAGCTATATATTTTCTATCTATCTATCTATCTATCTATCTATCTATCTATCTATATACATTAAATTTGTATCAAAACATTCTTATATATATATATATATATATATATATATATATATATATATATATATATATATGTCAAGTTAGAAAAGCACCAACATTAGGGCAATTTTTCCACATATAAAATACTTTATATACCATTTTATTAAAATTTTAGTGACTATTAAAGTTATTTAGTGACATTATTCGTGTAAATTATTTTTATTGTAAACACATAAACAGTGTTGGCATGTGGAACCTGTTACTTTTCTCAGCGCTGTTCATGATGCACCAATCGCAGTCCTTTTTAAAACAAATTTTCTGGAGATCACAGGTAGCAGATTTCCATTTGTATCTAAGGTTCAATCCTACTTTTCAAGTACAAAAATGTTTCCTGAATTTTACATGCGGCCCAGTGGTGGATTTTGCTTTTAAGACTGGTAAGCACCCTCTTGAGGATGACACCTTTGAATTTGAACAACTGTGCCAGTGAAGGAGGTGAATTAGAAGTGCAGGATTAGTATAACTACACAATATTAGTAGTGGTCTGTTGGGCTGCACATATATCTAATTTCACAATATATCCCAAATGAACTTGCGGTGGGCTATTATTTTAATGCGTTCATCCGTAAAATGTATAAAGATTGCATTTTCCTATGACGACATAGTGTGAGAAAGTCAAGCAAGCATCTCATCAAAATGAGTTGGTTTACGTCAGTGCAAGAATGTTTGTTATTTTCTGCAAAAAATGCAAAGCATACATTTAGCCATTAAAAGTGTTATTTTGCACAATGTAGTATAATGTTGAGGTAGAAGGGAAAAGCTTTTGTTGTCAATAAAATTAGGCTTTCATGATTAGAATAGTAATTCATTGTAAACAAAAAGCCTGCTTTGTTCAGAAAGGCCTACACTTCAGATAAAAATGGAACTACATAAAAGCAAAATTAGAAAAGATTATGTAGGAGAGAGGGAAGCTGGAGAGCAGAAAGTGGGGAAAAATTTTATTTTTCACATCTTATGTTAATTTAGCCTACCATTTGTTAAGATTTCCATTTGTTTTAAGCGGGACAATACATTTGACAGAATTTCACACCAATATATGATTGTTTTCTCAATGTAGATCTTCTTGCACTACCGGTCAAAACATTTGAAACACTTGACTGAAATGTTTCTCATGATCTTAAAAATCTTTTGATCTGAAGGGATGCTTAAATGTTTGAAATTAGTTTTATAGACAAAAATATAATTGTGCTAATAACAACATATTAATTTATTTAATTATAAAACTAAAATTTTATTTAAAAAAAAAAATAAAGCAGCCAATAAGTGCCCAACATAGATGGGAACTCATTCAATACAGTTTAAAAAGCATCCCAGGGTGATACCTCCAGACGTTGGTTGAGAAAATGTCAAGAGTATATGTCTGCAAATTGTAGGCAAAGGGTGACTACTTTGAAGATGCTAAAATATAACATATATATATTTTGATTTATTTTGGATTTTGTTTAGTCGCAACATAATTCCCATAGTTCAATTTATGTTATTCCATAGTTTTGATGGCTTAAACTATTATTCTAAAATGTTAAATAAATAAATAAATAAATTATAATAAAGATTGAGTTTTAAAACTTTGACAAGTAGGGTATATATTTGCAGAATGTCACTCCATAATATCATTGTTTCCTCGATGAAGATCTACTTTTTGTCTTCGACACATTAATCTTAGGGTTATCGCATATCAATGCATTATCCAACAAATTAATCGCATATTGCATTGTTCCTCTATATCGTGCAGTCCTAGTGGTCAGTTTAAACTTTTTAATTCTTCCAAAAAAAAACAAAAAAAAAAAACAGGTTGCACAATTTCAAGAGATTTCACCAATGTTAAGTTTCCCAAAATTACAGAAAACCTTAAAAAGAAAAATAATAATAATAATAAATATAGCTGCAAGCAGCAATGACGGGCTCAAGCCCCATGGGTCAATTTCAACCCGGTGGCTTTCGGAAAACAATTTTGAAGCAATTTGGGTAAATACAAGTACTATTTTAAAGTCTGTTGTAAGAGCCACACTTCCTGCTGCCAGGTGGTGGCGATATGATCATAACTCAAAATAGCCACATTAATGTGATTAGCCCGCATTACCAAACATACAGATACATTTTCATCAAAATCATATAAGGAAGGTATAAGGAACTTCATGTTTCACATTTTTCCTCTTAATTTATTGCCACATCATGGCAACACTGTTCGATATATCAAATCTGTTCAAAATTTAGCATCTTCAATGTCTTGGTATAAGGTTGCCTAAATTTGGTGACAGTCACATGAATCCCCAAGGAGGAGTATTCAAAAGTTTAGGGACTGCAATTTAAAACAAATTCACATTCAATCCAAAATGGCTGATTTCCTGTTGGGCAGAGCTAATGACTAATTTTGAAAGTTGTCCAGTTTGATGAGAACAAAATATGTAGCAAGCTTGGTGACAGTAGAAGAAACTGACCCCACATCTTTTGTCAAAAGGTGGTGCTACAGAGCTCCCCAACCACGTCCATGTGTTAAATTTTTCCCAGGCTTAACGGCCAACAACTCATTTATGGTCAATATTTCTCATAAATCTTTGAGCTGCTTGTCTGTGGATATCATATATCTATGCTCTCTTTACCAACCTGTTAAAGGAGTGTAGGTAAAAGGCTGTACATCATGCGTTCTCCCTGCATCTGTCACCACAGCAATCCCTATAGACACTGGGGAGGTCACTGCCTGGTCATGATATGGAGGAACCTTCACCACTAGATGATTCTGAATTGAAGAATATGTTTAAAAGATGACTGAGAACAAGACATTTGTGAATGATAAGCATTATCAAAATAAATAAAATCTGTGACAATTGATATCATCCTGACCAGGAACACTTGCCTGATGGAAAAGTTCCATGTCAATTTCTGCTTCAGCCTGCCAGCCACCCTCATCTGACATAAAAAAAAAAAAAAGAATTGGAGGAAGTGGATTTAAGAGAGTTTAAAAAATAAAGCTAAAAACACAAAATCACACAAAACATGCACTAAGGCCCAAAACTATTTTACGCAAATACAGCAGACACATCTAGCTATTCCTAGCTCGATTTCATGAGTTGTGTTCCGAAATGTCAGCACGATTCATAATGTTACATAATGCAACAAATGTGTAAAAAGCACTGTAGTGTTAATTGTAATAACTACATTTTGTGTTTTATAGTTTTATTTGGTTATATTTAGTATAGTGCTGTCAGAATTAACGCATTGACACATGCGATAATTAAAAAAGTTTAACACGTGAATTTTTCTTAATCACAATTAAAGCATTTACTGTTAATACATTATTAGTGTGAAGGGCGGAACTTTTGTAATGTGTCTGCTCTAAGTCATTACACTGACACATAAACAGACACACAACAGGGCCAGATCCCTTCTACCAAGTTGAGTCTACAAGCTTAGCATAACATAGCATAATGCGGCTTTCCCATTGACATTCTATGGGCAGTACTGTCGTAACACGCTTGTTGACATAACACTCTTCTATGATAAAGATGCAGAGGTTGTTATTCCATTAAATAATCTCTGATAGCGCTTCCCTGTCAAAAATAATGCAGAAAGAAGCTCTTAGCGCAGATGGTACTTGTGATAGAAATCAAGTATTATTCAACCCTTGTAAGGCACATTTTAATAACCACGGAAGCACACCAAATCTTAACGGTCACCAAAACACAGAATGTGACATGTTTGCAAGCTTTTCATGGTGAGCTATATTGCTACAAATAGTTTTGTTTTCTTTCATAAGATGGAAATTAATGCATTAATGCAAGTATATATAGCGCCAAATTTAAGCACTTTTAAAATCTGCGACTAATCATAATTAACTACAAAAAATTATGCGATGATTTAATCAACTGACAGCACTAATTTGATATATAAATTAATTGATATGTTTCATTAAATGTTGTCACCCAAAAGGTTTAATGCCACCTTAATTAAAAATATATTTATTAGGTGATATTTAAATAATAATTGATGATATCATCTGATTTGTTATATATTTTAAAATATTTTCTTCTTTAAATAGCTTCAATGTAGTTTGTCAATTCTGGTTAGAAACTTGCAGTGTAGATACAATTTTTAAAGAGTAGCTTAATTGTAGTATAACAACTAAGTTGTGAGTTGCGTGTAGTTTAGGCCACATCCACACTTTTGAAAATGCATTAATTTTGCTAGGTTTTGGCCTTCCGTCCTCACAGAGATGCTGCTTTTGTCCAGTGAAAAACTGAGCTTTTCGAAAACGCTTTCCCAAGTGGATACATTTGAAAATGCTGTCTTTGCAATGTAATGTGGACAGGGAAAATGGAGATTTTCAAAAACATTGACATAATGTGATGCACTCATGTGATCCATTCAACCCAAAAAAATAAAGATGTTTGTTGTTTTACCTGCTATCCACTTGATGTTACTTGATGGTGATGTTAAAGGTCAATATAACTTTGTACAAATTTCATATTGCATTCCTTTAAAGGCGACGGAACATTTACTTGCAATTGCTGACTAATGACAGGACATGAGGGTAATTGTGTTTCAGACTGTACATGGCAGTGATCAGGGCCACGCTTCTTACGTTTTTTTTTCCCCTCCACACATCCAGTAAGGTGATTTAAGTGTGTTCAGACATTTCTGTGTGGACAAGCAACTTCAGAAAAACATTTCAAAACGGCAGTGTGGACAAAGGGTGTTATGAAAATGAAAATGCCATTATCAAATTTATCTGGACTAATGTGGATGCAGCCTTAGGAAGCTGCAGTTTCAAAGTAGCTTCCACAACACAGGGGAAAAAAACAAACAAACTTACAACATTACAATAAAAATTATAGAAGATATTTCATCGACATGTTTATAGCTAGCTACCTATTTAACAACACAGTCATTTAATGGCACAGACCATTCTAGGTACAGTAACAATCGATTGCAGTGTAATGGGCAAACATTTGGATTTGCATTCAGGCCAAAGAATTGTAATACCTGAAGAATTTTCCTGAAAAACAACTTTGGTTCCTTTGAGGAAGTTCTTGCCGATAATAAAGACCTCCTCTCCTCCTGCCACAGAGCAACTGTGAAGACTTTTTTTTAGGATTTCAGGCACTCCAGCAGGTTGAGCTGTGAGAAAAAAAAATACACATCAAAATGTATTTTGAGAACACCCTGAAAATGTGAATGTCTTAATATTAAATACCTTGAAGCTATTTGCACTTACTACATAGGATGGGAGAAGAGAGAGTCTGGAGGGTTAGAACAGATCCATCTGGTCTTGGGATGTTGACTCTGAAGGCCAAACGAGCACGAGTGCTCTTCTTTTTGGAGCCAGCAACCCCTATACGAGCTTCAACATCAGCATTCCTCAACTTCAAGATTCCAACACAGTCCACTCTGCAGAGACATTACAGTGTTTTACACTAGCCAATTAATATAGTGGCTTCCTATCAGAAAATACAGACCGACTGATCCTTACGCTAGCGTCATAATGTTGCTCGGGTCAAGGTTTACTTCTATGACTGTGGTCCCCTCGATATCCACCTCCTTACAGGCTGTTGTGTTGCGCCCAGTCACTCTGCAGGCTTGATAAAACCCATGAGGCTTCACACGACCAGCGTCATTAGCCACAAAAACTTGTAGCACCACTGGTTCATTGACTCCCTCTAACTGATAGTATTAGATTTGCAAATGTTATCATTTGTATGTATTGCTTTCTTTAATGCATATAGGTTTAGATAATATAATTTGCATTTCATTCTTACTTTGATTTTAGGGAATCCTTGCTGTGTACGGTCTTTGACGGATCCTCTGCTGCCCTCTGTGAGGTATCGCGCTCTGTGCTGAGTCTCCGGCTGAATCAAAATCTTTAGCTCTTTCCCTTCACTTTTCTGTGGGTACTGAATGGAAAGAACACCACCTTTCTGATTGTTCGACACTTCCAGGGAGCTACAATGAAAATAAATAGAGTTGGGATATAGGTAATGACTGTCCTAAACAAATCTCAAATAATCTTAAAATAAAATTTCTGAAGACAATTCAGAAAGTGGGTGGTGGGTGATGGGGTGAGCGATATTTCGGTAGAAATGGGTCACCTGGTAGAAATTTTTGAGTATTGTCATCCTGCATTGTATGGAATGTAAGTTGGGCTCATTTTAATCGGGAGCATCTGCTTTAAGTAATAGTTTAGGTAATCGTTTACGCAAAAAAAAAAAAAAAAAATTATTTTGTAAATTAAACAATATGCTTACTGTATTCATTAATTTGAACAACTGTTGATCAAGGATATATCTGAAATGTGCAACCCTATTTGCTACACCCAAATTAAACACCATGCCTTCTTCCGTGGCTATACTCACGGCAAAAAAAAGTTAAAATACAATAAATTAAAGTGATTAAAAACCTAAATAAAGGCTTTGGATATATTTTAGCTAAAAAGTCTAAAACAGTCAGGACTGATTTTTAAAAAAAATCTTTTCAAAAGTGTCAGCTGAATAAAACACATTTCCTTAAGGAATGAAACCCAGCACAATTCAATAAAATATGCTCGAAAGACTGTAGACTCTGGCATCAGGGACATACTGATGAAGCTTCTCAAAATGAGATTGATTTTGGCATCATTTTTTGGGTATGTGTGGAGTTGTGTATGACACCGGGAGTAGGTGCCAGACGGGCTGGTTTGAGTATTTCTGTAACTGCTGATCTCCTGGGATTTTCACATACAATAGCCTCTAGAATTTACTCATAATTGTGCCAAAACAAAAAACATCCAGTGAGCAGCAGTTCTGTGGATGGAAATGTCTTGTTGATGAGAGAGGTCAACAGAGAATGGCCAAACTAGTTCAAACTGACAAAGTCTACGGTAACTCAGATAACCACTCCGTACAATTGTGGTGAGAAGAATATCATGTCAGAATGCGGCGAGTTGGCAACACGAGGGGGAACTACACAATATTGGGCAGGTTTTAACGTTGTGGGTGATGTTTTCAATATTAAACGGAAGACTAAATCCAAAACAAATGTGTTGGAGGGGTTTTCTTCATAATCAAAAAGAGTTGATTCTCTGGATCATCTTTAAGATGTTTCAACACTTTGATTGGAGTCCACCTGTGCCAAATTCAATTGATTAGACATGATTTAGAAAGGCACACACCTCTCTATATAAGGTCTCACAGCTGAAAAAGCATATCAGAGCAAAAACCAAGCCATGAGGTCAAAGGAACTGCCTGAAGAGATCAGAAACAGGATTGTGTCAAGGCACAGATCTGAGGAAGGCTATAAAACATTTGGCAGCATTGAAGGTTCCCAAGAGCACAATGGCCTCCATAATTCTTAAATTAAATTTCAAATAAATTTTTAAGAAGAAATTTGGAACAACCAGGACTCTCTCAAGAGCTGAGCAATGAGCAATCAGGAGAGAAGGGACTTGGTAAGAGAGGTGACCAAGAAGATCATGTGTGGAGAAACTTGCAGAAGGACAACCATCACTGTAACACTTCACCGATCTGGGCTTCATAGCTGAGTGGCCAGACGGAAGCATCTCTTCAGTGAAAGACAAATAAAAAAAGCACCTAAAGGACTCACAGACTGTGAGAAACAAGATTCTCTCATCTGATGAAATGAGGATTGAACTGTTCGGACTCAATTCCAAGCGGCATATCTGGAGGAAATCAGGCACCGATCATCACCTGCACAATACCATCCCATGGGTAGCACCATGCTGTGGGGGTATTTTTCAGCGGCAGGGACTGGTCAGGATTGAAGTAAAGCTGAATGCAGCAAAATACATAGATATTTTTAATGAAAACCTAGTCCAGAGTGCTCAGGACCCCAGACTTGGCAGGAGATTCAGCTTCCAACAGGACAAGACCCAAAGCACACAGACAAGAATATGCAAGAGTGGCTTAGGGACAACTTTGTGAATGTTCTTGAGTGGCCAGCCAGAGCTCAGACTTGAACCCAATCAAACATCTCTAGAGAAACCTGAAAATGGCTGTCCACCAATGGTCCCCATCCAGAGCAACAGAGCTTGAGTGGATCTGCAAAGAAAAATGGCAGAAAATCTCCAAATTCAGGTGTCCAAAGCTTGTTGCATCATACCCAAAAAGACTGTAATCTCTGCCAAATGTTAAGGGTCTGAATACTTGAATGCTATATTACTCAATGCTATATTTCATTTTTTTCTTTTTAATACTTGCAGTTATTAAAAATATATTTTTTTGCTTTGTCATTATGGTGTATGGAGGGTAGAAAATAAGTAAAACATTTTAGCATAAGGCTGCAACATAACAAAATGTGAAAATTAAGGGGTCTGAATACACTATATCGCTATCGAAGAAAAATTTTAAGAATATTGCAATATCAATTTTCGCTTATATCACCCACCCCTATGGGAAATGCTTGCCTATACAAATCTTGTCGCTATGATGCTAAGGTGTTGTGGGTGGTGGCTTACTGACCTAAGTCAAAAGAGCCCATCCCCAAGTCTCTATTAAATTATGGATCCTTAATATGGCTTGGGTCCCTCCTTTAATGTAAGTCCAATCACTTAGAAATGTAATGGCCGAAAGTTTGGATGATTTAATTGTTCACGTCCATGCACAAGCAGTATGAAACAAGTTAGGTACCAAATTTTATAACTGTGGTTATGCATTTGAACAAATCCATATCTCTAGAGTAGTAATATCTCTTGAGAAGTAGTTACTCTCTCTTGAGAGAGTAACCACTCTCACATAACCGCTTTAAAAAAATAAAGGGTGAAGGGGGCAATCTAAGCATGCCAGAGTACCAACCTCACTTTGGGTGTGACTTTGACATCTGAACCAAGTTGGGAAAGAACGAAGTGTGGTGCTTTGGCGCTGTCTGCATCAAAAACATCCATGCCTGCTTCTTCCCGGGCTGCAGGTTTTGGCCCTGGACGCTGGCGAGGAGTTCTCTTGCGAGATTTTCGGGGCACTTCAGTATTGTCATTGTATGAACTGCTGCTGGCCAAACTGAAGTTGGACACAGACTCGTCCATCCACATGCTACCACTCTGCTCTGAGTCCGGGTTAGGCAGCAGGTCATCTTGGCAGGACATACGACTGTCATCCAACAGATCTTCTGGAGGTGGAGAGATGCTCAGGACAGTCCGTCGTTTCGAGGGGGTCGCCTGGCTCTGTGTGGATCCGACAGAATCACCCACAGCTACACCAGTGATGGCTACCACTGGTCCAGGATCCACTCCCATCCCCTCTGACAGGGGACCACTGTGGAGCCTGGAGGTCTGCTCTTGGACTGAGGTAGCAGAGAGCATGGTGGGACAGGAAGGAAGTGTACTGCTGAGGCCTCCAGGGGAGGAAACGTCGCAGGTGGCTGCAGCATCTGTAGTATGCACAATACAAAACGTCAAACAAACCTGGTCCATGCAAGCCTGGCAAGCAGTCCCGATCAGGCAGTGAAACTGGACATGATATTTGGTCATTGCCCTTAACCCTTTTTGATTACCTTTGTTTGATATGTTAACCCTGATGATGAAAAACATCATTTAAACATTAAACCAGTCTAAGATTGTTTGCTGGTATTAGCTGTTCTCCCGGCCTGGATAGGCTGGTCTGTTAGCTGCCCAGCAAACCAGCTTAGGCTGGTTAAAGCTGATAATTTTCAGCAGGGAAATCTCTAAAGTAATTCAAGCTCATACTTTTCCAGTCCCTTATTTTGTTTGATACATGATCATATTTAAGTAATTCATCTTTAAATCTTTACAATTCATTATTTAAAACCACAATAATGGCCCAAATGTCCAATTACTTTTGAGTCCTACCATAAAAAATTTAAACAAAACATACATGGGGGTATACAGATCATTTGTAGTCAGTGCTGTATAATCCAGCACTGATCTAAAACATCCTCTCTTAAACAAATTAAATTGGCCAATGATAATTCTGAGGTATCGACTAATGCATGCCAGGGCAATTTGGTTGGGACTGAACGTATCCATGGAGACAGAATAAACAAGCTTCTGACCTACAAAGAAGAGAACTGCAGACCATTTTATATGCAGACTCTCCCTGATTCAGAGGGAACTCCCTGGAATAAAAACGACAAATGACATCGAATGAACAATAGGTGCTGGTCATCCAATGGAGATATTAGCAAATTGGGTCAGAATAATTTGAGTAAAAATCATCATTTTGATTTTAAATATAAATACAACATGTATTTTTTGACCGACAAATTTATTGGGCCAATTTTTGAATACAGCCAAATAATTCGTTTTTTTCCACTGTCCTAGTTTTAGCTTGGATTTGGAATTGGTTGATTTTTATTTTTTTTTACCTCAAAATTATTGCTGCAAAACACTGATATTAGTCTGGGCAGGCTCCCTTAAAGATTCCAAACTGGTGTCAAAACAGGAAGTAGTGTAACAACCAGGCTATTTGCAAACAAATTTGTTAATCACATTAATGCCTCTGAATTAGGGCTGGGTGATATATTAAATAACTATGATATATTCATCATTATTCTGTTTATCTAAATTAACAAACATTGTGAATGCACGTCAACACAATTTTTATTTGGTCATTTAGTTTTGTAAAGACCATGGCAGTTGGCCATTTTCTTGCCCACTCCATTTTTCACAAATCTTGAGTATGTGAGTGTGAAGACAATTTAATAGCATCTTTTTAAACATTATTGAAATGGCAATACATTTGGGATGTTCCATTCAATTCTGAAAATCAGTTCTTTCAAACTTCTTTCAAAGTTTCAATGAATAGATTCTAGAATCATTACATCACTGTTCTTCAATGTTTATGGAAGTTCCGGTGAGGTACTTTACATTTTAAAATGCTTTAGTACAAATAAAGTAAAATGGCTGTTTATTACCACGCACTGTAGACCTGACGTGATTACTTCGTCTAACCACAATTATTGTGCAAATCAAATTGCAATTTTACTATCCAAATAAGGGATTTCTAGCAATTATAGAAATGACATTAACGCCATGTTTGTGTGTCTCATTTTCCAGTGCTACACTGCATAAAGCGTGCACTTCAAATTAATTCAGACCATCTCACTTACCCAAAGTGAACTGAGAACAGCCTCCCTCTGAAGATTAAAAGATAACTGGTGCACAAAAGCCATTTGCAGTGGTTCACTCCAAACTCTGGTGAAAATATACAGGCCTGTTCACACCAAATCTGACAAATTTGAAAAGCAAACTGCTGGCGAAATCTCTATTTACACAGAGACCGAAACGAATAAAATGAAAAACAACTTCACCCATTTTGAAGAATAGAGAATCTGGTTTTTTTTCATACAAGTGAGGAAAGTAAAGAGCGCTGTTCCATAAATATATGTCCTGTGTCATTACATTTGCGCATGTATTTAGCTATTTGTATTGAATTCAGGGTTACTTGTGCGTGGTGAGTAAAAGAGAAGTGTTGAGAATTCTTTGTATTTTATTATCCTAGCAATAAAAATAGCAGTGAGGTTCGGAAATTTGTTTGTCTACTCTCTAAGTGAAATATTGCATGTCAAATGTCTTTTCTTTTTTTTTTTTGCAATATTTTACTACAAGCTAAGACCAAACAAATTTCCAATCCTAGGTACTATTTTTACTGCTAGGATAATATAAGAGCCATAATGATATACATATTAAATATTTGCATTTAATTCAGGGTTTTTGTACAAGTAAAAGAGCACTGAAAAATACTCTGGTGTATTTATGTTTAAGCATATTTATGATACATAGACATAGGCCTATATTATAAGTGGACTTTTAAACACGGCAGCTATTTAGTTTTAATTTTGATGTGTAATCACATTAGCATGTGCACGTCCAGTGCCTGTTTTTGACACTTGTTCAGAATTGTCCAGCTGCAGCGACTGGCAGGCACAGAAAGTCCAAAGAAAGTAGAAATAATACAAAAATATATTTTTTAAATGGATCGCTCTCCTTTGAAAAAAAACCCCCTTCGGATTTTCTATAGATGCTTTTTCAGATCCGGTGTAAATAGCAGCATTGCAATTCAAAAGATTGTTCAGAAAGATCATTCGCACCGAAAATTCAGGCTTGGTGTGAATAGGCTAGGTGTTTTAAAAAAGTATTTTAATAGTGAACGCAAAGCTTGCTGGTTGAACTTAAATGTAACACTTTTGTCACTACATGTCACTTATAGTGTAAGATTAAAGTAGTATGACAATTTGTATGGAAATTGATCAACAGCCAAAATTTCATAATCGTGACAAGTCACACATCTAAATCACACATCTAAATCGTTAATCGCAATTACTTGTATGACAATTCATTCTCATCAAAATTTTCATATAATTCTTCTGATCATTGTGTAAATAGACGGTGTTAAAATTATGATGATACATTTTACTGTATTTTTAACATTTAACATTTTTAATTACAGTGTAACTATGATTGTTTGGTCGGAATGAAAAATAAATAAGTAATTTCAGGGAAAATGAATATACAGTGGATATAAAAAGTCTACACACCCCGTTAAAATGCCAGTTTTTTGTGATGTAAAAGAATGAGACAAAGATAAATCATGTCAGAACTTTTTCCACTTTTAATGTGACCTATAATGTGAACAATTCAATTGAAAAACAAACTAAAATCTTTGTGGAGGAAAAAATTTAAATTAAAAAGCTTACAATAACCTGGTTGCATAAGTGTGCACACCCTCTTATAACTGGGGATGTGGCTGTGTTCAGAATTAACCAATCACATTCAAACTCATGTTGAATAGAAGTCATTACACACCTGCCATCATTTAAAGTGACTCAGTGATTAATCAAAAATAAAGTTCAGCTGTTCTAGTAGGATTTTCCTGACATTTTCTTAGTTGCATCTCAGAGCAAAAGCTATGATTTGCAGAGAGCTTCCAAAGCATCAGCGGGATCTCACTGTTGAAAGATATCAGTCAAGAGAAGGGTACAAAATAATTTCCGAAGCATTAGATATACCATGGAACACACAGTCATCATCAAGTGGAGAAAATATGGCACAACAGAGACATTACCAAGAACTGGACATCCCTCCAAATTTGATCAAAAGATGAGAAGAAAACTGGTCAGGGAGGCTTCCAAGAGGCCTACAGCAACAGGAATTTCTGGCAAGTACTGTCTGTGTGCTACATGTGACAACAATCTCCCGTATTCTTCATATGAATGGGCTATGGGGTAGGGTGGCAAGATGGAAGCCTTTTCTTACAAAGAAAAACATCCAGGAGTCCGTTAAAAAACTGAAGATGAAGAGGAAGTTCACCTTTCAGCACGACAATGACCAAAAGCACACATCCAAATCCACAAAAGCATGGCTTCACCAGAAGAAGATTAACGTTTTGGACTGGCCCAGCCAGAGCCCAGACCTGAATCCAATTGAACATCTGTGGGGTGATCTGAAGAGGGCTGTGCACAGATGTCGTCCTTGCAATCTGACAGATTTGGAGCGCTTATGCAAAGAAGAGTGGGCAAATATTGCCACATCAAGATGTGCCATGCTAATAGACTCTTATCCAAACAGACTTTAGTGCTGTAATAAAATCAAAAGGAGCTTCAACAAAGTATTAGTTTAAGCGTGTGCACACTTATGCAACCAGGTTATTGTGAGTTTTTTTTATTTTTCCCCCTCAAAGATTTCAGTTTGTTTTTCAATTGAATTGTTCACGTTATAGGTCACATTAAAGGTGGAAAAAGGATTTATCTTTGTCTCAGTCTTTTACATCACAAGAACCTGGCATTTTAACAGGGGTGTGTAGACTTTTTATATCCACTGTACATTCCGAATAGTCTAAAAAAGAAAAAAAAATTTTTTTTTTAGATACATCACCCAGTCCTACTTTGATTGCAATCAATTTAATAATTAGTTGAAAGAAGAAACAGTCTTCCTAAAGGTAGTGAAAAAAGAAAAGTTCCAAATAATGCTGCACTCAAATATATTTGTAGATAAATTTGAAAAGGGACCACTAATTAAATTATTTGAGATTTCAACATATGCGCCAAGCACCACTGCTCGCTGGTAAGTGCTGGTTATATTCCCTCGACTGGCATCAACCGCAACATGGCATCAGCGGGCAGACACCAGACCATGGTCTGGGAAAATTCAGGAAAGAGCTCTAGTCCACTGACAGGAAACTCTTAACAGGTCTAGTGAAGACAGGTAGGGTTCTTTTTTTATTATTATTAAAAACCTGCATTTAATTATTTTTAACTGGATTTTACTGGGTGTTTTTTGGATCACTTAAATAATTTTTAATCTACTTGGTTATAATTATGGTTATACAAAAAAAAAAAAAAAAAAAAAAAGATCAAATACATAAATACTGCGATACAGTATCAAATATCGTAAAAAGACTGAAAAATATGTAATGTATACAGCTATAATGACCAGCCTGAGAGCAAACTCAAATACAATTGAGAGAGTTTAAAAAAAAAAAAACAACCTCTGGTTAGAGAAAAGTGCAGTAAAGACACACACGCTATATAAGATTTAGGAAGGACAAGCACATTGAGCTCAACAGTAAGTCACTCAAACATCATATACACAGACCACAGTAGAGACAAGAGAGTCTTTCTTGCTTAAAAAACAATAAAAAGCCTAAACTACAACAGGGAGAGTGAAAGAGATGTTAAATGTGTGGTACCTGAGGCCAGGGTAGCTGGAGGAGGAGGTCCAGCCTCTCCACCGCTCTTCTGGCTCATGGTGGAGTTGTCCTGCTGAATGACTGAGGGCAACTGCAGCTCTTTAGGGAGCAGGTCATACACAGACTCTGAAACACAGAGAGTTCAGAAGATGAGATGTGTGTGTGTGTGTGTGTGTGTGTGTGTGTGTGTGTGTGGCCCGAGTATGCGCATCAGCAGTAGATGAAAGCATGAGCACAGTTTAGTAATATCTAAAAACACACATTCGTTTAACTGCCAGTGTTAATGTAGTTTGATGCATAATGTTTTGGAAAGTTGAATGGACCACTTCTTGAAAACAAGCTCCACACACCGGCAGAATCTACAACACTGGAACGTGCACATCCACTTAAGAAAACAGTTTATTTCAGATTTTTTGCAGAAAGCAAACTTTAACGAGTACAGCAATTTCCTTACACCATTTAAGATATTAAGAGAAATCGATTTTATACACCTCGAGAACGCGGCTTAATGTGGACCAGTAAGCGCTGTTCTGATGGGTGTTTTAAAAGTGTGGATATGCGTAGAACAGAACGAATAACAAACGTCATAGAATGGAGCCCAAAAACAAGTCAACACGGTGGAAAGAATTTAACATTTCTGGGAGTACAATGGGAAAAGCATATACACTATAAACATAACCCATTTATACAAGCCAATGTTAAATATTGACTGTCCCTCACATTTGCGTACATGCGCTCATACATTGGGGGAATCTCAGAGTTTTAAATAAGAGGAAAACCCAACTATTGCATTGCAATTCCACTTCAGGTCACAGTGCAAAGTTAAGGAAATAAAAAACAGCAACACTCTGGAATATCTAGCAATAAAGCAAAGCAACAGAGAGTAAAATATATTTACTTTTGATACCATGTTTTTTACGCATCGCGGGGAAATTACATTGCTGTGAAGAAAGCTGCTTACTGAGGAGCATGTATAATGGATTAAGCACCTGAGGAACTATAGTTATTCAGAACCATTTTGGGGGGTTTTAGCTCCTACTCTGGCTTAGGTACTTTGGGGGCATATAGGGACTGTCAGAGAATGTGGGAGGTGCTGCAGCCTGTGATTGGTCAAAAACCTATGACGCACAAAGCATTGAGAAAGGAGAGGAGTCCACAGCCACCAATAGTAAACAACTAGCTGCTAGCCTGCTACTCAGAGGATTTTACAATTCCCTTAACAGAAATAAAATAAAATCAACAAAGTAAACAAAGGGGATCACCCGTTTCACATATGAATGTGTGTGTGTGTATGTCTCTTCATCAGGAGACACAGTTTGAGTTTTCATTGCATCTGTACGGTTTGTACTGTGCGAGTATACATAAAATAAAGTGATTTCTGGATTACTACCGTATTTTCCGGAAATAAAGTCGCACCTGACAATAAGTCACGGCGGGTCAAAATTAGGGGTGTAAATCAAACGTTTCATTACGATACATTCTTATATCGATTCTCTTGGCCTGCGATCTGATATTTGCCGATACTTCAAAGTCTGCCGCAATATGATTCCGATTTGATTCAGTTCAGGGCCCTGTGATCGATATTCTGATATTATGTGCCCATTTTACACAAATAAAATAAAATAGTTTTGCCCTCTGAAAAGAGCTAATTTAGTATCCACATTGAGACATCCACAACCAAATAAGGATGTTGAAAAAACTATACCAGATAATCTGTAGGGTATTACATATATAATTTAGAGATGTGGACGTGGTCAGTTAAAATCGGTATTTTGCATGCATTTTACCACCCTTATATGTAGGGTAATTTGCACGCATACTAAATTTAGAAGGGAATTTAGAGTCTTGAAATATGTGAGCTATGAACTAAATTAAACTGTCCTTATTAGGTAATGAAATGTATAACGGAATTAGTCGCGTTCGACAACCATTATAAATTAGATAAATAACAAATAACTACATTATTTGTCTTAATAGATTCTCCACCATTTAAATCGTGATACAACGTCTAGTTCAGCTCACAATTTCTACTGTAAGGAATTAGCTTTAATAAGTGAATTCTAATTAAATTCACTTATTGGAGTGATATTATTCTCATGGCTTATTGAAAATAATATCACATGTATTTAGGTACAGCTGAAATCTTGAAGAAACAGGGATGAGATTATTTATCCAAATATACCACAGTCACGTCGTCTTTGAATACAGAAAAACTTTATTACTATTCTAAACATAAATCTAATCTAACATATATATTCATGAGACATGTTAGGGAAAAGTGACAGAATGTGAAATAACTAATCAGTACAGTGAAGATGAACTTTACAGAGTCTGTTGACAATACCTTAAGAACAATTTATCCTTTAAGTCTACATCGATTTGCTATCGGATTACCCAAATTATTTAATTAATACACCAGCACATTGAGCACAATATTGAAGAAATTGCTTGTCTTCATGGTGTTTCCTTGCATTTTTTGTGTGGCTTGGTTCTTGGTCGAAAGTTCGTTCCGTCGATGAACTTCTGTGTGATCAAATTTATTGTCTGTATAAATGGTTAGCTGTGAAGCGAGGCCTTCTCACTCCTTCTCGGGACATCAAGTCCCGAGTTCCCTTGGACCTCACATGGCATGGAGTCAGAGCGAAGTCTGAGCAGTCAGCAGAGCAGAAGAGAAGAGTGAAGACATCGACGAAGAGAGCAAGAGAGAGAGTTCTTCCTGTTTGGAAATATTTCAACTGAAATTGGCCGCATCCCCAAAGGTGTCCTGCGCCTATCAGAAGTGACTTTTCAGAGTCTCATGGTCAACTGGTCTGTCTTTTCCGACAGTTGAGTTATGGTCCTTTGTTTCAGAATCTTAAAAATGTCCCGCTCAAAAATAGTGCAGATTTAATTATGAGCTTTTATATCTTGAGAATGGTACAAGAGACATGATATTCGTTGTCATCAGCTTTCTCTGCATACGCCAGCAAACGCTTACATACTACACATGAAAAAAAATTTATGGATGTTATACGTGTAGGTAACGACACATGAAAATCTCTGGTTAAAAAATCATATTGGTTTTACAAAACATTGCATTTTATCAAGTTAAGACTTATAGTTACCATTCTCAGTAGAATGAGATTAATCATACAAAATTAAAGATTATATTTATCAGTTATAGGTGATTGCACATCGCTTCACACATTTTAAAGAGGTACATCAGGCTATAATCATTAATTTGTCAGTTATACAAGTTACCACAGTTCAAAGTGATTTTCAGTATTATCTAGAAAGTCTGGATTAAGATGAAATGTTTTAGAGTTGTGCAAATCAGATGGTCCTTGTAACCTTCCACAGAACAGCCTGGTGTAACTGGGTGGGGGTTCCGTGAAGGCCTGTGATTTACGACGTTGACACATTCCAAACTGAAAGGCTGAAAGTTTTTTTCATAGGTTCAAATAATGTTTCTGGAATTCTGCTGCACATATAATCTTACACATCACACACAAGTGAAAAATCACTTGATTACAGTTTATTTTTCAATTTAATCCAATTCAAAGTACTAACATACCCATGACTTGTATATAACTATTTGTGCAATCCATGGATTTCTTGGCTACAACTTCCACAGTTGCAATGAAAAATTCTGTTACAGTTAACTGGAATAAATGTCAGTAAAGGTGTTGATGTGTCGATGTGAATGTCTTATAACCGATGCTAGTACTGGGCAGCAGGTGATTTCACTTTCCCTCATTAGTGCTGTTCAGAATGTCGGCGTTGTCAAGACATTTCACATGATGGTTGAACTGCTCCATGGTACTTTTAAATAGCAAATTCTCATGTAAAATTCAAATGGGTCGCATATGCAACAATATCGATGGAAGCCTGAATTAATCGTGCATGTGAGCGTCTCTGCATTTGTCATGAAAGCACTGATCCCGTCTCTGGCCTGGAGCTTGCATTTCGCGGGAAGCCTGGTTGACCAGCGCACATTAAAAGCGGAGTGCAATTTGGCTTCATAGACCCTGTGCACATCTGTGTCCCATATGAAAAGTGTATTTAGCGCTCATAAAAGAGAAATTAATGTAATAAGGTTACACAGAAATGCGTACAGACGTGGCTACAGACGTGGCTGACATGAGAGTATTGAAATAAAGATGAAGTCTATAAAGAGATTTACGTGTTGTATCGATAACATTGGATTGTTGGTTATTGGATCGATAGTATTCACAGCGTTTCACTTTTTCCACATTTTGTTGTTACAGCCTTTTTCTAAAATTGATTAAATTCATTATTTTCCTCAAAATTCAACAAACAATACCCCATAATGACAACATGAATGAAGTTTGTTTGAAATCTTTGCCATGACACTCAAAATTGAGCTCAGGTGCATCCTGTTTCCACTGATCATCCTTGAGATGTTTCTAGAACTTGATTGGAGTCCACCTGTGGTAAATTCAGTTGATTGGACATAATTTGGAAAGGCACACACCTATCTATATAAGGTCACACAGTTAACAGTGCATGTCAGAGCACAAACCAAGGCATGAAGTCCAAGGAATTGTCTGTGGACCTCCGAGACAGGATTGTATCGAGGCACAGATCTGGGGAAGGGTGGGGATCTGGGGATTTCAGAAAAATGTCTGCAGCATTGAAGGTCCCAATGAGCACAGTGGCCTCCATCATCCATAAATGGAAGAAGTTTGGAACCACCAGGACTCTTCCTAGAGCTGGCTGCCTGGCCAAACTGAACTATCAGGGAGAAGGGCCTTAGTCAGGTAGGTGACCAAGAACCTGATGGTCACCCTCTCCACAGAGAAACGCTGGAGCTCTGTCAAAGGAGAACCTTCCAGAAGAAAAACCATCTCTGCAGCACTCCACCAATCAGGCCTGTATGGTAGACTGGCCAGACGAAAGCCAACCTTCAGTAAAAGGCACATGACAGCCCGCCTGGAGTTTGCCAAAAGGTACCTGAAGGACTCTCAGACCATGAGAAAAAAAATTCTCTGGTCTGATGAAACAAAGATTGGCCTGAATGGAAAGCGTCATATCTGGCCAACCATCCAACAGTGAAGCATGGTGGTGGCAGCATCATGCTGTGGGGATGTTTTCAGCGGCAGGAACTGGGAGACTAGTCAGGATCAAGGGAAAGATGAATGCAGCAATGTACAGAAACATCCTTGATGAAAACCTGCTCCAGAGCGCTCTGTACCTCAGACTGGGGTGAAGGTTCATCTTCCAACAGGACAACGACCCTAAGCACACAGTCAAGATAACAAAGGAGTGGCTACGGGACAACTCTGTGAATGTCCTTGAGTGGCCCAGCCAGAGCCCAGACTTGAACCCAGAATTTAACATCTCTGGAGAGATCTAAAAATGGCTGTGACTGATGCTCCCTGTCCAACCTGATGGAGCTTGAGAGGTCCTGCAATGAAGAATGGGAGAAACTGCCCAAAAATAGATGTGTAGCATCATACACAAAAATACTTGAGGCTGTATAATTGGTGCCAAATGTGCTTCAACAAAGTATTGAGCAAAGGCTGTGAATACTTATGTACATGTGATTTTTATTTTATTTTTATTTTTTAATAAATTTGCAAAGATTTCAAACAAACATTTAATTTTGTCATTATGGGGTACTGTTTTTAGAATTTTAAGGAAAATAATGAATTTAATTCATTTTGGAATAAGGTTGTAACATAACAAAATGTGGAAAAAGTGAAGCGCTGTGAATACTTTCCGGATGCACTGTATATGTGATTTATTCTCATTGTAAATTCCTGTCCAAATAAAAATAATGATTCAATTGAAAATCAATCATTTTTACACAGCCCTAGCCCCTACTATTAGACGCTTTCCAAGTGACAAGTATGCCTGTGAATAGAGTTTTTCCTCAATGGCATCGGCATACAAATATTTTTTTTTTAATATTGTGTGATGCTGCATCTACAACGATAGGTGTAAGTATGGTCAGTATTCAGACAGCGAAACATTGACTGATGAGCCAAAGCATTTTGACCACCTTCCTAATATACTGTTGGTCCTCGATGTGCCGCCAAAACAGCACCGACCCACCGAGGCATGGACTCTATATAACCCCTGAAGGTGTCCTGTGGTACCTGGCACAAAGACATAAGTAGCAGGTCCTTCAAGTCCTGTTAGTTGGGAGGTGGAGCCACCGTCGATCGGACTTGTTTGTCCAGCATATCCCACAGATGCTTAATCTGATTGAGATCTGGGGAAATGGAAGCCAGGGCAAAACCTTAAACATTTCATCATGTTCCTCAAACCATTCCCAAACATGTGTGTAGTGTGGCAGGGCACATTATCCTGCTGAAAGAGGCCACTGCCTTCTGGGAATACTATTGCCATGAAGGGGTGTACCTGGTCTGCAGCAATGTTTAGGTAGGAGGTACATGTCAAATTGATGTCCACATGAATGTCCGCACCCAGGGTTTCCCAGAAGAACATTGCCCAGGGAATAACACTCCCTCCATCGGCTTGTCATCTTCCCACAGTGTATCCTGGTGCCATCACTTTCCCAGGCGAATGTGAATGGTAAATGTCCATTCACATAATGGAAAAGAAAACAGGACTCACTGGACAAGGCAACCTTCTTTCACTGCTTAAAGGTCTAGTTCTGATGCTCGCATGTACATTATAGGTGCTTTCGACAGTGGACAGGTTCATCATGGGTACTCTGGCCGGTTTGCGGCTATGCAGTCCTATAGGCACAGCAGGGTGTGATGCACTCTGTATTGTGACACATTGCTCTCGTAACCATCATTAACATTTTCTGTCGGTTCAGATCAGATGGGATAGCCTTTGTTGCCCTCACACATCAATGAGCCTTGGGCATCCAATAAGGTTGGGCGATATGTAAAAAGTATTTTTGCGATAATTGCCTTAAAAAATAACCGCGATATCCAATTACATCGTCAACCCCCCTGCAGAGGTTCAGTGAATATTGCTTTATTGATTTTGCTTTAAAAATTGTATTCATTTATTGAAATATGAAAAATAAACAAAAGACATTTCTAAATTCAAATTGCACTAAACTAAAGGAAAAAAGCATTAAAATAACTAAGTGATCTAAAAATCTTTTCGAACCACATTTAGAGTCTCCAATGGCTCCATTTGCCATCACGCAAGCATCCGTCAATGACATCAGTTGAAAAATTACTAATAGCCTACAGATTAAGAACTAAAGACAATTATAAATGTAAAGACACTAATAATCAAAATAAATAAGCGTATCAAATTCCCTTGTGTTACCAAAATAATGCTGCCAAATATGTGTTCTTATTGAATTTGTGTTTGTATTGCATTTTGGTAATACAGTTAATGCTGCCTAAAGAAAATAAAACAAAATTTTAGGTTTAAGGTGAATGTGCCTTGAATTACTTTATTATTTAATCACTTTTGTCTTTGTTTCTTTAATATAAAGATATATATTACTGAACCTGCAGAGTGGCATTGACAATGCATGCTAACTGCATGGAAATAAAGTGAACTAATCTCACAACACCCGATATGATCTGAGATAATTTGCAGCATTCTCATAGACGACATTATTCTTGCAAACAGTTTTCAGACGAATGAAAACTCTCAACCTGCCCTTGTTCCAAGAGACAGGCTGGCGCTGCACGCCGACAGGCCTGTTTTCCACATGACAGGCTTGTGGTGCACACCTCTGAAAAAACAGAAAATCAGACAAATGCACCGACGGCTTTTCATTTGTCTGTTCTTAAAAATATAATAGTGTGTTTCTTCAAGTGCATGTCTTTTTGACTATCAGCTACAGGTGAGCAAAATTACCCATGCATGAAATACATTTGGTACTCGTAGCCTTTTGTGGGTGTTGTTTTCACACCCTGGCCACTGTTTAATATATTTGGTGAGATCCAAGATTCATGGTTTTGCCATTTTCTTATATTGTCGATCATTGTCTGTTCGCATTTGGCATTCGGCTCTTTGTAAGACATTGCTGATATCCGATTACATCGTCCTATCACCCAGCCCTAACACCCAACACCCTGTCACCATTTTGTGGTTTGTCCCTCCTCAGATCACTGTACAGCCATGGCCAAAACTATTGGCAGTGACATTAATTTTGTTTTGCAAATTTTCTGCTTCAGTTGTTGGTGTTGATTCACATTGTTTCTAGATTATTGTGCAGAGTGATCAGATGCATTTTAAATAATTGCAAAAAGCTTAATTGGCCAATAATTTGGTCCTGGCACAAAATGACCAGCCAACATAATTTCACTACTCATATCAGCAGCACCTGGGAAAGTGTAAACAATACTAGTCAGGTGAAATCATTATCATTCTGATTGGATTATAAGAACAGACTGTTTGCTATAAAAAGAAGGGAAGAAGTGCTTCCAATCATTGTGTTCTTGTTAGCAATGGTTACCTCTAAAGAAAGACGTGCAGCCATCATCGCTTTGCATCAAAATGCAAAAGAATGGGGAGTGCTGTAAACTGACACCTACCTGTTGCAAAATTGTCAATTTTAAGGTAGTAAACTTCACACACAGTTAATTCCAAAATGATTTAGTGTAAAACTTGAAGTTTAGTGGGTAGGCAGTCAATGTATTAAGTGATGAGCTGTTTCCTCACAAAAGCGGTTTATTCAGCACACTGAAGCATCTCCTCCATTGGCATTCATAAAAATAATAATAAAAAATAATAATTTAAATGCCTTGACTCCTTGCAAGTGTACCGCCCCATAGAGAGTCAATGGGACAGCTGCATTATGCTATTTTATGCTAAGCTTGTAGGCTCCCCTATGTAAATGGGTCCTGCAACAGTGTTGTTGATAGAAAAGCATTGAAGCAATATTACTATGACAACTTCTCACATGTTACCTGTAAAGCACTGCCAGGTGACTGCACTGAACATAACAACAGAGTAACTTCCATTGACAACACAATACCTTGCTTTTACCGTCAACAGTTTATTTCTGTTTGAAAACACGTCTCTTCTGACAATTTATGAGGATGTTTAAAAAAAATCAAGCATTGCTGATAACGATGTAACAAAGTATTACTTGCAGCATATATCAGTATTTACCGAGAAAAGACCACAATTCAACAACATTAGCATGTTTTATTGTGGCAAAAAAGTTAGCTACACTATGTAACTTTTCTTTTGTTAAAAAATAACAATGTTATTAATGAGTGCAACAAAAACCCATCTTCCAAACCATGTCTTTACCAAATACACTTTGAAAACCTATAATAATGATATTATATAATAAATATTTTAGAGCTGTCGGGACAGATTTAGAGGGAAAGGCATACATACGTCAATCGCCCGTGCGTGCTGACGTAATATTCGTACACATAGAAAATAAGATCTGGCTACTGTAGAGCATGTGTGGGAGTAGCTGAAGCTGAAAGTTTGACGACACAACGAACAAGAAAAATTGACCATGGATCATAAATAAAAAGCTAATAAATAATTAGATCCATTAGTCCATGGCTTGCCAAGGACACACAAGTCTTGAAATGATGTTGACCACTGGTTGGTAACAATGACAATCTATAAATTAGTTACTACCGTGGTCTATTTGGCCAGAATTTGCTGCAGTTATAAAAACTTTACAAAGTTTGACCTAATCATACTAGCAACCATTGTGTCTAATGTTAACAAACGTTGCCTAACTTTTGTAACATCATTTTTTTCAAAACATCAATGTTTCCAATAAGTCAAAACAACAGCATAAGATATGAAACTTACCTGCCCAGATGACATGTTTTCAGATATCCGTCTTTTCCTTTCTTTTGTTATTTATTTGTTAATTCGCTCTGATAAGATGTCCTGTTTTCACGTGTACACCGGCGCCTTTAACCAAATTCATCCGCGCTGTTGCCCATGTACCATATAAGCCCATTACTGTTTTATTTTGAAATATAATAAGACAAAGCAAGAGAAAAAAAATGCAAAAATGCAAACATTTGTTTGTATCATTTTACTTTTTATTTGGAGCCAATCAAATATTTCTTTATTGAGTTATTTGGGAGCATGTGCTACCACTGTTCAGCGGCTGTTTTGGGAGTTGCTCCAATTTTTCTGGAGTCAGGTGAGTAAACCAGGCAAGGAATGATTTTTTTAAAAAAAAATTACATTAAGATTAATAAACCAACTTGTTTATTTTCTTTGTATTTAACAGCAATACTTTGTATTTGAAAATAGTATATGAGTAAACATGAGTATATGGAGCTAGTGCAGGACAATGCAGGACGGTCATGCTCACAAAGATAGGTAAAAGAAAATACATGTATAAAAACTGATGATAAACACATTAAATGAAAATATTTAAGAAGCTTCGTGAGCTCAAACAAGATTTAGTGCTCCGTCTGTAATTATAATCCAGAAATATAACTTTGTTTTCATGTGGGCTTATAAGGAACAGCGCCTTTGAAAAGCATGCTTCCTCAAAGCTTAAAAGCGGAACAATTATTTTATTTAAAATTATTTTTTAAAATAATAATAATAACTAACATGCTCTATGTTGTACAACCCCAATTCCGAAAAAGTTGGGACAGTATGAAAAATGCTAAAAAAAACATAGTGATTTTGTAAATTAAATTCACCTTTGCTACACATTATATGTTTTACCTTGTGAATTTCATTGTTTTTTTTTTTTTTAAATGTAGAATAATTTCAAATCAGACGTTTGCAAAAGTAAAAAAAAAAGAATCAAAAGTTGAAAAGAGCAATTTTAGTCTAATAACAATCTGACGAGTTGAAATAAGGCGATGTGAAACAGGAGATGTTAAACAGGTGAGGCAATCGATTCATAGTATATAAGGAGCCTCCAAAAACAGCCTAGTCCTTCAAGAGCCAGGATCATTCAAGACTTGTCAGTTTGCCAACAGATTCTTCAGCAAATAATCAAGCACTTTGAGAACAATTCTCCCCAAAGACAAATTGGAAGGATTTTGGGCATTTTGCCCTCTACAGTGCACAATATAGTTAAAAGATTCAAGGAATCTGGTCAAGTCTCGGTGTGTAAAGGGCAAGACAAAAAACATTTCTGAATGAGAATGATCTCCAAAAACATCATTAATCTGTAATGATATCATGAACATGGGCTTGGGATAACTTAAGTTAACATTTGTTAGTCAACACCACTCGCCACTGCATCCACAGATGCAAGTTAAGACTTTACTATGCAAAGCAGAAGCCCTACATCAACACTGTCCAGAAGCACTGCTGAATTCTCTGGGCTCAGTCTCATCTTAGATGGAAAGTAGAACAGTGGAACTGTGTGGTTTTTTTTTTTTTGGTCTGAAGAGTCCACATTTTAAAAGGTTTTTGAAAAACACAGCGGTCCTGTTCTCTGGGCCAAAGAGGAAAAGGACCATCCAAGCTGTTATCAGTGTCAGGTCCAAAAGCCAGTGTCTGTATGTGTCAGGGGTGAGTTAGTGCCCATAGCATGGGTAACTCACACATCTGTGAGAACACCATGAATGCAGACAGATATGTACAAATTTTGGAGCAACATATCCTGCCATCTAGCACCGCCTTTCCAGGGACATCCCTGCATTTTCCAGCAGGACAACTTCAAACCACATACTGGCCGAATAAGCAGAGAGTGCGGGTGCTAGATTGGCCTGCCTGCTGTCCTGACCTGTCTCCAATTGAGAACATGTGGCACATTATGAAGCACACCATAACTGCAACGAAGACCTGGATAATTGTGCAGCTAAAGACCTACATAATGGATGAATGAGGGAACTTGACAAACTTTTGTCTCTAGTGCCCAAATGCTTAATAAGTGTTATTAGAAGAAATGGTGATGTTACACAGTGGTAAACACTCGACTGTCCCAACATTTTTGGAGCATGTTGCAATTGTCCGATTTTAAATTTCTGTACATTTTCAAAAAACAATGAAATTCACAAGATAAAACATTATATAATGTGTAGTTGTAGTGCTTTCAATATAGAAAAGGGTGATTCTAATTTACAAATCACTCCTTTTTGTTTTTATTAGCATTTTTCAGACTGTCCCAACTTTTCCGGAATTGGGGTTGTATATCAAAATAATCATTTATTTGTGATGTGAAAGGGACTCATACTGATGCAGCAAACTACTATATGCATATTACACTTTATGTAAATACCTGTTATGTATATTCTGAAGGGCAGTACTAAATAATAAAAAACAATGATCTTATATTTGTATAAATTCTGATAGGGGTGTGAAAATTTGAGACAAATGGAGAATGCAAATTTGTGCACTCAACTATACAGTATCAACTGTATATTAAACACCCAATTAATGAGCTATCAGCTGTCTTTTATTTGGCTTTCTATCTGTTTTTGAACAATCTAAATTGAGCAATTCAGTGATGTGGCAACTAAAACAGCCATTTGGCTCCTAAATGTTCCAGTTTAGTTGAGAAAGGCTCCTTATCATTTATTTAGTCTGGAACACCGTTACATTTTTCCCACGGCAGTTTCATGTCATCAACAGCCGAAGAGACACACTGTAATAATTCCCCGCCTCATCTCTGGCACTTGAGACTTTAGAGGTTCCAATGTAATGTCCTCGTCAACTCAAAAAAATCAGCAGTGACTGTCTCTTGGCAAGTGAGACAAATGCAAATGATTACAGCTTATTAAGTGACAGCCCTCCATATCAACTTTACATTTCATTCTTTGGCCATGGTGGAATGCTGATTACAATAACAAGAGTTGTCCTAATGAACGAGTCACTCACTCACTATTTACCACCACGCTTGGCCTATAATCCTTATCATAATAATCATTCTCGTTCTCACATTGAGGAAAACTGTCGTTACAGACATGAAAATTGTGAAGTGCCACTTACCTATTGGCTACATGAATAGGTAAAAACAAAAACGCTTTCAAACTGGCAGCAAACTTTGACTTCTGAGACACTGGTTTGGTGTATCCATCAAGGCTGCGCGATTGATTGAGTTAAGATTAAAATTGCAATATGGTTTGTGTGATTATGAAAGCTGAGTTTAAATATAGACTGCAATCAGTGATTAAGTCAGCGTTTCATTCAGCATTGTGTAAGCAAGCGGTGCCCCCTAGCGGTCTGGATAGGATTTTCCATTACCCATTACACCACAATAAACCTTAAGGGTATTTTGTTCCTTTGGTAACTTTTTCATAATGTGGTTGACATTATTTATTGTTAGAACAGAGAAAAATCTTTTGTAGCTCTTATACATTTTTAAAGCATAAGTCCTGAGTAAAACAGTGATGTGATGACAAAATAAGTTAATTGGAAAAATATCGGTATTGGCATCAGTATCGGCCAATTGTTTTTTGTTAAAATCGTTACTGGCCAAAAATGTTCATATTGGTGCATACCTACTTCAAAGTTTTGGCCATCATTCAATTGCACTGTATGGACGTACAGAGCTGAAATATTCTAAAAATCTTTCATACACATCTGGGGTGGCATGAGGGTAAATGAGAGATTTTTTTATTTTTGGGTGAAACTATTTGTTTTACTCAAATAACATGGCTCATTGAGGAGAGTTTTCTAAGCAATCAGACTTACGATTTTCACCTGGTGGATGATAAAATGGATGGAAATGGATTGGCTTTTTCCAGAACACCTTAGCAACAACAATGTAATGCCCTGGCAGTTTGGCAGCAAGTTTTGTACTGGCAAGAACCAAACGTTTTGTTCGTTTTCGTTTTGTTTGTTGAAAAAAATGTTCATATCTAGCTAGTTTTTGTATTGCTCAAAAGGTGTATGTCCTGAAATACATGCTGGGCCTTTTGTGTCCAATTCACTTGACCCAACTTTGTAGTGATAAAGAAATGTTTAATAGTTCCTTTTTAGGAATTGATCATAAGTCTAAAAGTTATAGCTAAGTGTGAAGTGGGTAGCCTAATTGTTGCAACACTTTGGCCTTCTTTTTAACTTCAACAGCAGATTTCTGTCCTTTCATGTTCTTTTGAACAGCGTTGCATGAGTTGAGGAGAATCTGACTATTCCGTTATCTCTCTGTAGTCCAGGGATACATAATGTTAAAATAGCAGGAATGCAAAACATGTGGAATGCAGACCTGCTGACCTCGCTTCATTTACACTACAGGCATCAGAGATTTTATTCAAAGAATATCCGAAGTGTATTCATCCACGTTAGTTGACCAAAATGCTACTAGTCCTGCAACTGTGCATTCATAGTGAGATGGCACTTTCCATGAATAGGGTACAAAACAGTGCACGAAACATATGAATTAAAGTAACATTTATATTATTTTTTAACAAAGAGTCAGTAAAAGTAAATTAGCCATCTTGGCTGGTAGCATAAAAAGTTATTTTCGGACACTGGTTATAGGCTTCTGTAAATTGATTTGGAAATAAAAATGCCGTTTGAAGCCACTTTTTAACACATAAAGCTACACTATGTAATTTCTGACCCTCTCGCGGTAAAAAAAAAAAAAAAAAAACTGTATGCGTCTTGCGAAATAAATATTTTTTGGGAATGATATAAGTTTTGCTTCAGCTCTGCACCTTTGCACAGATGAATGTGGTTCAAGGCACCGGTGTACAATGAATACAGGACATCTTATCAGAGTGAGTGGACAAATAAATAAAATCCAAAAACGTCATCTGAGCAGGTAAGTTCCATATCTTATGCCGTTGTTTTGAATTATTGGAAACATTGATGTTTCAAAATAAATGACGTTACAAAATTTAGGCAACGTTTGTTAACATTAGACACAAAGATTGCTAGTATTCTGGACAAATTAAATTACTCTGGCAGCAAGTGAACAGTCAGTTCTTGAATTTCATCTGTTGGAAGTAGGGCTGGGCGGTATATCGACTTAAGGTATATTGATATGTTTTTAAACAAGATATAGGATAAGACAATACCTTTTATATCACTATAGTTTGATGTTTCTTCCGTTAATTAATATCGTTTGCGTCTATCCTCTCTCACATTCGCCACCCAACCCCACCTCCATTCTCCCTCTGCAGCTGCGTGGAGGTCAGGCCCCACTATTTAGTCAATTTTAGAAAACATACAACAGAAACTCTGACATGTTAGTTGAGCATGTAACCAATACATGTCCTTTTTCTCTCTGGACAAGTAACTTTTTTACTCGAACAAGTGAACCAATTTAACATTATGACAACTTATCTTAATACAAACAATTTTGGTTTACATGATATGCAGTTTGGCTTTAGAACAAATTCCACTGAAAGGGTTACCTTACACCTGACAGAGCAAATAAAATCTAGGTTTGACAAAGGAGGAGTAGTTGGTGCTGTATTTTTAGACCTGCGCAAAGCATTTGATACAGTTAATCATGATGTTCTCATTTCTAAACTTTCAATTTTTCATCTAGAGCACAGGCGTGGATTTCTTCATATTTATCTAATAGGACACAATGTGTTAAAGTTAAAGATACATGGTTCAGCAACATGAAGTGCACAATGGGTGTACCTCAAGGATCGGTGGTAGGCCTCTTATTAGTTAGTCTGTATATTAATCACCATCCACAACAGTGTCATGGGATAGAATTGCAAATGTCTTATATAGAATTTAAATATCTTTGTGTAATAATGGATACAATTCTTAGTTTTAAGACGTATGTCAAGAAAATGATAAAAACCATTAAATATAATTTGGGGGCAGGCTGGAGAAACAGTGATTAAAACAACTAGAATCCTTGTACAAACAAACCTAAACATTCTGGATAAAAAGCCAACTCAATGTCATCATTGTATGTTACTGGAAAAACATAGTCTTCTGAGCTTTGAGAATTATAATTGATTTAATTATAATAAATATTAAAAAAAAGTCAGAATATCGTCTGATTTATTGGCATCGGCGATATATCGGTCGACTACTAGTACTGGACAAGTCCGATCCATGGAGGCCCTACCTCGAAACTTACAGGACTTAAAGGATCTGCTGCTAACATCTTGGTGCCAGATACCACAGGACACCTTCAGATGTCTTGTGGAGTAGATGCCTCGACAGGTCAGAGCTGTTTTGCACGACCTACACAATATTAGGCAGGGGGTTTTAATGTTGTGGCTCATCGGTTTTTATTTGTCTTAAAATCTGGTTTAAACTTCATCCAAGTTACAACAATGAACACACACAATCCGGTTTAACCAATAACACACAAATTATTGTATTGTTCTTGTATTGAATACATCATTCAAACTTTCAAGTGTAGGTTAGAAAATGTATGTGAACCCCTAAGTTAATGATGTCAACAAAAGCTAATTAGAGTTTATTGTCTATAAATTATAATCATCCTTTTATGTTATAACTGTCAATTTGAAAAATGGTATGTTTCAATAAGTACAAAAATGACCTGTACATTGCATGTGTGCATTGTTACTGAAACAAAAAGTCTTCACATTCACATATACAGTATCTCACAAAAGTGAGTAGTTGATTAGACCTTTTCAAGTAACAACACTGAAGACATTACACTTTGCTACAATGTAAAGTAGTGAGTGTACAGCTTGTATAACAGTGTAAATTTGCTGTCCCCTCAAAATAACTCACAAAAATACACACAAACATTAATGTCTAAACCTCTGGCAACAAAAGTGAGTACACCCCTAAGTGAAAATGTCCAAATTGGGCCCAAAGTGTCAATATTTTGTGTGGCCACCATTATTTTCCAGCACTGCTTTAACCCTCTTGGGCATGAAGTTCACCAGAGCTTCACAGGTTGCCACTGGAGTGACAACATCACGGAGCTGGTGGATGTTAGAGACCTTGTGCTCATCTACCTTCCATTTGAGGATGCCCCACAGATGCTCAATAGGGTTTAGGTCTGGAGACATGCTTGGCAAGTCCATCATCCTCAGCTTCTTTAGCAAGGCAGTGGTAGTCTTGGAGGTGTGTTTGGGGTCGTTATCATGCTGGAATACTGCCCTGCGGCCCAGTCTCCGAAGGAAGGGGATCATGCTCTGCTTCAGTATGTCACAGTACATGTTGGCATTCATGGTTCCCTCAATGAACTGTAGCTCCCCAGTGCCGGCAGCACTCATGCAGCCCCAGACCATGACACTTGCTTTCTTGTGCATCATCTTTAGAAGAGGGTTCCTTCTGGGACGACAGCCATGCAGACCAATTTGATGCAGTGTGCAGCGTATGGTCTGAGCACTGACAGGCTGACCCCCCACCCCTTCAACCTCTGCAGCAATGCTGGCAGCACTCATACGTCTATTTCCCAAAGATAATCTCTGGATATGATGCTGAGCACGTGCACTCAACTTCATTGGTCGACCAAGGCGAGGCCTGTTCTGAGTGAAACCTGTCCTGTTAAACCGCTGTATGGTCTTGGCCACCGTGCTGCAGCTCAGTGTCAGGGTCTTGGCAATCTTCTTATAGCCTAGGCAATCTTTATGAAGAGCAACAATTATTTTTTTCTGATCCTCAGAGAGTTCTTTACCATGAGGTGCCATGTTGAACTTCCAGTGACCAGTATGAGGGAGTGTGAGAGCGATGACACCAAATTTAACACTACTGCTCCCCATTCACACCTGAGACCTTGTAACACTAACGAGTCACATGACACCGGGGAAGGAAAATGGCTAATTGGGCCCAATTTGGACATTTTCACTTAGGGGTGTACTCACTTTTGTTGCCAGTGGTTTAGACATTAATGGCTGTGTGTTGAGTTATTTTGAAGGAACAGCAAATTTGCACTGTTATACAAGCTGTACACTCACTACTTTACATTGTAGCAAAGTGTCATTTCTTCAGTGTTTTCACATGAAAAGATATAATCTGTGAAATATATTCTCCCCAATTCAATTAGTGTATATATATTTTATATACCCTTATCTAGTGTATGTGTATTCTATATTGTGTGTATTGTTTACTGTACATTGTATATCAGTACTATGTTGTGTAATTGTGTACATTTGATATGTAAATTGTTGTGTAAATATGTTGTTTATTGTAAATTGGTTTATGTCTCGTCACTGTCTTTACTGCTATGTTGCTCGGAACTGCACACAAGACTTTCACCCACTGTTGCACTTGTGTACATGGTAGTGTGACAATAAAGTGATTTGATTAGATATAATCAAATATTTACCAAAAATGTGAGGGGTGTACTCACTTTTGTGAGATACTGTATATACAAACATTTTGTCTATTAAATTAACAAAGACAAAAAATGCACCGACACAGAAGATGACAGAATTTCCCCAGATTTGGAATGAGGATCTTAAAAAAAATAAATAAAAAAAATAAACATTTCACAATGAAGATTAGTCAGATATATGATTCGTACACAAGTGGATAATCTAAAATTATTATTGTATAATTAATAACGTTTAAATTAAAATCAAGGCTATTTATCCAGATATTTTTTGTTAATATTATTAACTACACTGAAGCATATGGTTACAATATATTTTGTGATCTCTCAGACCTAATTCATTTAATAAATACATAATATCCATCCTTCCCGCACTTTTGGCCACTAGGTGGTGAGGAGGCTTTTCAAACAGATAGATCCGTAAGTGAAATGAGCTGATGGCCAGGGAAGTAGGCTACAGCTCTGTGTTACTCACTAGGACAGTATATTTTGAATGAATGGTCATGTAATTTAGCACTTGAGCACAACATTGAACTGATACGGAGTGTGGGAAGTGGAGTGCCCGTCTGTGAGCATTTATGGTGCGAGCATCCGCCACTGACTCTGACTACAACATCTGCACAACGGACAGCATGAAACAAATAATGTTCATTGAAAATTCCTATGAAGATTGCAATGTATGTATTTCGAGCTATATCAGATATTACTAGTAAAACAGGAACACTTTGCGGGGCATTCTTTTTGCACCCATATTTTGAATTTCAGGGCCATTTTTGCCCAGAGCCTCCATTAATTTCAGACCCCGGATGGAACACTACACTGCGTGCCCAATTATTAGGCAAGTGATTATTCTGATCTAATTATTATTTCCATGTACATTTTCCAACTCCAAACCATTTAAACTTGAATACTTATTGGATATAATAATTTTCAGGTGGTATGTATTTGTGTAATGAGGGAGGGTGTGGCGAAAGTGACTAACACCTTATATCAAGGTGTGCATAATTAATAGGCAGCTTCATTACCTCAGTTAAAATGGGCCAAAAAAGAAATTTAACTGTCACTGAAAAGTAAAAAAATGTAAAATGCCTTTCAGGAGGATACAACAATCTTGAAATAGCTTAACTATTGAGGCGTGACCACCGGACAATCAAACGTTTTGTTGTAAATAGTCATCTGGGGCGCAAAAAAAGCATGGAGATGAAAAGGCGCAAATTAACTGCAAAAGACTTGAGAAGAATTAAACGTGAAGCTACCAGGAACCCATTATCCTCCAATGCTACCATATTCCAGAACTGCAATCTACCTTGAGCGCCCAGAAGTACATGATGTCAAGTGCTCAGAGACATGGCCAAGGTCAAAAAGGCTGAAACACAACCACAACTGAATATATTGGTTCATGCGTCAAGATAGAGCAAAGAAATATAAGAAGACAGAATTTTCAAAAGTTTTATGGACAGATGAAATGAGAAAGACTCTTGATGGACCAGATGGATGGGTCAGTGGCTGGATCACTAATGGACACAGGTCACCACTTCGAGTCAGGTGTCAGCAAGGTGGAGGAGGGGTACTGGTATGGGTTGCTATCATTATGGATGAGGAATTATATTCAAGATCTATTCTCTGAAAGCAAGTCTAAATATATTATATGTTGCTTAAGGTAAATGTATCTTGTTTTAAGGATTTTTAAATGCGTATTATATTCAATATTCTCAGATAATTTTTTCTTCTCCAGTAGAGCTCCTAAAGTAAATGAGTTTAAGATATTTTTATTGGAAAACAAGCCAAAACAACAACAAATTAAACAAGTATTTTGTTGCAGTGGAGGGAAGACTGATTCTCTCACTTTTTGTTCATATCAATCCATCTTTAACTCAAAAAACTAAATCTCTCTTCTTCGTAGAGCTGCATATTGCTGATTTTTTTCATAATAAGATACACACCGCAACACATATGTATTATGATTCACTATGTGGTGAGCCATTATGTTATAATCTAACTGGAGCATGTGTGCAGAAGGGACAAGTGTCCCTGTGCCAGAGTGTGCATCGGCCGGGTGCAGTCTTTCCACCTCATAAAAGCACGTTTCAGAGTTTACACTTATTTACATGACCTCGTTCTTTTTATTTTAAATTGAATAAAGGATGCACTAAAGATATAATGGTGAGGTGTTTCCTTTAAAAATGCCCTAACATAAAAGTTTTGCTTAAGGGAATAGCAGCTCCAGCTCCACTGTATTCAATTTGAGATTGCTTCTATATTTAGTTAATTGATATTTTTGTATAATTCCCTCATACTTTGGGATCTACATCACCTGAAGCTATTTGGAAAGTTTAGAGTGCATCTGGACTGTGATTGGGCTGTGATTGAGTTTGTCAATAAAGTTTACGTTGACTGTTCTGCTGGTTCCCGCCTCCTGCTTGCCCATTCTTTACCTGTTACCCAGCCGTAATACAAAAACAAGTTTATTGATTTGATTCGTTCATCTGTATCTATTGGTTTAACCATTCGCAGCTGCACTGTACATTGAAAAAAAGTGTGCAGGAATTTCCCGCGATAAGACCGTGGAACTTGCGGGAATGATTACAATTGTGCGCAACAGCTGCAATCCCGCACTGAATTTCAGGCCCCGAGTACTGTGGCTACTCTCCCTAAAAGTGGCCATCCAGCCAAGATGACTCAAAGGGCACACTGCAGAATGCTCATCCATCCATCCATCCATCCATCTTCAACCGCTTATCCAAAGTCGGGTCGCGGGGGCAGCAGCTCCAGCAGGGGGCCCCAAACTTCCCTATCCCGAGCCACATTAACCAGCTCTGACTGGGTGACCCCGAGGCGTTCCCAGGCCAGTGTGGATTTGTAATCTCTCCACCTAGTCCTGTGTCTTCCCCTAGGCCTCCTCCCAGCTGGACGTGCCTGAAACACCTCCCTAGGGAGGCGCCCAGGGGGCATCCTTACCAGATGCCCAAACCACCTCAACTGACTCCTTTCGACGCAAAGGAGCAGCGGCTCTACTCCGAGCTCCTCACGGATGACTGAGCTCCTCACCCTATCTCTAAGGGAGAAGCCTACCACCCTTCTGAGGAAGCCCATTTCGGCCGCTTGTACTCGCAACCTAGATCTTTCGGTCATGACCCAGCCTTCATGAACATAGGTGAGGGTAGGAACAAAAATTAACCGGTAGATCGAGAGCTTTGCCTTCCGGCTCAGCTCTCTTTTCGTGACAACGGTGCGATAGAGCGAGTGCAAAACCGCCCCCGCTGCCCCGATTCTCCGGCCAACATCCTGCTCCATTGTCTCCTCACTCGTGAACAAGACCCTGAGGTACTTGAACTCCTTCACTTGGGGCAATACCTCCTTCCCTACCCGGAGTATACACTCCATCAGCTTCCTGCTGAGAACCATGGCCTCAGATTTAGAGGTGTTAATCCTCATCCCAGCCGCTTCACACTCGACTGCCAAGCAATCCAGTGAGAGATGAAGGTCATGGACCAATGATAACATGAAGACTACATCATCTGCAAAAAGCATTACAAAGCCTCTCCGGGAGGTTTGTGTGCCCTTATGATCCTGAGGGCTGTGTTGTCTGGAGCCAGGTGCTCCTGGTATGTTCTCCCAAGGCAAAGTAGTATCAGGTGAGGGGCCAGACTAAGAATGGTTCACAAAGACTCCATGAAAAAAATGGCAAGAGGAGTTACCCTGCCCGGAGGAAGCCTGGGGCACCTGTCTGGAGCCAGGCCCAGATGGAGGGCTCGTCGGCGAGCGCCTGGTGGCTGGGCTTGTCACGGAGCCCGGTCGGGCACACCTCCAATAAGCGACGTGATACCCCCCTCTACATCCAGATCCGGCGGCAAAGGCTAGCTCTAGGGACGTGGAATGTCACCTCACTGGGGGGGGGGGGAGGAGCCAGAACTGGTGAGGGAGATGGAGTGTTACCAGTTGGATCTGGTGGGGCTTACTTCGACACACAGTTTTGGCTCGAGATCCATACTCCTGGATAGGGGATGGACTCCCCGGCTGAGTGCCACTACATTGGTAGCAGAGTATTCAGCCTTCTTGGAGACCCTGAATGGAGTCCTGAATAGGGCCCCATTAGGGTATTCCATAGTGATGCTGGGTGACTTGTGGGAAATGACAGGGACACCTGGAAAGGCGTGATTGGGAGGAACAACCTCCCCGATCTGAACCTGAGAGGATGTTTGTTATTAGACTTCTGTGCTAGTCATGGATTATCTATAACAAACACCATGTTCGAACATAAGGATGCTCATAAGTGTACGTGGTACCAGATCACCCTAGGCCGAAGGTCGATGATCGATTTTGTAATCGTGTCATCGGATCTGAGGCCATATGTTTTGGACATTCGGGTGAAGAGAGGGGCAGAGCTGTCAACCGATCACCATCTGGTGGTAAGTTGGGTCAGGGGGTGGGGAAAGACTCTGGACAGACCTGGGAAGCCCAATAGAGTAGTGCGGGTGAACTGGGAGTGTTTGGAGGAGGTCAATGTCCACGATATCTTCAACTCACACCTCCGACGGAGCTTTTCAGGCATCCCTGCGGAGGTTGGGGACATTGAACCGGAGTGGGCAATGTTCAAAGCTTCCATTGCCGAAGCCGCAGTGGAGAGCTGCGGCCTCAAGGTTTTAGGTGCTGCAAGGGGTGGTAACCCTCGAACACCGTAGTGGACACTGGTGGTGAGGGAAGCCATCTGACTGAAGAAAGAGGCCTTCTGGGATTTGTTGTCCCGGAGGTCTCCAGAGGCAGTTGCAAGGTACCGACAGGCCCAAAGGGCTGCGGCCTCGGCCGCGAGGGAGGCAAAGCAGTGGGTGTGGGAAAAGTTCGGAAAAGCCATAGAGAAAGACTTTAGGTCCGCACCAAAGTGCTTCTGGAAAACTGTCCGCCACCTTAGGAGGGGGAAAAGGGGAACCATCCAAGCTGTATCCAGTAAAGATGGGACGCTGTTGACCTCAACTGAGGAGGTTATTGGGCGGTGGAAGGAACACTTTGAAGAACTCCTAAATCCCAACACGCCCTCTATGCTAGAGGCAGAGCCGGAGGCTGATGGGGGATCAGATTCTATTTCCCTGGGGGAGGTCACTGAGGTAGTCAAACAACTCTGCAGTGGCAAAGCCCCTGGGATTGATGAGATCCGACCAGAAATGCTGAAAGCTTTGAATGTGGAGGGGGTGTCATGGATGACACGCCTCTTCAACATTGCGTCGAAGTCTGGGACAGTGGCAGAACAGTGTGGTGGTTCCCCTCTTCAAAAAGGGGGACCAGAGAGTGTGTGCCAACTACAGGGGTATCACACTTCTCAGCCTCCCTGGTAAAGTTTACTCCAAGGTGCTGGAGAGGAGGGTTCAGCCGATTGCCGAACCTCGGATTGAAGAGGAACAATGCGGGTTCTGTCCTGGCCGTGGAACGGCGGACCAGATCTTTACTCTCACAAGGATCCTGGTGGGGGCCTGGGAGTATGCCCATACGGTCTACATGTGTTTTGTGGATCTGGAGAAGGCATATGACCGGGTCCCCCGGGAGAGACTGTGGGAGGTGCTTCGGGAGTACGGGGTGGGGGGTCCCTTCTTAGGGCGATGCAATCCCTGTACGTCCAAAGCAAGAGCTGTGTCCGGGTCCTCGAGTTCGTTCGAGTTCGTGTGGGGGTTGGTCTCCGCCAAGGCTGCGCTTTGTCACCAATCCTATTTGTAATATTCATGGACAGGATATCGAGGCGTAGTCGGGGTGGGGAAGGTGTGCGGTTCGGTGGGCTGAGGATCTCATCGCTGCAGAATGCTCAATGAGGTTAAAAAAAGAACCCTAGAGTGACAGCTAAACTTGTAGGAATCATTGGAACTGGTTAACATCTCTGTTCATGAGTCTACGATACAGAAAACATCATACAGGCATGGTGTCCATGGCTGGACACCAAAAATGAAGCAGCTGCTTTTAAACAAAACCATTTCTGCGTGCCTTAAGTTTGCCAAAGACCACCTTCATAATGCTACTGGGAAAATGTTGTGTGGACTAATGAAACTAAGGTTGAATATTTGGAAGAACACATAGCACTAAGGGCACTGCTTTACAACATGAAAACATCATCCCAGTCTGAACAATAGTTAATGCTTGACTAGGCAAACAATAAATAACTAAAAATTAATCAATAAATAAAGCTCTCTATTAATAGTTAGCCTATATCTTTGAAATCATAAAAACATTAAGTTTATATTCATATTTGATACTAAAACTAAAAAGGGAGGTTCTGCACTTCCCAGTGGCTTAACTTAAATTCATTTTTAAATATTTGTTGTTTATAAGAAAGAAAGAAAAAAATGCACATTCGAAAGCCAAAATGGTGTATTCGAATTTTGGATTTGTGCCAAGCACTGACGATGGCTTCAGATTGACAACATTCTTGCACTAAAAAAGGCTAGACACAGTGCAACAAATACAGTTTAACAGAAAGCAGCTGTCTCAATATGCTTTTTAAATGTATTTTTTATTAGACACAGCAACTAAAAAGCAGCACTCCAGCTTGAGATGCTGAATCCTCAAAAACAAAGCGAAACAAAGATGTTCGTCTAACACGCGTTTACATAGAAAAACAAATGAATGGTTGCAAAAGTGTTCGTTGTGAACAGCCCAGTTGGTAGAGGTACTTGGCAATTGCGTCTTGCTCTCTTAATAAGCGTTTCTCAGATTAAGCAATTCGTTTTTTAAATGCTTTGTCAGGAAAGGAGTTCAACTTGAAAATATGTGTCTGTCTCGAGATCCTCGCGTTTGGTTCCATTATGTTGTGATCTGTCTGTTTGAACGGCCCCTTGCCTGGGCTCATAGTCCGAGATCAGCCGAATACCACTACTATCTAGGAATTTTGCTACCCTACATGCACTGTAACAAATTAAAAAACATTGTGCTATTTCGCTGTTATTATGAAGTTTGAGTCGGGGATAGTATGCTGTTGCACCAGTAAGTGTAACACCATGTGAACTGCCAATTGAAGCGATCCCAAAACTGTGTCCTACATTTTTTTGTCAAACTCTTTTGTCTGATTTTTTGAGATTTCAGACATGACAAAAGTCTTCAATGATCACACTGGACCGTGTTGCGAACTGTTTATCAGGAAAAGTGAAGCTTCCAGCAAAAAACACTGGTCATAACAAAAGCACGATTAAAAAAAAGCTTGATGCCTGAAATTGAAGAAACTGTGACAGAAATATATAACAACTGTATAGTAAAATGTAATATTCGTTGTAGTAATAATAAATCAAAATATCACAAGCGAGACAGCTGTTGAATAAAAGTTTGAAAAAAAAAATGCAATAACATGTTGAAAAGTTCAAACAAACACACACGCAACGCGGCCACGTGCATCTCTCTCTCTCTCTCTCTCTCGACTGGCACCTCTGGCTCCCTTTTATCTCGCTCTCCCACTTATCAGCTGATTCAACACCGGCTGTGCATCATCACGGCCCGCCCACGCCCACCTCCTCGTCACACTCCTCCCCCGGCCGATTCAGGCAGGGGCACCACTGGTCTGACCAAAAGGGCGAGCAGAGACACAGAGCGAGAGAGAGAGAGAGAGAGAAAGAGAGAGAAAGAGAGAAGAAATTGCTCGCCGGCTCCCGGACATGCTGTTCACCCTCTGGCAAACGCCATCTCGCTCCTCCCCCGGCGGACTGCAGCTAGTCCTCTGGCCCTGGCAGCCACGCCCCCCTCCTCATCACAATTAACCACTAACTTTCAAAGTATGAAGACCCATACACTCATAGTTTTAACACAAGAAACTTCAAGTATCATCTGCTTACCTTCCAATATGACAATCAATAAGAATTTTGATTTCATACTATTTCATTATTATATGCAGGTAATCATAATCAGGAATATCTGATACCCTTTTACCATGGTACTGCCACAACAGTCTACAAATTTAGTAGTACTGTGTCATGTTAAGTCTTTTAGAAAAGCTTTGTAGCCCTAAAAACTTGCATACAACAACGTAACAGATTTGTTTTTGCCAATTTAATTTGAAAGTAATAATGAAATAATGAAAAATCTAAATCTTTCTAAGTAGGCTACCCCCTGGAACCAGCTACCCCACTGGTTGCAATTCATTGATTTACAGCGCTAAAAAGAACATTATTTAACTCGCAACAGCTGTCCGAAATGCTTCTCTGATGTTAGACAGCAAACCGTGGTTGTCTCGGAGCCACTGAGTCACTCAGAATGTGTCAAGGAACACACACTCACACACGCGAGCGAGCGAACGAACAAACACACACACACACACACACACACACAGAGAGAGAGAGAGAGAGAAATAGAGCTAGCGCGTGCTCTCCTCTCATGCTATCTGACGTTAGCCATTCCTAATGTTTATATACAGCTTTACAAAGACGACTGCTGCCGTAAATTAAGGGAAAATGTGTTGTGTTATAAAAACACGTTCTTACCTTTGGAATAGAGGGATTTAGGTGAACTGGGGTCGATATCGGCGCTCAGGAGAGATATGAAATCAGAGGGCATGCTAACATGCTAGAGCCTCATGAGAGCAGAGGAAACGACTCTATCACTCCCCGCTTAAAAAGCAATGGATAAAGAAAAACATATACTTTCAATCATAAAATCTTCATAAAGACTTAGTAGCACAAGAACATTTGTGAAATTCACATTTAGTAACGTTTAATGTGCATTTTCTCCATCTGATTAGCTAGACACCATAAGAGCCATTCACCTCTTAAGCGACTCCTCCCCCTTTCCGCGCACGCGCAGTCTGCGCACGTCACACGACCATTGTCAACTGTCAGATTATTGTTGTCTATTAGTATCATAATTTATTATTACGAAATCAATATTCAGTATTGTAAAATAATAATTTAAAAAAAATGATAATAAATGTTCTTCAGAGATTAGTCATTATTATGAGATTTTAAGAACTATATGAAAAGGTTTCTCATAAACTCCTAAATCATTATTATGAGATCCTGTCATTATGAGATACTAAGTCATAATTTAGAGAAAGTTTCTCATTATCATTAGATACTAAGTCATTATTGTGCAACACTAATTCATTATTTTGAGATATTAAGTCATTATTATGTGATACTAATTCATTATTTTGAGATACTAATTATTTTTGAGATACTAAGTCATTATTATGAAATACTAATTCATTATTACATGATAATAAATCATTATTTTGAGATACTAAGTCATTATATTATGAGATACTGAGTCATTATTATGAGATACTAAGTATTTATTTTGAGATACTAAGTCATTATATTATGAGATACTGAGTCATTATTATGAGATACTAAGTCTTTATTTTGAAATAATTTTGATATACTGTCATTATTATGCAATACTAATTCATGTTTTTGAGATACTAAGTCTTAATTATGCGATACTAATTCATTATTTTGATATACTAAGTCATTATTATGCAATACTAATTCGTTATTTTTATATACTAATCATTATTTTGAGATACTAAGTCATTATTTTGATATACTGTCATTATTATGCAATACTAATTCATTATTTTTATATACTAATCATTATTTTGAGATACTAAGTCATTATTTTGATATACTGTCATTATTATGCAATACTAATTCATTATTTTTATATACTAATCATTATTTTGAGATACTAAGTCATTATTATGCGATACTAATTCATTATTACGTGATAATTCATTATTTTGAGATACTAAGTCATTATTATGAGATACTAAGTCATTATTTTGATATACTGTCATTATTATGCAATACTAATTAATGTTTTTGAGATACTAAGTCATTATTATGCGATACTAATTAATTATTTTGAGATACTAAATCATTATTATGCAATACTAATTCATGTTTTTGAGATACTATGTTATTATTATGCAATACTAATTCATTATTTTTATATACTAATCATTATTGTGAGATACTACGTCATTATTATGCGATACTAATTCATTATTACATGATAATAATTAATTATATTGACATACTAAGTCATTATTTTGATATACTGTCATTATTATGAAACACTAATTCATGTTTTTGAGATACTAAGTCATTATTATGCGATACTAATTCATTATTACATGATAATAATTAATTATATTGACATACTAAGTCATTATTTTGATATACTGTCATTATTATGAAACACTAATTCATGTTTTTGAGATACTAAGTCTTAATTATGCAATACTAATTCATTATTTTGATATACTAATCATTATTTTGAGATACTAAGTCATTATTATGCGATACTAATTCATTATTACGTGATAATTCATTATTTTGAGATACTAAGTCATTATTATGAGATACTAAGTCATTATTTTGATATACTGTCATTATGCAATACTAATTCATGTTTTTGCATTACATTAATAGATAGGCTAAGTTTTTTTTTTAAGTTTCTCAATATTATTAAATACTATCTTGTATTAATGACTTAATATTTCATTATTATGACTTAGAATCACATTTTTAATCAACTGTGGAGAAAACCAGCATCAATAGCATCCAAAAGGTCCTATTCTTGGCTCTTTTTGTGAAGATATCCCTCCGCTATCAACACGCTGTTAAGGTAATGAGGTCAGCTGTCAATCAACTGTCATTCCCGCTTGCGCCTGTAATCGAACTAAGTAGTCAAACAGTAGTCGAACATAATGTGTTATATAAACACAAGTAATGAGTCACTGAAACAAGTTTGAAATGCATTTTCTGTCAAAGCACTCACAGTTGGAGACAAAGTTGAGGGAGTTATTTCAAAACACAAAGCAGTCCTTACAACTGGGAATTGGTGTAAATGTAAAAAGGTAAGTTTAAAAGTTTAAATATAAGAGAATTCTATGTCAGAGTATAGAGTAAGTAATATTGCTCTGTTTTTCTGGATCTGGATGTCAAACTATGAATTGACAGAATGTTCACGATTGCGGCTTCAAAGCACTTAACCAATGAGGATGGGATTCAAACCCATGCACACATAACACATTGGATTAGCAGTACATTACCTTAACCACTTGCCACCTTGTCCTGTTGATGTTTTACTATTGCTCTATTTTTCTGTATCTGGATGTCAAATTATGAATCGACAGAATGTTGGTGATTGCAGTAACAAAGCACTGAACCGATAAGGATGGGATTCAAAGCCACACATGCAGAGCACAATGTATTAACAGCCAATTGCCTTAACCACTTGCCACCTCATCCTGTTTTTGGCCAACTATTGCACTATTTTTCTATAGCTGGATGCCAAATTATGAATAGACAGAATGTTGATGATAAGTTGAAGTCCATTCTTCCATATGTAAGATATTTGGTATGCAACATTTAGGAGGGAACCGTTAAATTGCCCTCATTCTCACACCATTATGTGTAAGGATATTTGATATGCAAAATTTAGAAGGGAATTTAGAGTCTCGAAATATGTGAGCGATGAACTAAATTAAACTGTCCTTATTGTACATTATTAGGTAATGAAATTTAGAATGGAATTAGTCACGTTCGACAACCATTATAAATTAGATAAATGACAAATAACTACATTATTTGTCTTAATAGATTCTCCACCATTAAAATTGTAATACACATTTTGTTGTATCCGCTCACAATTTCTACTGTAAGGAATTAATTTATTGATTGATTGATTTAATAAGTTAATTATAATTAATTCACTTATTGGAGTGATATTATTCTCATGGCTTATTGAAAATAATATCACATGTATTTAGGTACAGCTGAAATCTTGAAGAAACAGGGATGAGATTATTTATCCAAATATACCACAGTCACGTCGTCTTTGAATACAGAAAAACTTTATTACTATTCTAAACATAAATCTAATCTAACATATATATTCATGAGACATGTTAGGGAAAAGTGACAGAATGTGAAATAACTAATCAGTACAGTGAAGATGAACTTTACAGAGTCTGTTGACAATGCCTTAAGAACAATTTATCCTTTAAGTCTACATCGATTTGCTATCGGATTACCCAAATTATTTAATTAATACACCAGCACATTGAGCACAATATTGAAGAAATTGCTTTCATGTACAGCTGAAATCTTGTAGAAACAGGGATGAGAGTATCAAAATATACCACAGTCAAATCATCTTTGAATACAGAAAAACTTTATTGCAATTCTAAACATAAATCTAATCTAAAACATATATACATAGGGTAAAACATATGAGATAGGTTTGTGAGAAGAGTGACAGAATGTGAAATAAATGATCAATACAGCGAAAATGAACTTTTTCTGTATACTTTGTCTGTTGACAATACCTTAAGAACCATTTAACCTTATTTGAGACTACATCGATTTGCTAGTCATTGACTTCATCAGCTCAGCAGGCTTTCCATGCCCTGAAAGACAGATTTACGTGTTCTCCGGTTTTGAAACAACCAGATCCTTCTCTGCCCTTTGTAGTGGAGGTCGACACCTCTGAGACTGGTGTGAGAGCTATACTCTCGCAAAGGCATGGAGCTCCTGCAAAAATGTACCCCTGTGCATTCTATTCCCATAAGCTGTCCCCCCAGAACAAAATTATGATGTTGGAAACAGGGAGTTACTGGCTATCAAGTTAGCCTTAGAGGAATGGCGTCATTAGTTGGAGGGCTCTAGGTACCCTTTTGTTGTACTGACTGATCATAAGAACCTAGAATACATTCGCTCAGCCAAATGGTTAAATCCCAGACAGGCCAGATGGGCAATGTTTTTTGCACATTTTAATTTTTCGGTCACCTACCGCCCGGGGTCAAAGAACACCAAGGCAGATGCCCTGTCTCGGTTTTTTTACAATGAGTCCAGGCCCACAGAGCCCGACACAATCCTTCCTGCTTCATGCCTAGTGGCTCCAGTGAGGTGGGAAATAATGGAGGCAATACAACAAGCTCAAGGGAATGAACCGGCACCACCTCAGGCTCCTCTGGATAAGATGTATGTACCTGCTGTGGTTTGCACCCAGTAGATGCAATGGGTACATACTTCCCTTTGTTCTGGTCATCCAGTTATCACTCGTTCAGTGGAATTAATTACTAGGAAATTTTGGTGGCCCTCCTTAGCTGACGATGTACGTGATTATATCCTGTCCTGCCCTGTCTGTGCCAAATCCAAAACTCCTCACAGCCTGCCAGCTGGACTTCTTCAACCATTGCCTATACCTAATCGGCCATGGTCTGATATTGCCATGGACTTCATTACTGATTTGCCACCATCGGACAATTGCACGACTATTCTAGTAGTTATTGAAAGGTTCTCAAAGGTGTGCCATTTGGTCCTATTGTCCGGACTACCCAATGCCACTCAACTTGCAGATATTGTAATCAATCACATATTCCGGAATTTTGGCATTTCGGTTTTCGATTATTTCTGACAGTGGAAGTTCACATCTAGATTTTGGCGTGCATTTTGTGACAGACTGGGCATCCAACTCAAATTCTCCTCGGTTACCACCCACAAACTAATGGTCAAACAGAATGTCTAAATCAGGAAATCTGCAAATATCTCAGAGCCTATTGTTCAAAGAACCAATCATACTGGAATACATACCTCCCTTGGGCAGAGTATGCCCAAAACTCTCTGGTTTACTCCTTTTCAATGTGTTATGGGTTATCAACCACCTCTGTTCCCGTGGGAGAATGAGTCAAGTGATGTTCCTGCTGAGGATTCTTGGGCACAAGGATGTACTCAAGTCTGGAGAGCTACCCATGATCATCTGCAGCGTGCCACTCAAACAGAAATCTAAAGCGGACCGTTGATGCAGACCCACACCTATTCTCCATCCGGGTCAGCGGGTGTGATTATCAACCCGGGACATCCGTCTACGTCTCCCTTCCAGAAAGTTAAGCACCAGGTATATTGGTCCATTTAAGATAATAAAAAGAGTCAATCCTGTTACATAAAAGCTGTTCTATCTTCCATCACGTTACAAAATCTGTCTTGTGTTTTGTGCTTTGTTGGACTCCAGACGTCACGGCGGCCAGTTGCAATACTTGGTAGACTGGGAGGGCTATGGACCAGAGAAGCAGTCTTCGGTGCTGTCTAAGGACATCCTGGACTGTACACTGAAAGAAAGTGTCCATCTCCAGCATCCTGATCGACCTGCACTGCCACCGAGTCACCGAGTGCTGTCGCCTGTAGCGGTCCGCAGAAGAGGGGAGAGTACTGTCATGGACTCCAGTTCCAGAATCCACCCCACTTCTTCCGGTTCCCACACTCGTGCTCAATCACCTGAATACTAGTTTCACCTGCGCTGTTTGGACTCTATTTATACCCTGCCTGTTCACTTCTGACTTTGTTGGTTATTGCATGTTGTTATTCTATGCTTAGCTAACTCCTTAGAAAACCTTTTGGATTACTATCGTTCATTCTAATGTTTGTTTTTCCCCTGCCCTGCTCCGTCTGTTTGTTTATTGGACTGATCATTTTGGCTCTGACTTCGGACTGTGTTTTAACCTCTCTTCTCTGGATTTGCCCTCTGTGTTTTGAATTCTGTTTCTGCATTTGAATCCATCGCGTCCTGTTTCCATCACAGTCGTGGCTTCTGCTGCCTCTGTGAAAAATCACTCTTGAAGTCTTGGGGTTTTGATGCCAGAAGATAGAATTTATTATCAGAGGTAAAAAAGCAGAATCGCCTGCAGAGCAACTGTAGCATCTGGGTTTATACCCGCATCTGGGTTTCTACCCGCTTATATACATATGATCTACCAAGGTGTGGCCAATACATTCCATACATGTCACTATTATTTACCATTTTGTTCTGTGACTCCAGTCGGATGTTTTTTAAGAAGTGGACAGGAAACCTCTGTGGAGGGGCCTCACCAAATATGTTCTCTAGTGTCAAAACAGGAAACTCAGTTTACCATATGTGAGCACATTCCATACCTACACAGGCCTCTACACAGACACACACAGTAATACATGCTTGACCATCAGAAATAATTGTAGAATAAAATGGCTATATTTACATTGATTATACTTGATTAATTTATATTCAACTTTTAAAAAAATTCTATACAATTGTGTGAGCAATCAGTCTTCAAGTATCATCACGGAAACTACTTAGCCATGCCCTAGCAACCATATAAAGCACCCTAGCAACCAAACCCCATTGGCTTCCTGTGGTGAGCAGGGCAGAACCGAGCGGCATCTGGGCAGAGCGAGGCCGGGAAGATAAGTGGCAAATGACATACACCTGCGTGCCACACTGGCCTCGCATTCCAGCGAGGGGAGACAGGAGTATTTAAGGAGAAGAGACAGCGGCACAAGAGAGAGAGAAGTTCGAAGCTTGTCCGCATATTTGAATGTCTTTATGATTTGATGAAACTGGCTGAAAAGAAGTGCGTGTTTTTGTTTCTTTATTCACTGAAAAGTGTTATTAAATGTCTCTGTGTTTGCCAAGCCGGTCCCAGCTACTTCCTTACCTGCTTAATTGTTACACTGATGTCAAAAACTGGGAAGAGGAAGGATACGCTGTCCAAGGAGTCCTTGCTTGATGGGGGGGGGGGGGGGGGGGGTCACAGACCGGAGCATCCCGGATTAACCTAGCAACCAATTAACAAATGGTTGACTGACAAGTTCTAGAGAAAGCTGTTTGCTCTTTTTTTTTTTTTTTGGCCATTTCTGACCTAATATTGACCTTAAGACATGCCAGTCTATTGCAAACTATGGCAACTTAAAAACAAACACAAAGACAATGTTAAGCTTCACTTACCAAATAGCTTTCAACGGTGTTTGATACAATGGCAAATAATTTTCTAGTATCAAATTAGCAATTAACATGATTACTCAAGTATAAGGTGTTGGAGTGATGACTTCTGGAAATGGCGTCTGTCTAGATTTGATAAAAAATTACTTTTTTCAAATAGTGATGGTGCTTTTTTTTTTTTTACATCAGTAATGTCCTGACTATACTTTGTGATCAGTTGAATGCCACTTTGGTGAATTAAAGTACCAATTTCCTTCCGAAACAGCAAAATCTGTACATTATTCCAAGGTTTTGGCCACCAGTGTATCTTTACATTTTCTGGCATCTTGTTAACCAACATAGCTGGATAGTTCTGATGTGCATGTGTAAATTTACAGGCTATTAATATCACCAATGCATATTATCACAGAGAGTTTTATAGTAGATAAAACACGCTGTATTTTTTATTTATGTTTTTTAAAAGTCTGAATAAAATTACAAGGGATTAAAATTACTCAAACTCTGGTAATTATTCAATTCCCCCACATCCACATATAAAATTAATACTGCCCGAATCGGGTTTAAATCTATCCCTCAGCCTTTTTTTTTTCATGTTTTCATTAGTATTCTTTGAAGACATTTCGTTTCGTATGGCTCCCTATGGTGGACAAACAGTAAAATAGCCTGTTTATCTCCATATTTCTAATATCTTAAAAATGCAGTTGTAGAAATAGCTATTTCTTTGGTTATATCTCTGCCAAATTGATGTAATCTTGCATGTGGCCTCAGAATGTTCCTTTTTCCAAGTTTTTTTCAGTTTTGCTATGTTTGAAAATTGTGCTCACAAGATACAAGGCAAATTAGATATTATGGGCCACACAAAACGTATTTGATCATATCTTCAAAAAGATTTTTGTCTGGAGGGTGTGTAGATGATGTTGAACAATTTTTGTTTGAAGAAAAAAAAATGGCCTAGGACGAGTTCGAAAAAGTAGGTTTTTCCAAAACAATATTTTGTTATAAAAAAGTTTTCTTGAGAAAATGAAATCCTTGAGGCCATATCATTGGGGGCACTGGTGGATTCAGAAAAGCTCAAATTTGTTATTGTAGCCTATATGGTTCTGGAGCAAAAACACACATTAGCTAATTATACCACCACTGTGTGGCTGATTGTCACAACATTTGATATGCGGCTTGAAGCTTTTAATTGTAATTTCCATAACCCTCTGCCATTCCCAATATGAGTTATAGGGTGCTTAATATTGATTGGCCATTGGTGGCCATTTTTGTTAATTTGTCGAATAGATTTTTTAAGAATATGTTACCATTTGAACTTAAAGAATATGCAAATTTAAATTTAACTTTGTTGCTCAAAAGGCTGCAGAGTTATGACAGTTTTTTAGTTGTAGCGCCCCTTAGGGGTAGAATTGTACGAAACTTTGCTGACATCTTCTAAACATCCTGTTGATTATGTGTACCGAATTTGGTTACATTTGGAGTTTGTGTTGAGTAGATATTTATCAATTACTAAAACCACGCTAAACCAAAGGAACTCTATTGTTAATATCTTCGTAATGATTTCACATATCAAAATACTTTTTATAAATTTTTGTCTGTGGGGTCTGCAGGTGAAGTATACCAAATTTTGTGCCGATCGGACTAACGGTCTAGGAGGAGTTAGAAAAATTATGTTTTCAAAAAATCTAAATGGCTGAAGAAAATGATAGACAGAAATTAAATCTGATAGGCGTTTTGTAGGGCTTGACTCAAGGAATCAAACAAAAAAGAATTTTGATTCTAGATATTACGGTTGCAAAGATATGAGCACAAATGCAAAGGTGCATATTATAGCACCACCTTGTGTCTGACAGATGTGTGTGAGTGCCTGAATAGACACTTAAAGGCAGCATAATAATAATAATAATAAATATAGCTGCAAGCAAAAATTTGTGAAAATAACATGTTTGTGAAGATTTTAGGCAAACTGCTCAAAAAGCAATGAATAGAATCACTTGTAATGTAATATACATTGTTCTTGGCATTAGCCAAGGAGTCTATCAATGACAATAGACTAAAATTATCAAAAGTTATTAGCATTTTAAAAACATAATTATGATTTAATTACAAAATAAGTCTGGATGCAGCAGGATACATCTTATCGTATTTCAATTATTTTATCAAAATACACACTATTTGAACTCTTTTTTCATTTCATAATAAAATTTATAAAACATTTAAATACAATAAATTGCAACTGAAATAAATTCCTTACAAAATGTTGCAAATGCTTTCTTCTTTAGCTGTCATACAGTAAGCATACTGAAGAGCTACTTCAGCCAGTTAAAGAACATTTATAGGACATTTTTCTGTTTTTTTTTTTTGTTTGTTTTTTTAGCGTTTATTTGTTTATTGGACTATATTACCTTCATATCTGACTTTAATCTGGACAAACCTTAGAACATTTGAAAACTACAAGTCTGTAGCTTCGAAATATGCTCACTGTTTTGCAATATTAATGACTTCATGTGACATGTGAGCTGTATTACTAATCTTCTGGTTTTGATTTGATCAGATGATGGCAGGAAATTCAACAATACAGTCCATGGTAAATGTCCATGACTGAAAGTAGACTCTGCTTGCATCATCACATATATTAAAATGTCTATTATCAATAAAAAATGTATTCTAAAATGTATTTTATCAATCAGCGTCAAGGTCTTGAGGTCTCCGCTATTCTGGTGAAACTTCTGCGTTGTTTGAGCCCACCCACGAGTCTCTCTGTGATTCACAGGCGGAGCTGTCAATTAAACCAGATCAAAGGCTCCATGGCCTCTCCAAAATGCGCATTGGCTGTTTCAGTGAATAGATCTAGCCAATGGATCTCTCGTCAAGATTTGATTGACAGGTCATGTAACCATTGGTATGGTGTTTCTATGTTACAGGGGTTGGTCTTGCTCATTCCAGATGAGTGACATCATCCTAGTGTTTGTTTGGATAGAGAGCCAGGTTCTTAATTCATCCAGCAAGTGAATGACCACCAATTTTTGACAGTCCAAAAAGCATATTGAGACCTCATCAAGGTAATCCACATGACTCCAGTCAATTACGTAATGTCTTCTGGTGTTAATTGATACGTTTGTGGGAAAAACAAATGGTTAATTAAAATGTTTTTAATTTTAAATTGGCACTTCTGCCAGTTCTTTTTAGTAAACCGAGCGGAACTTCTGAATATTGCGTGAACGTGCCAACGCGATGACGTCACGTGACAGTGAAGTGAAGCATTCAGTGTTTATAGAAATTTACAGATATTATAATTTTATGAAGTTAATAAAGTTTTAATTTGTGATTTGTTTTTCATACAAATGTTTAATATTCACTTCAGAAGACATTACTTGATCGCCTGGAGTTGTGTGGATTACTTTGATATTGACTGTGTTTTTTGGACCGTCAAAAATTGGTTTCCATTCACTTGCTGGATGAAGCTAAAAACTTGAGATACATTCCTAAAAATCTTAAATCCTGTTCTGATGAAGAAAGAAGGTCATATGCACGAGGGTGAGTAAATTATCAGCAAATTTTTATTTTTGGGTGAACTATTGCTTTAAGGTTCTTTTTGGAGCTTTAAAGCCCTTGTCACTGTAGACTTTAATTGTATGGAAAAGAACAACATCAACATTCCTTGAAATCTCCCCTTGTGTTGCTTGGAGGAAAGAAAGTCATACAAGTTTAGAACATTGTGAGGGTGAATAAAGTTTCCTCTATTTTTGGTGAAAAACTATACCTTTAAATCTTATATACTTTAATGATTAGGCCACTTCCAGGACTAAACAAATGTCAAATAGGTTCATAAGACCTTTCAAAGCAATTTTGTAAATATATATATATATATATATATATATATATATATATATTAGTCACCTTAACACAGATCTGCACATGTATTCTTTAGCCAACATGGTAAACAAAAAACCCTGCATCTCTGTCTACAATCCTTTTTATTGTCTATGGGCACCTCCCTTTCTACCACCCTCGCTCTGTTCCCTCAGCTTTGGTCATATACAGAGTGGCAGTTGCGTGGAGGCTGACTGCATTTTTCTCTGGTGGGACTCTTTATGTGTCACTGTTGTGCTGCAGTGATAAAAGCAGTGTGAATGTGTGACTGTGCATGTAGGGCTGGGGAGAGCAAGAGAGAGGAGAGAGACAGAGAGAGAGAGAGAGAGAGAGAGAGTGGGTAGCTACAGAGAGAGAGAGAGAGAGAGAGAGTAGCTACAGAGAGAGAGAGAGAGAGAGAGAGAGAGAGAGAGAGAGAGTGGGTAGCTAAAAAGAGATAGAGCCTGTTCACGAGGCAGGAGGCTGCACCTCACCCTCTCATTTCCCTCTTCTCCCATCTGCAACGCCTGACAGCATTGCACCGGCTACTACAATATTCTTAATGGAGGCTCAGGCAGATTCTAGTACAGCAGGTAAGAGCAGATATTTCTTTAGGCAGCATGCTGCGACTCATTAAGCACACACCCATCGGATTCAATAGTCCATTGTAAGAGCCACTACTATGTCATTTATTTAGTGCACAAACAAAGCAGGCAGGCAGAGGAAGCCGGCAGGCTCTGCTCAGTGGCATACAGCCTGCATTTATGCATGCTCATGAGAAAAGGCGAAGCAACTTGAATACATTTAGGGTGTTGGCTTAAGCATTACAGCAGAAATGACTACTATAACTGGAATGTTAATAAAAGATAAAGGTCCTGAGAGATGGACAGGGCAACCCTTACAAAAAGTGACACTGAGTTGCATGTATGCATGGGTTGTGATGGGACAATGGAACTTTCATGTAACACTGGATAATACTAAAAATATAATTCACCTTCGCTTGCTTGGTTTAGATTCAGTGCTCAGCTTTTGGGATATACAATTATATCACAATCAATGTAATGATATCTGCATGGCTGACATGCACAATAAAAGAAAAACCCAGCAGAACTCAAAACTGAATCCAAAATATGAGCCATTAGGATTGTGTGTGTGGGCTAACGGGAGGTGTACGGTAGGGAGGGATGACCTGCAGAATGCATAAAACAGCTGCAGCTGGGAAAGTCTGTTTCATCAGATTTCTGATCCAAAAATGGAGATACAAAAAGTGGTAGATCCATTAATCTGTGTCTAATTGTCTTCTTGTCCCTTATATGTAATTGAACAGACTTCAACAATATAAAATGTGTGTATGCTTTGACTGTGGCCTCAAGAAATCAATAGATGTCTGAAAGCTCTTTGAACACAGTGAAACACTAGCATCTTCTGTTTCACTTGTTTGGCAACCACAGACAGGCCCCATTGGCCCACACTAGACATGCAGAAGAGCTTGGCTGTAGACATGGAGCTGAACTGTGATTTAGAGTTTTGTAAGTGGTGTCTGCTTAGTCAAACATCGTTGTTACTATTGCTCATAATCAGTGTCAGGGATTTGAACAAACCGGTTATCATAAGTATAAATCACTTCTGCACCATTTTTGCGACGGACGTGAGTAATACCTCAAATTATGCATCTTGTTGAGGAAAGGTGAGCTTTTACTTTACCAAGCAATCAGATTTACATACATCGGATAATAAATCTGCCAAAAAACCCAAATATTTATAGTGCATTTCCATTATCAGTCCTGATTATGGAAAAGCACCTATACACTGTTTTCCTGAGCAAAAATGGGCACCGCCATGATGATTCTGATTGCCGCTCAACATTTGTATTTGATGACTTACAGAAATCATATTTCACTTTGTAATTCTTTAACTATACAGTCAAATTCCTGAGAATGAGAACTTTCATTTGATATATGACTTTTATATCTTTCTTTAGGTGCTATGTTAAGGACTTTTATTTTCGTATAAATATTTCTACACCATTACATCTAGGGGGCGCCAATTTTCAACGCGATTGATTTGAGGCCTTATTTTGTTATTTTAAGTAACAAAAATTCTGAATTTATGGTTATCTCTGAAAAGTTTTGATTCTACGCTTTCAAATGAAACCTCATATGCCTGACTTATGTATATGGAGACTTAAACGTTTTAAGCTAAAACGTTTTTCGTGATATAGCGCTCCTCTTTGGACATGCTGACAGGCACATAGAGTTTTAAGATTAATAAATGCTCTAAAATATATTGTTCACTGTTAGTTATACAGTTATAAATGTTTAATAAATACACTTTTTATACTTGCATTAATCGAAAACAGAAATGGTTGCGCTTTACAATGAGGTTCCATTTATTAACATAAATAAACAAGTTATGCATTAGGAATCATAAACTGGTCATGCGTATATGTAAATGAATGTTTAGTTGTGGTTGATATATTCTGAAAAATCTGTTTACATGACCAAAAATTAGCTGTGTAATTCAGATTTCTAGAAACCAGAATTTTGCCTTTATCTGTTTTTTCTGGCAGGTCAGTAGAGCAGTGGCTATTAATGAGCTCAGGCTCAACTTTTGCAGATGTTGGTTTTCATAACAATTCAAAGTAGCTATGTGAGTCACAAGACAGTCATCGTGACTATAGGACCAGATGTTTGTTTTTTCAATTGTCCATTTTTATAAATGTAATACCCTAAGCATCAGTGGAGTGAAATCAATGGAGTTTGGAAAACAAAAACAGGCATTTGTTATGAAATGTGAAACACTTCCACCTTAAGAAAAAAGGTGAATTCATATCTAGAGTCCAGAACATTACAGAGACTTCAGGTGGGCTCTTTTAAATTGGGCCAGGAAGTAACCACCTAACAACCACTCAAAACACCCTAGTGACCACACAGCATGCACTAACAAACACTCAGAACACATTAGCAACTGCATAGAAACATACTAACAACCACCTAGAATAGCCTAGCACCCACATACTGTTGTAATGTGCTACAAAACACTCAGAACACCTTAGCAACTGCAAAGCAACGTCCTGGCAAACCATAACATCTGAGCAACCGCATAGCAACATGCCAAAAACTACTCAGAACAACTTAGCAACTGAATAGCAATGCCCTGGCATCCACATAGCAAGGTGCTAACAACAGCTTAGAACACCTCAACAACTGCATAGCAATGCTGTGGTAAATGAGCAAAACACCCTAGCAACCACATACTGGAGCAACATGCCAAAAACCTCTCAGAACACCTTAGCAACTGCATTACCCAGGCAACCACCCAAAACACTCTAGTATTCACCACTCACATTATCTTCATGAAGATGTGAATTTTTTTTTTTTTTTCATATTACTTAAAGGAACAGTTCACCCCAAAATAAAAATTCTCTCATCATTTACTCATTTCATGCCATCTCAGAGGTGTATGACTTTCTTTATTCTGCAGAACACAAATTAAGATTTTTAGAAGAATATTTCAGCTCTGTAGGTTCATACAATGCAAGTGAATGGTGACCAGACCTTTGTACATCCAAAAATCACATAAAGGCAGCATAAAATTAATCAATATGAAACACGGAACACTTTCACTTCCACAATCATCTTCTTTTGTTTTTGACGAATCACTTTCTTCGTCCACCTTCGTCGAAATACTGGGCGAGTGGAGAATTCATTGTAAAAAATGACTTGAATTTTGATCTGTTTCTTGACCACACCTATATATAGCTTCTGATGTCATGAATTAAATCTCTTGGCTACTTTTATGCTGTCTTTATGTGCTTTTGGAGCTTGAAAGTTTTGATCACCATTCACTTGCATTGTACGGACCTACAGAGCTGAAATAATTTTCTACAAATCTTAATTTGTGTTCATCAGAAGGAAGTCATACACATCTGGGATGGCATGAGGGTGAGCAAATAAGAGAATTGTCATTTTTGGGTCAACTATCACATTAAACGGTAGATACAATGGTAGAAACTGCGTACAATAAGGTTGTAGAATTTTTTTCTCTTTATATTTGACTTTTGTTGCAGAGCCCCTCAGAGTGCGAGAGACCCAGAAGCTTCTAAAGTCATCCAGCTCGGCCAGTCTCACCAGTGAGGCATCCCACAATGCTTTAGGAGAGCATGTTGGTACCCCAGCACATTATGGCAGTCAGGTGCTGATCACAGAGAAACGACGTGAGTTAAAGAGAATTACACAAAATGTGAAAAGAACATGTCTGAGTCATATTTCACCCCAAAATTAAGAAAATATTTTAAAATTATATTTTGCTTAAATAAAATTAAAAAGTTATTCTCATTATTGTAATGTGAAAAAATTTAATCTAATTCTCATATAAAAAAATATATGGGTATATTCATAAAATTGTGAATTATTTATACATCATTACAGTATTTATTATACTGCTTTTTGTTTCTTGCTGATATTATTATTTTTTAAAACCGTGTTCAGGACAGGATGATTTCCATTAGTTATATTTCCAGATGCATTACAGTAATACGAATGTGATTTTCTACATTATGTTCATGAGAATTCAGAGGAAATGTGCTCAATCAGATATCTTGAAAATGAGATCACAATGTAAAAATCTTAATGAACTTAAATAGAGGCTTAGTTTTCTTTATGCATATTAAAATGTCATTTTTTGGAATTTTGGCTGAAATATGATTCTTTATGAGATTCATCCGATTTAATTTAGTTGAAAACATCTCTGATGTAGTTTTGTTCTGATGTCTTGTGTTTAATCTTAGAGCCTCTGAGCAGTGTGTCCTCACTGGAGGTGCACTTTGACCTCTTGGACCTGACAGAGCTCACAGACATGTCTGACCAGGAGCTGGGGGAGGTGTTTGCTGATTCAGATGAGGAGAACCATACAGAATCTCCTGCAAGTGAGTCACATTTACCAGTTTTCCACACCAGGAGATTCTAAATTGAATCAAGTTTTAGTGTTTTGCAAGTCTTTGTTGAATCATTGCATTAACCAGCACTAAAAATATCCTTTAGATTCATATTTAAACAAAGTTAGAGCTTTTGCCTATGACAATGTTTATTGAGCAACAAGCAATATAAAACAGTTGGATAACATTTAAGCTGGAAACTCACAGTTCTGTGGTTCCATGGATATCCACAGAACACATTATTATTTGATTGAGTTCTGTGGTGTCTAAAGTGCACAACTGTGTAAATATTAAATATTTTAACACACATCAGAGTCTGAGGCAATGTCAGTGCCATCCTCCATTCTGAGCTACTCGGATTAGCTTTACTTGGAGTCACCACTTAATGCTCTGTGGTCTTTAAATTGTATGAAAAATGTTTGTCAAGGTCAGTACCTAAAAGTGTTCAAAAATTACATAATGGTGAGTTCACACTGACAGCGTTTAATTAAATTGCTGTGGTCACCCAGTGCCATCTATGGTTGCCAGTTGTTCCGTATTAACTGGGTGGTCAGGTATTTTTAAATTCCGATGTCCCATACAGGATGCCTATTGTCTCGTATTCTAGCTCCGATATAGTCGAGGGTGACTTAGTAAAATATACAAGTCTATCGCAATTTTAATTAAAAAAAAAAAAAAAATAAACAACTATAAAGAATACAGTATTTTTGAATACACAGAAATGTATAAATGGCCGTCAATGCGGAAAGATACTTTTTGAGTCCAAATGGTGTAGTTACAACATCAACCAGCAGAGGTTACCATGCAAACCAGATGAAACCTGATCCCATTGGCTGAATTAATAGAATACTCTGGGATCAATGCAAGTTAATCTCAATCGACAGCATTTGTGGCATGATGTTCATTAACGCAACTATTAATTTCGACTTGTCCATTCTTTTCTTTAAAATTAAGGAAAAAAAATCAAGGTTACAATGGCACCTACAAAGAAAGAGAATGTGGCCAATTTTTGGAGGCTTTAAACAAAAAAAAATTGAAGCTTATAATTTTATAAAAGCACTTACATTAATTCTTCTGTTAAAACTTGTGTATTATTTGTGCTGTAAAGTTGTGTAAATGGTCATTATTCCAGCCATTTTTGGGTTTGTTGACATCACATCGTCATGGAAATGAAGTTGTATAATGGGCTAAAACTGTACATAGAAAAGGTTAGTAAGTGATTTTATCACACTAAAATCATGTTAACAGGCATACTGTTTAAGACTTGTGGCTTTTGAAACAGTGAGTATCTTAACGTTAAACAATTGGACCCATTTACTTCTACTTTACTACTTATTTAGTTCTACAACTACTCATTGTAAGTACCTCACTGGAACCCAGATTTGTGCTTTTTTTAAAGGAGGGATGAGTCAAAATAAATTTTTGTGGTAATTAATATTATGCCACAAATGCTGTTGATTAATCTTAACTTGTACTGTACCCGGAATACTCCTTTAAATTGTCTCAGGATGCAGATCAAGTGAGCTCCACTGTCTTCTATTGGTAGCAGCCACATTGCATCACAGCGCAAATACCTAAATTTGAACTCTGCTAAACTTTGTCACCATCGCCAATGATCTGTCACTCATGTCACCTCAAATCACCAATTGTCATTGAAAATGAATGACTTCCAGTCATTTTGTCACTGCAAATCGATGTCAGTGTGATGGCACCTTGATCCATTGTTGAGGACACAGTTGTGACTTTATGAATCACATGAGCTCGGTTACAAAACCTGTGAGCTGTCTTGCTGTCCACTGCTTACATTAGCAACCACCTTCAGGCAGCATCTAAACCATCGTGGATCCTCATAATAGATGGATTTGAATTGGTGTGCGTCCAAAAACAATGCTGGTCAATGTCTCGTCAATATTAAATTAGCCCTAGAGAAAACCTAAAATGTGGTTTGATCTCAGATCTCTGTTTTATAGAAATTTTCTTGTCAACAGTTTTAAAATTGGTCAGTCAGTGGTATGTTTCATTGGTTTGTTTTCTAAGTTCATCCTGTAGGTCGCCAACAGCCCCCGTTACCTCGATTTCCACACAGTCATTACGTTCGCTCGCCTTCCTGGACCCGTGGTGGAAAAGGGGAGCAGCAACCAAGAGATCGGAAACACCACAGCGACTCGGAAAACACAGAACCTTTACTGAAGATAGAACGCTCCCAATCTCAACAGCCTTGAGTCAGGGCCACCTACAGGGGCTCAGGGAGAACACAAAGCCCTTATGTGGGAAGTGGAGGTTCCTTCTATAGCAAGGAAATGAGGAACCTCTGGGATCAAAGAACATGAAGATCCCACCTAAAGATAATGCAATCCCTTTGCCCATTATGATGGGCAAGGAGACATCTCCAATAAGCTGGGGTAAGTGTAGACTCTTCCTCAAGATAGAAAAGACTTCATCCAACCAGGTTTTTGGGACACCTCTTTGTGACATGGACATGTCCATCTACTCCATTTGACTACTGAATACGGAGAACTAGAAGCATAATGTAGCATTATGGACCAAATTGGCTCAAGTGATGCAAGAGAAATGTGAATCTAAAGAGCAATTGAGGACTTCCACTGTGATTTTAAACAGTCAAGAACCTGTAGCAATATAGCAATGTGTTAAAGCAGCAATTGTGACAGCACACATTCAGAGAGGCAAAGGCGTGTTTCAAGAAATGCCTGTGAAAGAGGTAACAAAAATTACCAGCAAAAGTGGCTTTTGAGGAGATTCTGCATGAAAATCAAGAGACCCAGAAGTGAAATATCTTCTTTAAAAGAAATTAATGCCTAAGACCACAAACATACTCTAGGCAAGTACATGAATGCAGGCACCTTTAAATACACAAGATCGATTTAATGTGTGATCGATTTCAGTGACCATTGTTGCAAGCATTAGCATAAACGGTCTGCTGCTATGGTCAGTTTTCTCTGTAAGGGTCATCTATTCCAGTTTCCCCAACCCTGTTCCTGGAGGCACACCAACAATACACGTTTTGGATGTCTCCCCAGGCTGACGCATCCATTTCAGGGCTTGAAGTCTCTACTAACGAGTTGATGAGTTGAATCAGATGTGTTAAATTAAGAACGCGATCGGAAATGTGTACAGCTGAGGTGCCTCCAGGAACAGGTTTGGAAAACACTGATCTACTGGGTGTTTCTCAACCGGAAGGCTGCAGCCTAGTTAGGCGGTGTCCTCCCTAGACCAGTACTTCTGAGGCTGTAGGATAGGCTCCTTCTCAGAATTCAGCACTAAAATGAGACGGTCTAGAAGTGCACATATGCTAGGGATTTTGGGTGATTGAAGGCCACAAAGGATGCACTTGATGCATCCTTCCAAAATATGGTAACAAAGGCTGCAAAACAAGGATGGTGTCAAAGGGTCCTCACAATTGAGATGGCCTTTGACCGATGCTTGATGACGTGGCAGCCGAGATATCAAGCTTAAATGGGCTGCAGCCTTCCGAATGAGAAATACCCATTATAATGGCTGAGCTAAAGTTTAAAGAGAATCTTGCTTTGCAGGTTAAAGAAGTTAGTTTAAGAATGGCACATATATTTGAAGGTAACTCTACTATATTGCCCCTTGAGTATTGTGGTTTGATATTTCCACAGCAGCTCAAGAACACATTGCATGTATGTAAAGCTTGGCCAAGCATTTGCATCTGTGTTGTGTGATTCAGTATAGCAGGGGTCGCAACCTATAGCGCATGTGCCAACACTGGGACAAAGAGGGGTAATCACTGGCATATGAGTAACAGCGAGAGGGTGGAGTATGTATTTATTTATATGCACTCCCTCGCACCTGCATGCCAATATATCTTTATAACATTTTAGTTATGAGCTGAATGGGAGGCCAAACATTGTTAAATTGTGACTAGACTGCGCTAATCTACAGACGAAATATGAAAGGGAGCATAGAACCACCTAGCGTGTGCTCAGAACAGAGCTGCGCATGAGTAGCGCATGTAGACTGTTGGATTAAATCACAGCCCTTTGCAGTTACATTTTCACACACGGTCTTATTTTGATTTTATTTCGATGGATCGTTCAGCCCTACACTACGCAATAGAAAAAAAGTTTTGTTTTTGCATTATTTTGAAGCAGGCGCTCTTTATACCTTGTCACATTCAATTCAGTCTGCAAGCTCACAACTATCATCGGCACAGTGTCAGCAAATTGATTAATTAGGAAAATAAAAAAATGGTTGCTGACCCCTGGCGTCTAGTATGTTTCTGGCCTAACTGTTGAATGTAAGGGACATTAAAGGGAGATTTGTAGCAATATGTTTTTTTAACTTCGTACAAAATGTTAGTCATTAATCTAATAATTTCCCAGCAAGATATTATCCAAATACAAGGGCTCCAAAAATTATTTCAATATGCCAAATTCTGATTTTATCCTAAAAGACCATTCAAGAGCAATTGAAAGTGCAATCAAGAAGCAAAGGTTAAAGATTTGAAATCTTTTGTGCAAACTACTGGAATTCTCTGTACTTGCTGTACTGTATTTGTCACCATTCAAGGTTATTACAAGGTTCAATGATGTCAAGCATGTTCAAAACACAGGGTCTCTCATCAGCGAAGAATTGTAAAAACTACAAGAATCATGAACAGTCTGACAAATTAATGAAAATCTAACATGGGAATAAACATGCAAAATATCAAAAACATGAGGTTGTTTCCCTATTTGTTTCAATGTAGAGCTTGCAGGAGACCACTTTTCCAACAACGGTTCTCATTACGGAACTGTGCCATTCCATACTGATCCAGGGTTGTTGGCACGACTATGGTTTATTTTTCCACGGTGGTGCTGAAACAATTCGGTTGGACTAAGCAAGTGACCAATCGTGAGTCACCAAAATCACTACAGGCATGCCACCAGAATGGTTGTCAGAGTACAATTAGCTAACCGTGCTTAGAAATCCAGACTGGGAACAGTTTGTAATCGCACCGTACCAATCCAAGCTCAAGTGGAAATGCTACTGGAACCGTTACTCACTGTGCTCAGAACCGTTTGGCCCATTGGTGGAAAAGTTCCTTGTGTCTTATGACACAACCCCCAATTGATTAGATCTCATGTGGGGCAGTGTTGTGTGCTTTAACAGATATAATATTGATGGCATTAGTCATGCAGACCAAAGCAAGACACTGAAACGGCAATGTAAGACTGCACGTGACCTGTAGCTTATGTTGTTTGCCTCTCAGACTAAAGAGCACTCCAACAAACACCATTTTTCCAGAGCAAAATTCTTTGTAAAGAACGTCCACTTGAAAATGAACTTCTGTGTGATACCTTTATACTCAATTATATTTTATTAAACACCAAAATGCAAAATAACAGTACTAATATTTCCTGATAATGCACTGGCATTACCAACACTGATTCTGGGGCTTTCTGGGCTAAAAATCACCAATCTAAAATGGGAGTCTCCCTGATGAACAGAATGCATGGATGAGGACATGTGATACATCATCTGGCTATGCCCTACTTCTGCTGATGTCTGTGTGAAATGTATGAGGTTTAGAAATACAATATAAACTAAAGCCTGGTTTACACTGTGCATTTTTTGTCCATATTGCTTTGTTACGATTGCTGATTGTTTGATGTTCTGATAAAACACCAGTGTATAACCAATTGTCTTTATGTAATAAACTTAAGACAGCCACTTTGGTCATGATTGACAGCATTGACTGGCCGTTTTACGTAATCAACTGTATCATGTTCTGACATCCTCATTGACATGCAAAACTGAAATGGTATCACACAAACCAAAGCAAGAAAACCAAAGTATACTTTAGGCTTTTGAGTCTGCATAGTCAAACGCGAGCCTGTCAAAGTATACTTCACATGACTGTGCGCACCTACACAGACAATTGGCGCATGCGCACTACGACTGCTATGAGATACTGAACTGTTATTCCTCAGGAGTTTAGGCACATAAAGATGTCTATATTCATTCAGACTCAAGTTATGCAAATGCATGCATCTCCTGGCCTTTTCTCATACACGTTATTAACGTGTACATCAACTGCTGCCGTTTCCACATTAGTCTCCTATTGTTTTCCAGCTTCTTCTTGACATCAACGGCTCAAATGTGAGAGTTGCCACCTTGTGGACTCACTAATTTCAGGCAAATAATTTCAGGCCCAAGCGCATTAGTTAGAAAAGCTGAAAGCACTGAAACTTACTTGATATCTCCAGCACCAAAGGAGTTATATTTTGGTCTGTTCTCACAAAAAAACAAATGGATCACTTCATAAGACATGGATTAAACCACTGGAGTATTATGGATTACTTTTATGCTGAGCTTCAAAAGGTTCGGTCACATTTCATTTGCATTGAATGGACCTACAGAGCTGAGATAGTCTTCTAAAAATCTTAATTTGTGTTCAGCAGAGGAAAGTCAGACACATCTGGAATGGAATGAGGGTGAGTAAATGATGAGTATTCATAAACATAAGAATAATTCAGGCTTAACGAAGAAAAAAGGGGCAGCGCAAATTATATTGGACCCAACAGCAAACCTGAAAACCTAACAAAATTATGACTGTTATTTGGTACCTTGATTTACATACAGTAAGTGCACATCAGAGAAAATAAAATCATGATATGACCCATTTAATTTAATTAAGCACAATTTATCTTTCAAAACACACAAATGAAAATTGTACATACAGTATCTACAGATTGTTTTTCATCTTCCATAATATAATAGCAAAAACTGATTGATAAAAAAAAAAAAACAATTCTAGGTTGTTAATGTCCCCAAGTATGAGTTGGTGTACAGACGTCATTGCTTGGTACAGTTAAGGCATTTCAAATTCAGTGAAGTCACTGCTTTTGGTTAAAGAGGAAAGTGAAATGCAAACGCCAAAAAAAGTTATGTTTTTCCTCTCATATCAAGCCAAGATAACAAACTCGCCCTCCCCGCTGAGGTACCACGGTAAGGCAAGTGTCAGAGGCAGGGTGAAGGGTTCAAGCAGCCCGTTTCTCCTGTGATGCTGGTGCTTCCTCCTGTTTTTCGCCTCGCTGCTGGTTCCAGTCCTTCAACCCATCTGGAAGAGTTGTGTCTTCTTCAAAGCTGCCCGTGCCCTCCACAAACTCCTCATATGTGGACTTCTCCTCGAACGGCCTGGGTCCCAGCAATTCGATCATATCAGCCTTGTCTAGAACTTCTTTGTCCAGTAGACGCTTACCAACCTACACACAAATGCATATTTCTATCAGCAAGCTAATCAGTACAATTTCAAATTGTACCTGAGGTGATCATTTCTAAATGGCAACTAAATATATTTACCAAACAACTCTTCAGCTTAGCATTGTGTGAACTAGTGTGAAGTAAAACTCTGATTTCATGTATCGCACAGTGACCTCAGACTAACTGTGTAAGTGTATACCCATACTTCACATTATCTAATGAAGGGGTGTCCAAAGTTAAATGACTTCATTACCAAAGCAATACTAATTTAAAATGTAATAATACCAGTATATTTTAAATAGTTTTTACAGTATCTGCACTATGTGGCTGTTTTTGAATGCTCACTGTAATGTAGCTTTATGGGTAACTGTAAAACAGTCAGCTATAACTTAAGTGAATGTAAACAGGCGGGACCAAAAAAAATCGAAATATTGGATTTGAGCATTGAGACTTGAAGAGTAAATACAACCTAATAAACCTGCCGCTCACTAGTACAGTATGTTGTTAATATTAAATAACTGTTCTGGGTTCAATACAAGTAAAGCTCAATTAACAGCATTTTAGGCATAATGTCATTTTCCACAAAATCATTTTAGCTCGTCCCTTTTATTTAAAAAACAACAGTTGCGGTTACAGTGAGGCACTTACAATGGACACATAGTTTTAAAAGTATAGCCATAAGGGCCCTGGGTATCTCAGCGAATAAAGATGCTGACTTCCATCCCTGGAGTCGTGAGTAGGGTTGCAATGGTATGAGATTTTCACGGTATGATAACCGCCTCAGAAAATAACACGGTTTCACGGTATCACACAATTATTATTGTATACATTGGCAAGAAAAATTATGTGAACCCTTTGGAATTATCTGCATTTATGTTTAAATTTGTCTTAAAATCTGGTTAGAAGTTACAATAATGATCAAACAGAATCCAAACTAATTTGAATTAATAACGCACACATTTTTGTATATATTGAATACATCATTAAAACATTCACAGTGTAGGTTGGAAAAAGTATATGAACCCATAGGCTAATGACATCAACATAAGCTAATTAAGGGCCTGGGAGCTCGAATCCAGGCCGTGCTGAGTGACTCCAGCCAGGTCTCCTAAGCAACCAAATTGACCTGGTTGCTAGGGTGGGTAGAGTCACATGGGTTAACCTCCTCGTGGTCACAATTAGGGGTTCTCGCTCTCAATGTGTGTTAAGTTGTGCGTAGATTGTGGAGAGTAGCATGAGCCTCCGCTGTGTCTTGCACAGCGAGCCATGTGATCAGATGAGCGGATTTGACTGTCTCAGAAGTGGAGGAAACTGGGACTTGTCCTTCACCACCCAAATTGAGGTGAGTAAATGCGCCACCATGAGGACCTACTAAGAAGTTGGAATTCCAAATTGGGAGAAAAGGTAATAAAAAAACTATAAAAACAAAAATGATAATTAGAGTCAAGAGTTGGCAAACCTGGCATCCAGTTACTGAAACGAGATTGGAGGTGTGGGTTAGAGCTAGTTTAACTTATAAAAAGAACTCAAACATTTTGAGTTTGCTTTTCAAAAGAAACATCTGCTGACATGGACCATGTCTTGCAAAAAAGAGATCTCAGAAGACCTACGATCAAGAATGGTTGCTTTGCATAAAGCTGGAAAGGGTTAGAAAGTAATCTCAAAGAGCTTAGATATTCATCAGTCCAAAGTTTGACAAATTGTCTATAAATAGAGACGATTTAGTAATGTGGCTACTCTCCCTAGAAGTGGCTGTCCAGCCAAGATGACTCAAAGGGCACACCACAAAATGTAACAGCTAAAGAATTGAAGGAATAATTGTAACTTATTAACATCTCTGTTCATGAGTCTACTATATGAAAAACATTAAACGGGTATGATGTCCATGGCAGGACACCACGAAGGAAGCCGCTGCTTTCCAACAAAAACATTGCAGCACCTGAAGTTTGCCAAAGACCACCTTGACACTCCACAATGCTACTGGGAAAATGCTTTGTGGACTGATAAAACTAAGGTTGAATTGTTTGGGAAGAACACGCTCTATGTAGTATAAAAAGGACACCACATACTAACATGGAAACATTAAACCAACTGTGAAGTACGGTGATCATGAATTGGGGTAACTTTGCTTCCTCAGGGCCATGGTTGAGGTCATTGCTGACAAAGAAGGATCGACCAGTTATCCAAGGGTTCACTTTTTTTGTAGCACTGTGAATGTTTAATGGGATATGTTCAATAAAGACATGAAATATTCTAACTGTTAGTGTGTTTTTTAGCTTAAGCACATTGTTGTGTGTGTACAGTATGTACAGTTTGATTTTGACGAAGATGAGATCACATTTTATGACCAATTAATTCAGTAAACCAGCTAATTTCGAAGGGTTCACATACTTTTACTTGCCACTGTATAAGCGTATATAGACTGGCCCCATTCACTTACATTGTAAGTGCCTCACTTTTTTTTTTTTTTTTACCTTTTTATTAAAAATAAATAAATAAATAAAAAAAAAAAAAATCAACATTATGCTACAAATCCTGTTTGAGCTTCTCTTATATTGAACTCGGAATATTCCTTTAAATCAAACAACAACATTGACAAGAAAAACAAACCAAACCAATCACTTGGAAAAACAGGAAATGTTGACTTAATTGAGGTTGAATAGTTGTATGCTACATGCCACATAATCTGTTAATATTTGTATTAATATTAAATTTTTATATAAAATTGTATGTTCAATATCATAATTTTTGCTGTAATATAAAAATCTGTAAAATTTCACCTGAATTGGTATTGACTACTGAAATGCTGGTATCATGACATTGCTAATCTAAAAGGAAAAAAAGCTAAGAAAAAGAATAGGACCAAGGACTGAGCCATGAGGTACACCACAGGCCACTAGCGTCACACACACCTACATATGTTTACCTAATTTAACAACACATTAGCTTCACTTGAGCTATATATTTAAGCATAGCAGTACATCTACAGTAGGTAATGCTAGGCTGTTAGTTGTTCTCACCATCTCCACGTAGTCTCGTTTCTCAGTGATGAGCTCCAGAGTTCTCTTGAAGGCCCGGTCGACCAGCTGTCTGACCTCTTCATCGATGAGTTCTGCTGTGGCCTCGCTGTAGGGCTTCTCCAGAATCATGTCACCCTGCCGAGGGAGGTCAAATGACACCTGCCCCACTTTCTCACTCATGCCAAACTGCACAATCTATAGGAGGAAGGTGACAAGAGGAAAATTTAGGAGAGAAATGGAGCAAATCATATAAAAGTGTAAGGTGTTGCAGTGTTGCATACTCTAATATTTTGTTGGACCGCCTATAGCTTTGATTACGGTGCACATTCGTCGTGGCATTGTTTTGACAACCATATGCAACGTCACAACATTTAATTCTGAGTTGCATTGATTTTTGTCAGATATCTTGTATTGATGATGGGAGAGTTGAACCACTCCGTAAAGTCTTCACCAGCACATCCTAAAGACTTTCAATGGGGTAAAGGTCAGGACTCTGTCGTGGCCAATTCATGTGTGAAAATGATTCCTCATGCTCCCTGAACCACTCTTTTATAATTTGAGCTCGATGAATCTTGACATTGTCATCCTGGAATATGTCGGTGTCATCAGCTAATGAGATGGGATAATCTGGTCATTCAGTACATTCAGGTAGTCAGCTGACTTAATTTTATTGCCAAATAATGTTGTTGAGCCTAGATCTGACCAATTGATGCAACTCCAGATCACAACACTGCCTCCAGAGACTTGTACAGTGGGTACTATGCATGATGGGTGCATCGCTTCATGAGATTCCCTTCTTACCCTGATGCACCCAACGCTTTGGAATAGAGTAAATCTGGACTCATCAGATTACATGATTACTTTTTCCATTTCTCCACAGTCCAATCTTTACACTCTCTAGCAAATTGAAGTAGTTTTTTACATTTAGCCTCACTAACAAGAGGCTTTCTTGTGGCCACACAGCTGTTTAGTCCCAATCCTGTAAGTTCTCGTCACATTGCACATGTGGAAATATTCTTACTTTCACTATTAAACAGCCGTGAGATCTACGTCTTCAAAAGTTTGTGATCTCCGATCATGACCATTCAAGATTTTTTTCTGACTACATTTCTTCCACAAAGCTGAAATTTCACCATTATTATCCTTCCAGGTTTTAATAATGCGTTGGACAGTTCTTATCCCAATTCCAGTGATTTCAGCAATCTCCTTAGTTGTGTTCTTAGCTTGATGCAGGCCAATAATTTGCCCCTTCTGAAACACAGTAACATCTTTTCCACGACCACGATACGCATTCCGACATGGTGTTTAAGAAATGTGAAGCTACACACTGCACAGTTAGGATTAAAATAATTGTTGCAAGCTGAAACATATTCATCACTGCAATAATGATCCAATCATATCAGCTTATTTAAATCCAAACTGCGACTTTCTTTTGGCCAGGCAGTGTAGTTCACATAAATGATTTACTTTTGAGCCTCTTAAAAGGACTTTGCCTTTTCAAATCGAAATATTTAGTTCATTGCTGCTGTTTATCACTATATTTCAATTCAGTTGTACAGAAAAGGGTGTTTTCTACTTTACTAATATAAATTTGTTCAATTAAATGTTGCCCTGCATTTTGTTAACATCTAATTAAAATAAACCATGGTTTAACTAATAGGCTAATATTGTAGTAATCATGGCTGTAGTCATTTTTGCAGCAATTTTTTAACTGAATTCCAGCAGAATAAAATATTATATGATTGTTATATATCAAAAAAATATTTTAAATCATTTTTGGGTGAACTAACTTTTTAACCCAAGGTTGCTCCAAAAAGATTCTGCTGTGAAGTCTACAGTAGCTTCTGTTAAATGGAGACTTTTTTTTTTTTTAAACAATCTTTCCAAACGTTACAGCCACATACATTTGTGCACTTAAACAAGCAGGCAGAATCTCTACCTGAGCATATGCGGATTGTGTGACCTTCTTAAGGTCATCATGAGCTCCAGTGGTGATTCTGTTGAAAAACACCTGCTCTGCTACACGTCCACCCAGCATCATGCACATCCTGTCAAACAGCTGTTCGCGTGTATATAAATACTGCTCTCTGGGAAGGTATTGTGCATAACCCAAACCCTTGCCTCTGGGAATAATAGACACCTGGAACACAAAATAAAGGTATGTTAATATGAGCAAAAAAATATTTACAGATATGTTAATCAATGAAACATGAAATGAAATCAATGAAGAAAACAAATACAAATATATACATTTAAATAAACATCAAAGCCTAACCTTAAGCAGTGGGTCAGCATGTTGGAGAAACCAGCCCACCACAGCATGTCCTGCCTCATGATATGCTACTGTCTTCTTCTCAGTGGGTTGTAAGACCTGTGTCTTCTTTTCCAGACCTGAAAGATGAGATCACAAAATATACCGATAACTAAAAATGTATTTGATTTCAAATTCAGGATAAGTGAGGAAGCAAAGCTTCAGTGCTTGTGCCATTTAAGAGGAAAGAATTATTGTACATACAAGCTCTGAAGAGTTTAAGTTCATGAGGAGATACAGTCGCTTACCACCGATGACTCTGTCGATGGCCTGCTCAAAGTGCTTCACACTGATGAATTCGTTTAGATGTCTGGCAGCAATGAGAGCAGCTTCATTACACAAATTTGCAATATCGGCACCTGCGGGAGAGTGAATTTAGCCAGCGTCTTTACATGGAAATAACGCATAATATTATGAGTACATTTATGATTAACTTCTACACCAGCAAACACAAAAAAACATGAGTTTCATAGTGTAATTACAATAATTATCATACAATGTATACATTTCCTGCTCTACTATGTACATTTTTCCATCCAATATGAAAATTAGCATCTAACTAAATCACCAGTGAATCCAGGTGTAGCAGCCGCCATCTTCCTCGCAATTCCATCACGGTCTAGACCGGGGTCCAGTTTGAGGGGCCGCAGGTGCACTTTAAATATGGATGCTCGACCCTTAATATCAGGAGGCCCTAAAGAATTGACAAAAACACAATTCTCTTAAACTTTTGGTTTCTAATTAAACATATTGTTTGTAAGCATTAATTATTGCTGCATGTACATTTGTTATAGTTTTATTAAATACTACATGACCAAATGTATGAAAATGTAAGTGTGTATGAATTTTATACCTATGTAAATCTGCCTGTCGAATCTTCCCGGCCGCATCAATGCAGGATCAAGTATGTCAGGCCTGTTAGTACCAGCTAAAACTACAACATTTGTACTAGTATTGAAACCTGTGAAAGCAAATGAAAGTAAATAAATACTGCTGTGCGCTTACAGTTTCCATTATATCAATTGACATGTTAAAGTCAACATAAAACGACATTTACAACCCTATTTTTCTCCATAATGGAAATCGTGCCTGAATGAATTTGCAGTCAGCCCAAAAACAAAGTAAATATGGTTCATTTTAATGTTGACTTTAACTTCAATCACATGACCTCTTGCACCATCCTCATGACCTTTCAACTCTTACCATCCATCTCCACCAATAACTGATTGAGGGTGTTTTCCTGTTCACTCTGCCCGCCAAAATTCCCACCACCCCTCTTCCTGCCCACAGCATCTATCTCATCGATGAAGAGGATGCAGGGTGCATTCTTCCTTGCCATAGTAAACATGTCCCTCACCTACAAGAACCAAAAAGAATTGGGTGATTTTTCAAATCTGGGGCACTTTTTACTACCATTATTTATTAATTTTTTTAATTATCACCTTCAAACTATGCTTCATATTACACCATTTAACACATGTACTGGAATGAAGATCTTGAAGATCCTTCAAGTGGATTTTGGTAAAATATTTGGTATAATTTTTGATATAGTGTGATGGTACAGACCGCTAGATGGTCTATACCACGGCTACCTTATAACAGCCCTGGTATAGACGGTCTTTCATATTATACCAAATCTATTTACATGGCTGGAAACCAAATAAATAAATAAATAAATAAAGGGACATGAAAAATGTACAAGTTAAAATTATTTTATTAGCATGATTATAGAGATCGCACAGTGATCTGAGGACTTGGTTGACCGGTCTGATGCATCGTAATCTCCAGATGTGCAGTTGTTACACAGAAATTTCCGATTGCTAGATGGCGCCATTGGCTAATCATAATCAGGTATTCCAGAGAGCTGTGTTACAAATCTGAGTTACAACTGCACATCCAGGGATTAAGACATTTCAGACCAGTCATTTGGGTATTGCGAGTCATCTTTCGTTCTAAGCTTATAAAATAACTTCAACTCATGTTTCATGTCCATTTATTTGTTTATTTGGCAAGTGGTCTTGTTAGCAGGAGAATGAGCAGACAGACTGTCATTTAAAAATAAACACCAACAGAACTCCAGAGGTGGAATTCAGCTATCCAGAGATTGCGTTCTTCTTACATAATTACAACGCAAATCAATATTTTATGTCCATTTATTTATTTATTTGGTTAGTAGCCACGTAATAAGCGGAATAGTGTACAGTCAGCCGGTCATTATCACAAAATAAACCCTGACAGGGTGATCAGGACCCTGATGTGAAACCTTCATCTGGTGAATATATAGGCTATAAAAAGCTTAATTTGGTGAATACTTGCATATAGAACTTTGTAACATAAGTCTCCCTCACTGTCACTGTAAATAGACTAATGCACGATTATTAATACGGGACGTAAGATCAAATTAAAAAAAGATACATATGAAGCGTAATCATTATTGAACGCTTATTTATATAACCTTTACTGGATTACTGTAATACAGGACAATTATAACCAAATTATGAAACGATCGCTTTTGATCTGTTGCTGAATGATGATTTACTGTTGAAGTACAGCTCATGCTGTATATGACAATGTTTACTTCATAGTGTTTATATTGTAATACATTGTACAGTAGATGATTGTAAGAGTGTGTATTTTTTTCCTTTATCTGTTTGAGTGCACTGGAAGCAAAGAAATGTCAAAATAAGAGTCCCAGGCATATTTAGAGCTTAACCAAATCTTCTTGTTTTTTTCATGATTATTATTGGAATTTAGGTTGCACAATAAAATCTTGTAGCCTCTATGTCAATACATCCATTTTAAAAACTATTGGTCAATTAATTGGTTATTAAACATTTCCACCAATCTAGTTGTTAGTACCTGCAAAATCCACTATTGGTTGACCTCTAGTACAAACCCAGATAGTGAAATACTGGTAAACATTAAAAAAAAAAAAAAATTTAATTATGAAAAAAATTAATAATAATTATTAAAACAAATCATGAATTTAAATCATCTTTTAAAACTATAATGATTTATTTTCTAAAAGAGTGGACAGCAAAGTTCCTTTAATTGAAGAATCACCCAGTTCTAAAAGTAGTTATGGGTAATAACTGTGGTCTTTTCTATTAAAATTTTCATCTTTAAAGACAATCATGTTTATAATGTACAAGTTCAACCATCTTGATTTCTTATTTTCACAAGTGAAAATGTACAAGCATCAGACTCACCCTGGCTGGACCAACACCAACAAACATTTCGAGAAACTCAGAGCCGTTGACTGTGATGAAAGGAACGTTAGCCTCTCCGGCAGTAGCTTTAGCGAGCAACGTCTTTCCTGTACCCGGAGGGCCGGACAACACAGCACCCTGAAAAATACACAGAAGTTAAATAATGCATTTCTGCAAAAGGTCACCAACAATCTTCTATGCTTCTTTTGGGTCAAACCTTAGGGATCTTAGCACCCAGGTCCTGGTATTGTTGTGGGTTCTTGAGGAAATTTACAAACTCCATGATTTCCAATTTGGCCTCTTCACATCCAGCCACATCTTTAAACTTCACATCTATATTGTCCTTCATCATCTTGGCAGTTGATTCGCTCATGCTGAAGGGCCCACCCCTTCCTCCACCCATCCCTCCTCCCATTGGTCCACGACGCAGGGTGAAAAGTAAGAAGCCAATTAGCAGCAGAGTGGGAATGAAGCTCATTAGAAAAGACCTGAAGAAAAAGAAATAAGAATTCAGAGCACCTTAGCAACCACATAGCAACACCCTGGCTGTAAGTTTTGCACAGTCAAGCACAATTCACATTTTCTTCAGAAAATGTAAATATATAGATCTGATGAAGTTATTTAACCCTCATGCACTGTTCGGTCATTTTTGACTGAAATCAATTATGTTTCTACAATAAAACTGGTTTCCTTTATATGACAGATGGTGACTTTTCGTCCATTTGATATCTGAACACACACAAAAGGAGTTAATTTGATATTTCTAAGTGGTAGGAAAAAAAAAAAAAAAAAAAAAGTTACACTTGTACTGTTCCTGGTCAAAAGTGACCGCCAAAGGAAAAGAATGGGAAACACTAAAAATCACACATTTTTGTTCATTAGTATATAAAATCTAAAAACTAGCCACAATGCAGAAAAAAACCACTCGGACAAGATGGGGTGAGAGTACCAAACATCAAGAGTGCAAAACACACACACACACTAGAAAAAACTGAACTGATCAGATATAAATCTTTTTAAAAGATTTAAATTTTTTATTTGTCCAAAAAATAAATACAAATATCCCCCTCCAAAAAAAAAAACACCCAAATTGGACAACTTAAGTGTTTTTACATTATTTAATTTAGAGTTGTTATATTTCCTTCATAACAATTAAAATAATTACACATTTATTGTTACTTTTGACCGAATACAACTGGAACGTGATTTAATGATGAACAGTGCATAAGGGTAAGTGGGGAAAAACAAAGTGCTACAATGTATATGACCACGAAAAAAGAAATCGATTTTGAACTGAATAACTTGTATGAAATATGATTTTAAATAGCTTAAATTATATGAACAGTACTGAATTATGTATCAGACAGAGACTCACCCATCACTCTCTGAGGTGTAAACCACTGCTGCTCTATGGGACGGTTCTAACCCCAGTTCATAATTAGCAGCTTCCAGATTCCTCTCAAATGTGTCCACACTGCCAATATTAAACCACACATAGCTCTGCAAGAAAACAAGTTCATATTGCTGTGAAGTCACAAAGCTTTACACTATCCATTCAATAATTATCACAACACTTTATTAGTAAACTGATGTGTTTGTAAGATAATAGTGTTCATGATGAATGACATCAGTCAGAATGCTCCCTAAAACAATTATTAGAAATTCGGTCATCAATTACTCAACAACATGCCATTCCAAATGACAGCTCCAATCCTATTCACTTGCATTGTATGAAAACATGAGTGTGAATATTCTTTTTTTGTGTGTGTTTGATCCACAAAAGAAAGAATCATACAAAGTTGAAACAACAATCTCTTTTGGGTGAAATATCCCCCTTTAATCGTGTATTCATTTAAATGTATTCATTGAAACACAACAGAAAGATTAAATAAATGATTGTAACTTACTCCTTCAGAGTTGTCAACCTCAGGTATTAGAATGACCCTGACAAACTGTTTGTTCACGACCTCCAAACGGTCAACCTGTGCAGAGAAGACAGTTTCAGTGCAGAAAACAAGACAATAGCAATACATCATGTGTGCCGTGACCCCCTGACGATCTCTAAAATGTGTTTATGATCAAGGAAAAAGAGCGAACAATAACACCACATTCTTCAAAGGTAACGGCACAAACAGATTTCATAAATCTATACCACACTGAGTTTTCAAAAATGACATTCAGGTCTCACTTTTATAAACATCAACAGAACAAAAACAAACATAATATATAATAGCCTGTCATTTTCGCTAATATTGCAGATTTGGTCAAACTAGTGAAAATGGATGGACTAATTACCATGTAACCAATTTGCCACTTTCATTCTCATTCTAATCAAAACTCATCTGAAATGACTTTTAAATGAGCTGGTTTTCTGTGTAAGAAATAAAGCTGGACCCCAAGCCTACGACCTTCATGACACTTGCTGTGATTGCCACTGTCTCATAGATCTCTTTCCAGTAATTTACAGATATCTTTCTCACCACCCCTCTGCCCAGGTAGCGATGGACAAAATCCTTCCATGTGATCTCTCTTCCTGGATCTCTGAGGTACAGGTACAGCAGAACAGAAGCTACACCTCCCGCTGTGATCAAAACATACAGAAAGTCCTTATCGTCCCACGGTACATCTCCCTGAGAGATATTAAAACATACATTAGATCATACTTATCTGATCCGTCAAGCATACATCTCAATCACATTCTGTCCTTACATTTAAACTTAATGTCAAGTCATTTACATAGATGAACAATGTCAGGCCACATTTCTCCCCAATAAAAAAAACAAACAAATAAACTATGAAATCATGTTTTGAGAAAAAAACAACCAAAACATTCATCCTTATTTTAGAGCCATTAAGTTCTCTTCCATTGACATGTCCCAAGATTTCCATTACTGTAAAGTGAAAAATCACATTATTATTAAATACAGCAATAAAAATCATCCTATCTAGACACAACAGTCTTTTCTATTACATTTTGCATAAATTAACAAATCATTCATTATAAATTAATGAGTTAAACCAACAATTTTCCATTAAAAATAGACTTTACATTTTAAATAATGAGAATTATTATTTTATTTTTTTGCATTACCTTAATGAGAACAAAATGTTTTGCAGCAATGAAGCATGAATGTTCTGCATTACATAAAATGTTTTTGTTGTTTTGCATTAAATAATTAGAAATTAGGATTATTGCATTGGTTACGAGTATGACATTTTTTCACAGTAAAGTAATTAAAATTAGATTTTCGCATGATGATAATGATATTTTTAGTATTATGGTAATGAGAAAGAGGATTTCTGCAAAAAGGTAATGAGCAAGACATTTTTCATATTACAATAAAGAAAATAAGATATTTCGCATTACGGTAATTACTAAAAGATGGTTTAGCATTATGGTAAAATACTTATTTAATTATGGTAATGACTAGAAGATTGTTTGGCATTTCCATAAAAGTATTTTTACATAATTTTTTAATTTTTTATTTATTTATAGTGAGGAGTATGATATTATTATGCACATAACAATAAATATATTTACAGCATTATGGTAATGAGGAGGAGGATTTCTGCATTACAATAAAAGGTATGACATTTTTTCACATTACGGTAATGAAAATTATATTTTTCGCATTACGGTAATAAGTATTAGATTATTTTGCGCATTACAGTAAAGACAATTTTAGCATTATGATAATAAAGAGGATTTCTGCATTAAGGTAACAAGACAGACTTTTTTTGCATTAGAGAAATGAAAATGATTTTTTTTTTTTGCATTATGGTAAAAAAAATATGATTGTTCCGTATTACGGTAAAGATATTTTTAGCATTATGGTAATGAGAAAGAAAATTTCTGAATTAAGATAATGAGTAAGATTTTTTTTTGCATTTTCACATTACAGTAAAAACAATTTTAGAATTATGGTAATGAGAAAGAGGATTTCTGCATTATGGTAATGAAAAAAATATATTTTTTTGCATTACAGTAATGAAAATTATAAATTTTTGCATTGTGGTAATGACTATATGATTGTTCTGCATTACGGTAAAGACATTTTTTGAATTATGGTAATGAGAATGAGGATTTCTGAACTACAGTCCTGAGAATGATTTTATTTATTTGTATTGCAGTAATGAAAATGAGATCTTTCGCATTACAGTAATGACTACAAAAAATATTCCGCGTTATGGTAAAAATGCTACAGTATTATGATAATGCGAATGAGGATTTTTTACACTATGGTAATGACTATAAGATTGTTTTGCATTACCATGAAGATATTTTTATTTTTACATTACAGTAATAAAAATGAGATTTTTTTTTTACATTACAGAAACCTATTGGCTATTGGGGAGAGAGGTTTAAAAGTCAATATTTTGCATAAAAAAGGTTTATGCTCCTAAAAATTGGCTTCATTTTCTGTATGCAAAATAAAATAGATGTTGTGAAATATGACCTGAATGTGTTCTTTAGTAAAGCTGCAGTGGACAAGAATGATGTTTCCTATTGTTAAAGTAAGTGATCAGGATGTACCTGTAGTAACCGACTCTTCCAGTCTTTACTCCCTCCTTTTCTTCCTCTTCCTCCTCCTGGCCCCTTTTCTGGTCCACTTGGTTTGCCATCTGAGTGTTACAAGGTTATTACTGTGAGTGCCTAACTTAAGTAACAAAGCCAGAGTAAAAACCTGTTGTGGCTTTATGTCTGATGTCGTCCTACCTTTTGGAGCTTCAGTGGAGTAGGATAAGAGCGGGAATGAGTAGGTATTTCCTATGGATGCTACAGGTTTAACATGATTCAGGGCTAATAACTGAGAAAGGAATGAATTATGAGCACAGTGAGTCAGTTATGAATAAAATACAGATATCATATATGCTTGGTCATCGTGACACAGTCATTCAATTACATCATAAATGTATGTTGTGTCAGATCAAACATACTGTATGTATTAAATAACACAGATCACACATATCAAATGTCAGAATACATATGATCAGTCAGAAAATGTATCTGGATATACAGATCAGAACAAACCTACATCATAAGTGAACACATCTCAGAAGACAGATCAGTGTGCGTGTGTCTGATGTAACAAACACTCGTGTGTGTCCCTCTCTCACCCGGGCACGAGCAGCTCTATGAGTCCCAGCAGCAGCAGCTCGTGTGTTGAAGCGCAGTAAAGCTCTCGATCCGCAGCGCACAGCGACCGCAGCAGCCGCCGATAGCAGCCCTACCATGACAGAAGTCCCGAAAACCCCTCTGAGCGACCAGATCTCACTGAAGTCAGTCTGATCTCATCTGATCTCCATCAGTTGAGTAACTGCAGTTCTGAATGACATTTACACTGACAGGACCCCCACGGGCTGTCTCTACACGACGCCTGATTGAAAATTACGCTGAATGTTTTGCTTAAGATCCAAACACAATTCACTTGTACGAGTAGATTTTTTTTATTAGTTATGTAATGTTTAAAGTATAAATAAATAATTATCTGTCTAATAATGTATGTTTAACAGAAAATCGTTGTTTCTTTTTGAACAGGCAGTAGATCGACTTTGATGACATCTGTGCGGTTCATGTAACTTACGATTGGCTAATAGTAGAGCGTGAGGATTTGGAGGAAAATATCAACCACCTCAGCGACTCTATCACAGGAGAGATCCAGAGATAAATAAAAACGTTAAGTGTTGCATTTGGGACAATAGTACAAAGCGACATGTCTGAGGGCATAGTATCACTTGGGACAGAGCTTCTGTTAATGTACTTGATAACAACCTCCGCGCTTTTACCATTTTAGAAAACATAGCGGCTAACTAGCGTGTTACGACAGAAATCAGTTTGCGGATGCCATACAAAAGAATGTGAGTCGTAAACTGACACCTATCGTAAAATTGTCCTTGACTCTCTAATACAACAGCAATTTTATCGTAGTAAATTACATAGTTCATTCCAAAACGTTTAGCGTAAAATAATTGTTTAATGAATAGGCGTACAATTCGTTACGTGACGTTTCCTCACAAAAGTAGTTTTTTTTTCTTCAGCGCACTTAAGCATCTTCATAAATTTGCATAAAAATAATTTATTTTTCCCATATTCATTGTGTGTGTGTGTATATATATATATGTATAACGCACACAAACACCCACCCCAGCACTTTATTTCGGATTTCGAAATATTATTTTCCTAATTTAAACCCTGTAAATTTGGCTACAGGTTTCTTGTAGACTATCATTTCTCTTGTTCATGTTAATACGCAACAAACTGTATCTTATTTTTTTAATTTAAATAATCTTTTTCCCATTTTGGAATTCCCAATACTTACTAGGTCCTCGTGGTGGCGCGGTTACTCGCCTTAATCCGGGTAGCGAAGGACAAATCTCAGTGTCCTCCGCTTCTGAGCCAGTCAATCCACTCATTTTATCATGTGGCTCGCTGTGCATGACACCGCAGAGACTCACAGCATGTGGAGACTCATGCTACTCTCCGCAATCCACGCATAACATGCCCCATTGTGAGCAAGAACCACTAATGGTGACCACGAGGTGGTTACCCCATGTGACTCTACCTAGAAACCGGGTCGATTTGGTTGCTTAGGAGACCTGGCTGGAGTCACTCGGCACACCAAGGATTCAGACCAGCGACTCCACGGGGGTTAGTCAGCGTAAATACTCGCTGAGCTCCCCAACAAACAGAATCTTAAGAAACTGGAAGGACTGTCTGTGTGATGCTCATTCATTTCTGTTTTTATTAAATCTGTAAACTTTTTGTAATCTTTTTATGGGGATAAACTATTTGTGATGTGAATCTTAAGTTTATATAAATGAACTGCTTCTAATTAGAGTTTTCTTTCCTCCAGTTGGCAGCTCTGAAGGCCAGAGTCTCGTTCAAATCTCAGGACAATTTTAATCATTTAAATCCATTAATTACAAAGATTTGGTATCCGAAAAATCACCTCAGCAACTATAAACTACAAAATACCTGATTCTGTAATCACAAACGACATTTTAATAAAAACAAACTTATATCAAATAAAATTAAGCATGCACAGAAAAGGCCAATACTGCCACAAAATTGAAAAACTGCAGTGAGGAGAATAACAGAATTATACAGCCAGTACTTTTACACAAGCTTAAACTTAAAAGGTCAGTTCACCCCCAAAATGAAAATTTTCTCATCATTTACTCACCCTCATGCTATCCCAGATGTGTATGACTTTTGAAGATTTTTAGAAGAATATTTCACCATTCACTTGCATTGTATGGACCTACAGAGCTGAAATATTATAAAAAATGTTGTGTTCAGCAGAAGAAAGTCATACACATCTGGGATAGCATGAGAGTGAGTACATGAGAATTTTACAGAAATGCTCACTAGTCCTACAGTCACCATTATGAAAATTAACCATGGTTTCACTATAAGGACGGCTCAGGGAAAAAATGCCATTAGTGACAAAAATGCATTTGAAATTCAAAACGTGGGGGCCAAAAATGCCCCTGTAATGAATTCTTGTTGTAACATGTGATGTAGTGCTTTTAATAGTTCTAGTTCCTAGTATATCGAGTTGATGCTGGTTAAAATATGGTTACTGTAGTAAAACCATGGTTAATTTGGTGGTTACCCCCCCCCCCCCCTCCAAATAAAATAACCATAGTTCAAATATGGTTACTGTAGTTAATCTGCAGTATTGCGAGAAAACAGAAAATGCATCGCGAGGTAAATCAAACTATTGGGAGGGAACGCAAAAATATTTCAATTAATAAGGAGCTCCATAATAGCCTGCTTTTTCAGCCAATCAGAAACACACTCTGCCTAACAATTATTTTATGAGTTGAGGTGTGCTGACAGCTGGTTTAATTAAGCTCAATTTCTATCAACCCCCAAACATTCATTTAAAGGCATTAATCATAAAAGAAAGACTATGCTTGGCGCCATTTTTTGTTTTTTAAGCTAGTGTAAGTGTGCAGTAAGTTTCTGAAATCAATGAACTCAAGAAATGTCTAATGTATAGTTCACCCAAAATGAAAATTCTGTCATTATTTACTCACTCTCATGTTGTTCCAAATCCCATATGCCTTACTTTCTTCTGCTGAACACAAAAGATGTCTAGCAGAATGTTAGGTACCAACAGCCTCAAGTCACCACTCACTTTCATTGTATGGATAAAGTGCAGCGTCAACATTTTCAAATTTCTCCAAGCTCAACAGAAGAAAGTCATACAGTTTTGGAATAACGTCAGGGCGTGTAAATTACCACAACTGAACAATTCCTTTAACAAATCTAATGTGCAAAGGAAGGAACAAACTAACACACACAGAGACAGTTTTCACAACGTGACAAAACAAGATCACTTCAGTCGACATCATCTCAGTGTAGACAGTGTTAAGAAACGTATTTCTACTGAAAGCCATTCAAAGGAGATGGGTTTGGGGGTCTTGATGCTTCCAACTGTTACATTGAAAAGAAAACTCTCTTATCCTTATTATTGTTCTCAATCCAGTGAAATAGCAACTGTATGGATGTATTTTAACTAGAACTGATATAAAGCTATATGTGATCAATAAGTGTATTGTTGTAGAACAGTATTTAGCATCCTCCCATTCAGTCACTGTCGCTCTCTGAGCTGACGTAACAACCTTCCTCTCCTGCCTGGGCCAAGAACAATTGCCCTGATGGAAAAGATGGACAATCATGTTATCATCATAGTTATCAGCATTTAAATGCTGTTAATTAATGCAAAATACACGTATTACAGCTGTAAATATAAAACATAATTCCAAATACTTAGTAATTATTTCCTAAAGAATATTTTTTCCTCTGTCACACTTGACTGCTTAAAAAAAATCTGGGATTTGGTAAAAAAGAGGGATTTCAAAGGTTCCACTTCCCACTCTTATGAAGGATTCTATGAAATCGCTATGGAAAAAATTTAATTGCTGAATCAAGATGACTGAAAATGTCTATTAAACCCAGAACATTCTTGTAAATATAACAGATACATATTCAGTGCTCACCATTTACTGTAGAAACTACAGCCTCATCAATGTACTCAAATTCATAGCTGACAAATGCACTCTGCAGAGAGAGAAAAATATTGATAATTTCTTTAGAAAAATATTAAAAAGACCAAACCAATCAACAGATGTAATCAGATGTCATGAATACTTTATTGCACATTGTACAACAATTATAGTTTGCTTATTCAAAAACAATTGTTTATCATTTATCTGATTTCAACAACTTTATATAATAAAGCAAGCGTTTAGTGCTACTGTACATTATTGGGGGGTGTCAATTAGGGATAGAAAGATATATAGAATTTTGACATATGTCACGAACCAAAACAAAATATGAACCATATCGTGGCATAAATCAATTTCAAAATTTGCAACATTGTTTTCAGTCCATGTGATCATAAAGTGACCCGTCAAACATCAATGTCACATCGCTAGATTTACCTCTACTGCACTTTTTCTACACTGTTTACAGGGTTCACACAAGGTCCTTGAAGTTCTTGAATTTAGCTTTTAGAAATGCAAGTACTGGAATACCTGGAAAATCACCTTGTTTTGATGAAGTGCTTGAGAATAAAGTGGATTGTTTCCTCCGTGTAATGTGTGTCCTTTAAAGATGATGCGCACTCCACTTTCATTGAATAATGCTTTATTTATAAAAAAAAATATACTAAAAGTAAAAAGAAATATAAATTTAATCTCACAGCTTGGATGCAAACTGAGAGAGAGGTGCTCTTTGGACCCTTAAAGTGACAGTAAACCTTTTAGTGTTTCTTCTACAAATAAATGTAAACTCAATGTTATTACCTGTAAATTGTATACATTATTTCAAACAGTGACAGCTCATGTCATTATTATATATACAATTTCATGATAATTAATTATTATAATGTAGAATTTTTGTACTTTTACAAAGTTACATTTTTATTATATTAATGATGTCAAACAAATTATTAAAACACAGTTCTATTGCTTGTTCTGCACATGATCAACCTGAATGTAGCCCACTATTTTTGAAAGCTTATTTGTTTGTGATCGTTTCTTATAGAAGACAGGTATATGAGCAACTCTTATTTAAACTTTGAGCATTTATATTGTGTATTAAAAGAACTTTAGTTTGATGAGAAATTATAATGAGCATTTTTCTCAACTTTAACAAATATTTGTATATGCGAATAACTGCAATTAATTTGATTAATCGGCATACTATTTAATTCATTTGAATCAACTGACAGCCCTTGTTCCAACACAAGATACTTGCAATATTAGGTTTCAACCACAGACTCCGATAGACAACCCAAAAATTCCGTAGTACAACTTTAATCAAAGTAATTGCAAATAATCACAACACCGGCTGAGAAAATCCTCCCAATAAGATTGGGAAAACATTATTGTGGCATCAAGTGAGCATTCAATAGACATCCAAAAAGTGGTTACAAGTCAGTACATCCTTTATTTCCATTCATTGAACATAAGCCTATTACTGGCCTAAACTCCATAGCAATGCGTTTTGCAACCCGATTTATCAAGTTTTTAAAATTTGTCAGATGTATACAGAGGTAGTTCACACTCTTGTGTTCCATCTGCACAGTTTTTTTTAAATGTTGGTCTATGCACACACGAATAAGATGGATGTCATTGACCATTTCGTCTAGCTGTTTTTCAGTGTCTTGCGCTATGAGCACCGCATTAAGATGCTGTTTTAAGTTAAAAGTAATTTGACTGAAAATCAAGACCTATGCATTTTGTGGCATGCTGTGTAGCTGTTTTTGAATGCAGGATGCATCCTCTGTGAACAGCTCCTTACTCATTCAGTGCTGTCTGCCCTCTATAAAAGTGGTTTGGCGAAGTGCGTTGCCTGTAGTAGCAGCTAGTGCTTGGTTGACTGCAGACTCAAAACTATTCCTTGCATTTAGATGGTACTTCAATTACAAGTATTACTATATGTCTGTATGAGTAGGGGACATTATTAATTGTGTGTTTTTTGTTTGTTTGTTTAAATAATCATACTGAATTAACATAAAATTGACATGTCTACAGGTAATGGCATGAGTGAAAGTGTACCTTTTGTTTGAGGAGTGTTTTCCAGTCCCGTTTTTCTTTCTTTATCAGCTTCATCACAGGCTCATTACACTTCATTTTCCATGAACACTCCTCTGTGATGATGTCACTGAACAGCTCAAGCTTTGCATAGTAATGACGGTCATTCACATACCCACTGAAACATCATCAAAATGATCCCAAACCAAGAAACAATGTGATATATACATCGGGGAATTTTGCATCATAGCTGTAAATGTATCATGTACATTAATACGGCTGAAAATCTGTATTAACCAATGAGCATCTAGCACAAGAACTATCCACATGATTATATTTTAATCTGACCTGTAAATGACTGTGTCAAAGAAGAATTCACACTTCTGCATCACTGGATTGATGAGCTTCACATAAACAGTGACAAACTCATTTCTCTGAAACCATTTGATCTGTGGATGAAAACTAAATGGGGGAAAACAGATAAAGAGTATAAACATTTATTAAACAATAATGAAGTAGTACAATGTCTTAAACTGTACAGATGGTATTGCTGAATGCCAACACATTTATAACTCACCTGGTGGGCTGGAATGAGAAAATGCCTGAATTTTTCACATTGTTCGGTGCCTGTAATTTCTTGGCATTTAGGACATCATCTCTGATTATAAACTCGTCTATGTGGCCAAAAAAGCAAGTGTTACATCAAGTATTAATGAATGAACTAGCTCAAATCTATGTCTTACATCTGGATGTACATGCCTGTTTCAGGGCTGGTAGGTCTGTTTTGGTTTGGAGATGACAATCCATTCAGGTCAGAAGGGCTATAAATCAAAAACCAATGACAAGGTGAGCCATAGAAATGCACTGAGCAAAGCTTCAGAAATGTTTGAATAAACCATAAACTGGATTTTTTTGTTTTGTTTTCCCATGGAAAGCTCCCTGCCATGCTGTTTCTATGCAGTAGCTAGGGTGTTCTGGGTCATAACAGCCCACCTCTAGTCTCTATGTAATTATAGTCTCTAGATATGGCTCGGAACACTACTTCAATGTAAGTCTATGGGTTTTATTGCCGGTGTTATCGTCTGCCAGCAAAAATCGTAAGTATTATGAATTTAGAAAAGTAATGGTTCACTTCCCCTCAAACAAAAGACATTATTTGAGGTATCATTCATGTCTATAGAACTAACATTAGTAACATGCGAAATTCAACATTAAGGTTTATGGGTTTGTTCAATAGTAGTATGAACATTTGTAATAGTGATGCTTGCTTAAAACAGTGTTGGCAAGTGAGGATACCACTGCCTACTACCAACCTCATGCTATTCATGTTCTCTTCTGAAGAGTCTGAATCAGTGTTATTTACTCCTCCATTACACACTCCAGCGCTGATGCTCTTGGAGGTCTCAGAGAGCTCGACTGCAGTGTGACCGCTGACAATGTCTCTCATCCTGCTGGCAAGAGCATCTTCAGTCACCTCAACTCCCTGCTGCGAGCACACTGAAGAGCTCTCACTGCTGTCAAACAAAATGACAACAATAATGACTAAAATTATACACTGCCCCCCCCCCCCCCAAATCCCTGTTTGGATTTAAATAAGCTGATATGATTGGATCATTATTGCAGTGATGAATATGTTTCAGCTTGCAACAATTATTTTAATCCTAACTGTGCAGTGTGTAGCTTCTCATTTCTTAAACAACCTTGTCGGAAGATGTATAAATGTAACTGTGTTTCAGAAGGGGCAAATTATTGGCCTGCATCAAGCAAAGTGAACAACTAAGGAGATTGCTGAAATCACTGGAATTGGGATAAGAACTGTCCATCGCATTATTAAAACCTGGATTGATAGTTATGAACCTTCAGCTTCATGGAAGAAATGTAGTCAGAAAAAAATCTTGATCGGTCATGATCGGAGATTACTAAAATTTTTAAGTCGCATCGTAAAAAAATCGACAGTAGATCTCACGGCTGTTTAATAGTGAAAGTAAGAATATTTCCACATGTGCAATGTGACGAGAACTTACAGGATTGGGACTAAACAGCTGTGTGGACACAAGAAAGCCTCTTGTTAGTGAGGCTAATTGTAAAAAACTTCTTCAATTTGCTAGAGCGCATAAAGATTGGACTGTGCAGCAATGGAAAAAGGTCATGTGATCTGATGAGTCCAGATTTACCCTATTTCAAGCAGTGATGTTGTGATCTGGAGTTGCATCAATTGGTCAGGTCTAGACTCAACAATGTTATGCAGCAATAAAATAAAGTCAGCTGACTACTGAATGACCAGATTATCCCATCAGAGGATTTTTTTTCTTCCCTGACGGCACGGACATATACCAGGATGACAATGTCAAGATTCATCAGGCTCAAATTAGAAAGAGTCCTGACCTTTACCCCATTGAAAATATTTGGGATGTGCTGGACAAGACTTTACGGAGTGGTTCAACTCTCCCGTCATCAATAAAAGATGTCGGTCAAAAATGTTGAGACATTGCATAAGATTGTCGAAATAACAGCAGGACGAATGAGCGCCGTATTCAAAGCTTAAGCGCTCAAATGAAATATTAGAATATGCCAAATGTTTTGGCCAGGCAGTGTATATATACAGGTTTGGGGAGTAATGGAATACATGTAACGGCATTACATAATTAAAATACAAAATACGAGTAAACGTATTTCACAACAGTTACAATTTAAATCATTGGTAAACAGCATACAGTTTACTTTCAAAAAGTATTTTGGTTACTGAAAGGATTACTGCATTTTATTGTCATTTGTTTCATTGTATATTTGGTCTTATTTAGTTGGAAAACATTTATGCTTTTAAATGACAATCTGAGGAGCGCTTCAACAGTGGGTAAATTAAAACACTGGCTCTAATGCCATTGAGGATCTATAGCAACAAAGAATGCTCTGATAGAGGAAATATAAATCCAATAAATACACAATTACAAGGTTATAGGGTTGGTAAATGCTTTATGCGGTTTGAATATTTTTACAAGAATAAAAGATGCTTATGAGAAATACTAACCAATGTAGCCTGTAGCTTTCTATATGATGCAACAAATAATAGATACTAATTAATAATTATATTATCAGAATCCACAAACAATTGGAAGATTATGTTATGGTGTAAACTCTGTGAGATTTTGAAGTTTGGAGCATCAGAAATAGTTCCTTGTGTAAATTGCCATGTGAAATTTAGCATCATTGTCAAGGTAAAACAGGGTTCTCACTCTTTTCAAGGCACAAATTTCCAGGGCATTTTATGCACCCAACACGTGTAATATTTAAGCAAAAACACATGTGTACATTTTAATTGTGTGGTAACCACAGTACAAGCCGACTCCGATCGTTGAATTATTGAAAATGTATTCACAACCCAAGGTATTAAGGCGAATCACCAGGCTACCAACCTATTCTGATTTTTTTTTTTTTTAATTAGTGCTCTGACTGTCATCGTTTTCTTAAGTTTATTACTCACAGGGATGCCAACTCATGAGGATACAAAAAGTTGAGAATCACTGACAATCACTAATCCACAGACATATTTTCCAGTGTTACATTATTTTATCTAAAATCACAAACTTAAGCTATTTTAATGATTCAATTATAGAAATGTATCTGCAAAATTCTGCAGAATTAGCTGCAAAAATAAAAGGTATTTTGCTGTGGCTTGCTACTGTTTTTACAAAAGTTTCATTAATTGATTAGTTTAGTGACCACTTCTGGAGATTCCACTAGGTGGGGACAAATGAGCATCTTATGTGCTGAGTGTGTCACTCAGTTTGTGAACTGCCTAGGATGACTTTATCCAAAAAGACAAGAATAATAGACAAATGATTTTAATGAGTACTATGTCTTCACCTTCTCCTTTACTAAACTTTGCATGTCAAATCAATGGACTTCAGTAGAATGTTTAACCCTCTGGGGTCTGAGGGTGTTTTGGGCCTTGGAGAAGTTTTGACATGCGTTGACATTTGTGCTTTTTTCAGTTGCTTAAAAACACATTAAATGGCTAAAGTCTGACAACACTGTATTCAGCACAAACAGGGCTACAATAATATGTGAGCAACATGTGTGTACATGTTTGTATTTTTGAGAAAATAACATTTGTGTGGTTTTTGAAAAAATAAAATAAAAATAATTTTAAGTCATTGAAATAAGGCCACAGAACTCATACTAAACATTTGTCCACAAGACTTTTGAGAACTGAATATTGTAGCCGATAGTTTTTGCTACAAAATGATATGAAAATCATCCTGATCACTCATTCATACAAAACAATATAGTCATTTAACTTTTGTAAGACAATTTTAGTGTTAGAAAGGTCATATGCGAGGAGGCGTGAATTATCATGAATATTGATGTATTTCACACATGATGAGACAAAAGACCCCTCCCCTGGGCCATCAATAAGGAATGTGACAGAAAGAGAATGAATGTGAGGAGACTTAATGATCAAAATCAAGTTTTAAGTTAAAAGTAGTAATCTGACTATACATTTTCTTTACATAAAGACTTTACTTCATTTTAGACCTACACTACCGTTTAAAAGAAGTCTTTTCTGCTCACCAAGACTGCATTTATTTGACCCAAAATACAGTAAAAACAGTGATATTGTGAACACTTTTTACAATTTAAAATAACAGTTTTCTATTTGAATATATTGTAAAATGATATTTGTGATCAAAGCTGAATTTTCAGGATCATTACTGCATTCTTCAGTGTCAAATGATATTTCAGAAATCATTATAAGATGGTGATTTTCTAATATGGGCATATTTAAAGTGCATTTTACTCATTTAACCTGAACACATATTTGCAAGCACAAGCTTTGTTGATGATAATGAGGCAGCATAAACACTAGATAAAATATAATCTAAACATTCATATTGTTTTTATATCATATTACATTTCATATTTATATTATACAGCATACAATTTAAATACCTGCTTTAGCCGAAACAGCATTTAAATGTAACAAACTTGCTTATTAGGAGTCATATTTCAATTTAAATCCTGGCCGGCAAGTCTGGAAACAGTCCCACTAATAAAATATGTACATGTTTAAATAAAATATCATGTCAACTAATGTGAGTAAAACTAAATTACTTGTCCGAAATTGTATCCTAGGCTGGATCAAATCTCTCTTCAAAATACAAATGTTCATCGGAGTCCCACTCTTCTTCTGAGGAAAACTTTAACTCTTCATCACTATCCAGGAGTTTTCTCACTTGTGTATAGTGCCATCTTTCAAACGCGCAGAAAAATAAAAGTCGGGGCATTCACCATTTGCATTGATCGTCTCCGCACATTACCATATGAATGACACGCTCTGTTGGTGGGTGTGATCACATTAGAGATAATATAGCTGAGCCAGGAAAACTGTACAATCGCTTTCTTTCATACAGATTACATTGCAGGAGAATATTTGTTTTAAATTTGAATTGTTTTAAAGTAGACATTTTAAGCTTTCTTTAGACATATTTCATGTTTGTGTGATAAGTATTCGCGGAGTTTCAGTTCAAAAGTAGACCCTTTATAGTCTCTAATGATGTTTTACACTTATCTGTATGCCCAAAAATAACAGAGAATTTTATGTTGTTTCCACTGTATTGACGGAAAAAATCCAGCAGGACGTGCTGGCGCGTCCGTCGACCCCAGAGTCAAGTCAAGTGGTTTTTATTGTCGTTCAACCATATACAGTTAGTACAGTACACAGCGAAACGAGACAACGTTTCTCCAGGACCATGGTGCTACATAAAACAACATAGGACAAACACAGAACCACATGAGACTACACAGACTAAATAACATACCTATATAAAATACCTATATAAAGTGCACGTGCAAGCGTGTGCAAAAAAGTACGGGACAATACAATAAATTACTAACAATGAACAGGAGAATAGACACAGTAAGAGACAGTGCAGCGCTGACCAGTACACAGTAATGCAAAAAGATGACAGTTTCTTAAAATGTAATGTAAACATAACATTATAAGAACAAAGCTGATCTACTGTATTATTTTCCTACAGTATCCAGAAAAGCAAGGCTCCAAACTAAAAAATGACAAAGAAGCCATTGGCTCCTAAACTGAAACATTTAGGAGCCAAATGGCTGTATTATGTTGCCACATCACTGAATTGCACAATTTAGATTGTTCAAAAACAGATAGAAAGCCAAATAAAAGACAGCTGATAGCTCATTAATTGGGTGTTTAATATACAGTTGATACTGTATAGTTGAGTGCACAAATTTGCATTCTCCATTTGTCTCAAATTTTCACACCCCTATCAGAATTTATACAAATATAAGATCATTGTTTTTTATTATTTAGTACTGCCCTTCAGAATATACATAACAGGTATTTACATAAAGTGTAATATGCATATAGTAGTGTGCTGCCTTCTTTTGCATCGGTGAGTGTTTGAACCTTCTGTAATTGTTGTGTACGAGTCCCAAGTCTCAAAAGCTGTACCTCATATTACAAATAAATTGTTATATATATAATTTCTGGACACTTTTTTTTAAGCTAATTTTTAATTTCAAATAACTTCACAGATCTTTATTGTAAAGGGTTTAAACAATGTTTTCCATGTTTGTTCAGTTAATCATAAACAATTAATGAACATGCACCTGTGGAACGGTTAAGACACTAACAGCTTACAGACTGTAGGCAATTAAGTTCACAGTTCTAAAAACTTAGAACACTAAAGAGACTTTTCTACTGACTCTGAAAAACACCAAAAGAAAGATGCCCAGGGTCCCTGCACATCCGTGTGAACGTGCCTTAGGCATGAGGACTGCAGATACTCAAGGATAAGGTGTTGTAGTGATGGCTGCTGGAAATGGGGTCTGTCTAGATTTGATCAAAAATGACTTTTTTCAAATAGTGATGGTGATGTTTATTACATCAGTAATGTCCTGACTATATTTGTGATCAGTTGAATGCCACCAAAGTGAATTAAAGTATTAATTTCCTTCCGAAACAGCAAAATATGTACATTATTCCAAACTTTTGGCCACCAGTGTATTTTAAAAAAAATCGTAGTCTTTCTTTACTGTGACTAGATGGCCCAGACATAAAGATTACAAGAGTGCAAATTAAATCCCAGATGCAGTTTATTGTGCTACTCCAATCCCAATCAATAACTACCAAGAAAACATTTTGGTACATAACACGTTATAAACAACTTTTAGTTATAAACAAGCCTGAAATACACATGAGACTACTATTTTGAAATGTCTGCACTCCCAGATGTGAACTCACTGATGGCTGATTCACTGAGAAAGTGATTTGGATTCAAACTGCTCATCTGAGCTCCTGAGTTCAACTTCAAACAAGCTCTTGTTGAGTGATTCATTCTAAAGATCTGATTCAAAAGTGTCATATGTTCACTAATCAGACATCATGGTTTGCGCTGTGCTTATTGTTGCAAAAAAAAAAGCACACATCCCAACTGTCGCCAATGGCGATTTAAAATGGTCTCCATTTATTTTTGGTCACATCTGCGACCACTTTAGCTTGCCACAAAAGAAAGCGGGAGTTCAATAATCGTGGTCTCTGGATACTTGGAAAAGATAAGGTTTAATTAATTAAAATAAGTTTTGAGACATTCAATATCTTTTCATATGTTTGGACAGTTTTAAAATATTTACTGTAGCTCTGTTCTCTCAGACATAATATGTGAGGCAAAACGTCTTTAGTGTGAAGTTGGAGCCGAGGTTGCACTGACATGTCACTTCACAGACTTCAATGTATTCGGCAGCGCTGACCCAAGTCAAGTGGAAGCTCCTCAACGTATAGAAACAGTCACTTTTATACATTAATAGCTTTACCGCCCTTTTCTCTTAGTGATAAATAGGTAGACTCACATGCTGAAGTAAACAAACAACATCTCCCTCTCATTCAGTCAGTCGATACATGTACCAGGTCATTCAGTTTGCTTATGAAAAGGTTCACATGTGCCTCTTCTCACTGTGCACACGCTGCTGTAGCCAAGCAAGCGATTTGCCTCGGTTGGACTGCAATTGCCATGCACAAGATAGGCTGCTGCTGTAATAACTTATGAAGGTATATGCACCTTTAACCGTTGATGTTGTTTAACAATGCGTAGCTGCCGGCAGTGACAAAATAACACAAATTTATGTATTTGACTCCTATTCTGAGTCCCAATCGTTACCATGTTTTTGTGCATAGCAACACAGTCAACTGTTTTATTATACTGAATTATTTTCCAGGACATTTAGGCATTTTTCAAACTTTCCATGACTCTTCCATGATTGGAAAACTGCACTGCAGATTTCCAGGTTTTCCAGGACACGTGGGAACCCTGTAATGATATTTCTAGCCATGATTAAATGCACTTGGTACAAGCCGTGATTGCACTTTTCATACAATGAATTCTATCAAGAAATCCAAAAAAAATTTAAAATAAATATTACTCTTAATAAGTAATATTTATATTTTTCCTGCAAAATGTTTTTAATAAATCCTTATAATACATTTTTGAGAAGCTACAATGCATAAGATATTTAGGTTTTTTCAGAGCATGTATTTTTTATATAAGTGTATTTTGTTTTACTGTACTGACATACTTTTTCCACGTTTTTCACTTTAGTCAAAAACAAGTGAAATAATCTGCCAGTGTTGAAGAAGTAATCCTAAATATTTACATTACATAACGGACAATGAGTAATCTAACAGAATATTACAAATGATATTTTATAGCATGTATTCTGTAATCTGTAGTGGAATACACTTCAAAAGTAACCCTCCCAACCCTGTATATGTGGGCATTTCTTCAACTTTGGGCGCTTTCAGCCGTTAATTTGAAGAAAGTAAAATCCTGTTATTTTTTTACACTAACTAGTTTATTTGTCTTCTACCAATGTCCAACAGTGTATGTACATGCATCACAGGACATTTGTCATTGTTGTATAATTTTTTCCACTAGTGTGCCATTTGCAGAAGATCTTAACTTCTGTATTGTGTTTAATAGAATTCTGTAGTGGAAAATGACACTGACGGAAATTACATTTTTACAGTTTTTTAATAAAATGTCCAAGTCATTTGTCATAAAAAAGGCTGGTTTCACAGCTAACATTTTATGTGCCTTAATTATTATTAAATAAATATTCCGAGCACAAATAGGTATGGGACGATACATCAAATTTCGATACATTGCAAACTAAATATCAAAACAATCAAAGAGGCAAAACTTGATATTTTCAAATTTGCAACATTGTTTTTGGTCTATGTGATTATAAATTAAATTAACCTTCAAATATCAACCTCGCTATCGCTTGATTTTACCCCACTGCAATTTTTTCTACACTTTTTACAGGGTTTCCACAAGGTCCTTGAAGTACTTAGTGATTGAATTCAGCTTTTAATAATTTAACTGGAATACCTGGAAATCGTCTTGTTTCGTTGTAAAGAGCTTGAAATTTAAAATAGAAAATTGCTTCTGTGTAATGCGTGTCCTTCAAAGATAAAATCCATGCACTTACGCTCTTTTCTTTACAGACAAATAAAGAAGTAAAATTTAATTTATTTTCAATCACAAATAGCATAGATGCACAAAAAACAGACTTCTCTCTCGTTAATGAACATAAACGCTGCGAGTCTGTAAGATGCTTGTGGATTTCTTAAAGTGACAGTAACCTATTTAATGTTTCTTATACAAATAAATGTAAACTCAATGTTATTACTTGTAAATTGTATACATTATTTCAAACAGTGACAGCTCATGTCATTATTATATTTTTTCAAAGTTATATATTTTAACGATGTGATAATGATAAACCATGCTCTTCACTGACACTTTTGTCCACATGGTTAACAAGTATGCTAATTTTGAGCAAATGTTTTGTAGAATTGTTTGGTGGGGTGGAAATGATGTCACAAGTGTGGTACATTTGTAATTTTTTTAAAAATGTTCAATATCTTTCACACAAAAAAGGAATATTTTTGGTTTAGGTTTATACATTCTGTTTAGATTATCATTGTTTTAAACAATAATAACTTGTATTTGTATAATGGATTTTCATAGTTTAAGATAGAATATCTGGGTCTGGGACAAGGCATAAAGAGTCAAATTTTTGCATAAAAGCCACTTGAAAAGTACCAAAAAAGAAATAATGAAGCCTGATAAAAAGTTTTATAGTTTTCAGAAGTAATTTGACCATGAAAAATCCCCCCCTGGGACAAGAAAGTGCCTGAGTTGAACAAACATCCACATACAGTGATGTGATGGTGATATTTCTTCAATTTTTGTGTATTTTTCATACTTAATTGTTTTGGATCTTAAAACAAGTTTAAATAACATAAAACAAAAGGCAACCTGAGTAAACACAAAATACAGTTTACAAATAAATATTTTATTATTGAAGCAAAAAAAGGTTATCCAACACCTATATCAATATTGAAAAACTAACTGCCCATTTAATAACTTCAAACGCTCTGGAGATCAGTAATTCACAATGCTGTGGTGGAATTTTGGCCCACACTTCTTTGCAGAACTGCTTTAGTTCAGACACATTGGAGGATTTTTGAACATTAACTGAACATTTAAGGTCCTGCCACAGCATCTCAATCTGGTTCAAGTCAGGACTTTGACTAGGCCACTCCAAAACTTTAATTTGGCTTCTTTTGAGCCATTCAGAGGTGGATTTACTCCTATGCTTTGTATCATTATCTTGCTGCATAATCCAGTTGAGTTTGAGCTTCAACTCACGGACTGATGACTGGACATTCACCTTTAGGATTTTCTGGTAGACAGCAGAATTCATGTTTCCCTCAATTATTGCAGGTCGCCCAGAAGCAGCAAAGCATGCCCACACCCAGTAGTGTTTTTAACCACCACTCAATTGTGTGGGGCCCCGGACATCGAGAGGGCCCCCACCCTGGTAGGAGAGCTCAGCAAAAACCGAACATGCCGTTGTCAGCGCTCTCAGAGCGGTTCACGTTAGAAGTGGCCAGGTTCAGGTCAGTAGGACTTTGTTTTTGTAATTTATGAAAAAATATATTCCTCTTCTTTAGTGTACTGAGGGACCACCATGCTTGTGTGTTTACTGTTAGTGTTATGAATGTTGCCTATGATGCCAATCGAAAATACAGCCTTTTGCAATATGGTGAACAAAACACTGCAGTATCAGAATATAAGCTCCAGGTGAAAGTAAATAAGACAGGAATATAATACTAATGTATAAATCCTCAAAGTAATAATAATACTGTATCATGTTAAAATTACAAACTGGACAACAATAAATACTGCAATCGATGGGTTATAATATTAATAAATACCTACTACATTCCAAAATGTTACTGGGTGAAGTAGTAGGTTTTTAAACACCCTGTTCAAAAAATAATTTTTTGTAAAAAACATATGTAGGTAAATATTATTTTTTTACCAGTGGAAAAACAGGAACACATGCCTTTTGAATGTACTTGGCTACAATGGCTGATGAGATAAATTTAAAATTATGATTTCAAATAAATGTTATGTCATTTAAGCAAAAATCTTCAAAATCGGGCCCCGGGCTGGTTGGCTGCTTGGGGCCTCAGACATCATAAACCCGCCCCAGCCCACACCATCACACTACCACCAACATGCTTGACCGTAGGTATGATGTTCTTTTTGTGGGATTCTGTGTTTGATTTACACCAGATGTAACGGGACCCTTGTCTTCCAAACAGTTCCACTTTTGACGCATCAGTAACATGAACATTCTCCCAAAAGGTTTGAGGATCATCAATGTATGTTCTGGCAAACTTCAGACAAGCATTAATGTTGTTCAGGGTTAGCAGTGGTTTTCGCCTCGCCACTCTTCCATGGATGGCATTTTTGGCAAGTGTCTTTCTGATAGTGGAGTCATGAACAGTGACCTTTATTGATTCGAGAGGCGCCTGCAGTTCCTTGGATGTTGTCCTTGGCTTTTTTTGCGTCGTCTTGGAGTTGTCGCTGTGCTCTTGGTGGAATTTTGGAAGGTCGGCCACTTCTGGCAAGGTTCACTACTTTGTCAGGTTTTCTCCATTTGGAGATAATGGCTCCCACTTTTGTTATTTGGAGTTCCAGAGCCTTTGAAATAGCTTTGCAACCCTTCCCAGACTGATGTATTTCAATCACCTTTACTCTTCAATATTTCTAGGATTTATTTTGATGTTGGCCTGGGTGAGAACATTTAGCCAACTTCATGATCCTGGAAAAGTTCTATTTAGGTGTTAATTTGATTGAACAGGGCTGGCAGTAACCAGGGCTAGGTGCATCTAGTCCAGCTGAACCCCATTATGAATGGGGTTTCATAGATTTAGGGAATTATTAACTAAGGGGCAAATTGTTTTTCACACAGGCCCAGTTATTATTGGATAACCTTTTTGCTTCAATAATTAACATTATCATTTATAAACTGTATTTTGTGTTTACTTCGATTACCTTTGTTTTATGTTAGAATCTATTTATTAGTATAAGATATACACAAAAATAGAATGGATCAGGGTGGGGGCAAATACTTTTTCACAGCACTATATAACATGGAAGTTCCTAAGAATAAAACATTATGGATCAGAGATTTGATTCTATAAAATGTAGCTAGAATCAGTATTTCAGTATCAGTATTAGTTTCATGACACTTTCATGACATTATTCACCCAAAATCGTGTCCACCTGAAACTCTGCGAATACTTATCACACAAACATTAAACGTATGTCTAAAGAAAGCTTAAAATGTCTACTTTTAAATAAAACAATTCAAATTTAAAACAAATATTATCCTGTTATGTTATCTGTATGAAACAAAGTGAATTTCTCCTGACTCCTGGCTATATTATCTCTAATGTGATCACACCCACGGGCAGAGCGTGATATTCATACGCTAATGTGCGGAGACGTTCAATGCAAATGGTGAACACCCCGACTGTGTCTTAAGTTCAGTCACTTTTCTGCACATTTGGAAGATAGCACGATACACAGGTGAGGAAACTCCTGGATAGTGACAAAGAGTTAACATTTTCCTCAGAAGAAGAGCGGGACTCTGATGAACGTTTGTATTTTGAAGAGACTTGATCCAGCCGAGGATACAATTTTGGATGAGTAAGTCAATTAGTTGTGGGACTGATTCCAGACTTGCCGGCCAGGATTCAGAGTATTGACATTTGAAATATGACTCCTAATAAGCAAGTTTGTTACATTTAAATGCTGTTTTGGCTAAAGCAGGTATTTAAATTGTATGCTGTATAATATAAATATGAAATGTAATATGATATAAAAACAATATGAATGTTTAGATTATATTTTATCTAGTGTTTATGCTGCCTCATTATCATCAACAAAGCTTGTGCTTGCAAACATGTGTTCAGGTTAAATGAGTAAAATGCACTTTAAATATGCCCATATTAGAAAATCACCATCTTATAATGATTTCTGAAGTATCATTTGACACTGAAGAATGCAGTAATGATCCTGAAAATTCAGCTTTGATCACAAATATCATTTTACAATATATTCAAATAGAAAACTGTTATTTTAAATTGTAAAAAGTGTTCACAATATCACTGTTTTTACTGTATTTTAGATCAAATAAATGCAGTCTTGGTGAGCAGAAAAGACTTCTTTTAAACGGTAGTGTAGGTCTAAAATGAAGTGAAGTCTTTATGTAAAGAAAACGTATAGTCAGATTACTACTTTTAACTTAAAACTTGATTTTGATCATTAAGTCTCCTCACTTTCATTCTCTTTGTCACATTCCTCATTGATAGACCCAGGGGAGGGGTCTTTTGTCTCATGTGTGAAATACATCAATATTCATGATAATTCACACCTCCTCGCATATGACCTCACAATAAAAGTGTCTTACAAAAGTTGAATTACTAAATTGTTTTGTATGAATGAGTGATCAGGATGGTTTTCACATCATTTTGTAGCAAAAACTCTAGGCTGCAAGATCCAGTTCTCAAAAGTCTTGTGGACAAATGTTTAGTATGTGTTCTATGGCCTTATTTCAATAACTTAAAATGTTTGTTTTTTCAAAAGCCAAACATAAACATTATTTTCTCAAAAATACAAACATGTTAACATGTTGCTCGCATATTATTGTAGCCCAGTTTGTGCTGAATACGCTGTTATCAGACTTTAGAAATGAATGTTTTTAAGCAACTAAAAAAAGCACAAATGTCAAGGCATGTTAAATCTTCTCCAGGGCCCAAAACACCCTCAGACCCCAGAGGGTTAACAGCAGTGATTGTGGTAACCTGTTTTCTGTCAGGGGCTGATCCAGTTTGCTGGAGTTCTCCTCTCCCTGGAAAACCCTCTTCAGCAATTCCAAGTGTTGAGGATTATTCACACCAAACCCAAAGTTCAAGATCTCAGTGTGGACATTATACTCATTAATGTAGGTCTTTAAACCTGGAACACGTGTCATATGCACCTGTGTTAATAGAGTAAGAAGAAAAACAAATGTCAGAACGTGTCTTCAGGTGCTAAACAATGCGGTGGTAAAAGCATTACTCTTATGATCAAGTCTGTTCAAACAGTTGTCTGTCTAATACAGCATTCTTACATTTGGACCAAACCCATGTTTGATTGATGATAAACTTCGGCTCATTTGATTTAAGTGAAAGTTTAGCAGACCAGAAAACAAAAGTCACTTTGGATGGAAATGGCCAGCAACTACGTCAACATTAAAAACGTCAAAAGTACTCAAGCATACCATGGGATCAACCCAGACAGTATTGCCAACACACATCATCACTCTGGCCTGATGCAGCTTTCCTTTGATCTTCAAACTTATGGCTCTGGTCACCTGAAAACAGGACACATATTTCAGCTCTAATAACTGTTTATGCAAATAAAGCAGTACATAGTTTCAGAAGTACTGGAACATCAAGAACTTTGACTAACAACATAACGTGTGGTATACAGCCATGGCCAAAAGTATTGTGTTTTGCAAAGTTTGCTGTTTCAGTATTTGTAGATAATTTTTTTCACATGTTTCTATGGTATACTGGAAAAAGAATTATCAGCGTTTCATAAGTTTTAAAGGCTTTTATTAACAAAAACACTCAATTTATGCAAAGAGACAATATTTACAGTGTTGACCCTTGTTCTTAATAACCTCTGCAATTTCCTCTGGCATGCTGGATATCAGCTTCTGGGCCAAATCCTGACTGATGGTGATAACATTCTTGACTAATTAGTGCTCGGAGTTGATCACAATTTGTGGGCTTCTGTTTGTCCACTCGCCTTTTGAGGATTGACCACAGGTTCTCTATGGGATTAAGATCCGGTGTGTTGCCTGGCCCCGGATCCAAAATTTCAATGTAATCATCTCCGAGCCACTTCATTATCACTCTTGCCTTACGACATGGTGCCCCATCATGCTGGAAAATGCACAGATCATCACCAAATTGCTCCTGGATCATTGGGAGAAGTTGCTCTTGAAGGAAGTTTTGATACCATTCTTTATTCATGGCAGTGTTTTTGGGCAGAATTGTGAGAGAGCCCACTCCCTTGGATGAAAAGCAACCCCACACATGGATGGTCTCAGGATGCTTCACTTTTGGCACGACACAGGACTCATGGTAGCATTCACCTTTTCTTCTCCGGACTATCAATTTTCCAGATGTCCCAAACAGTCGGAAGGGGGCATCATGAGAGAAAATATCTTTGCACCAGTCTTCTGCTGTCCAATCCTTGTACTTCCTGCAGAATTTCAGTCTGTCCTTGATGTTTTTCTTGGAGAGAAGTGGCTTCTTTGCTGCCCTTCTTGACACTAGGCCATTGTACAAAAATCTTCGCCTCACTGTGCGTGCAGATGCACTCACACCAACCTGCTGCCAATATTGAGCAAGCTCTGCACTGGTGGTGACACGATTCCGTAACTGACTCCTCAGCAGGAGATGGTCCTGGTGCTTGCTGGACAATCTGGAACGTCCTGAAGCCTTCTTCACTGCAGTTGAACCTCTCTACTTGAAGTTCTTAAATGATCTGGTAAATGGTTCTTTCAGGTGCAATATTCTTTTCAGCAAGTCCATTTTGTTGCAAAGTGATGATGGCTGCACGTCTTTCTTTAGAGGTAACCATTGCCAGCAAGAACACAATGATTGAAGCACTTATTCCCTCCTTTTATAGCAAAAAGTCTGCTCTTATAATCCAATCAGAATGATAGAGTGATTTTACCTGACCAGTAGTCATTCAAACTTTCCCAGATGCTGCTTATATAATTAGTGAAATTATGTTAGCTGGTCATTTTGTGCCAGGGCCAAAAAATTGTGACATTTGGGTTTTTGTGATTAAAATTTTTTTTTTTTTTGGCCAATGAAGCTTTTTGCAATTATTTAAAATGCATCTGATCAATCTGCACAATAATCTAGAAACAATGTGAATCAACACCACAACAACTGAAGCAGAAAAGTTTGCAAAACAACATTTGTCAGTGCCAATACTTTTGTTCACGGCTGTACACTGCAGATTCATCTGGCCTTGAAATCAGAAATCAGAAAAAGCTTTATTGCCAAGTACGTTTTTAACGCATACAAGGAATTTGTTTTGGTGCTGTAGGTGCGTCACACATTCTCTAAATATAAGAAACAAGTATTAAAATATAAGCAATATAAATATAAATGTCCATTTAAAACACCATTTAAAGGTTGATGTGCCCAATTACACAGGAAAAGACCTTTTGTCTAACATGGTACATTTTGTTTTGTTTAATATGTGCTATTTAGGGGCAGGTAAATCTGAAATCACTTTTACAACAATAGACTGGTGTGAATAAAAAAGGTGTGTATATAATGGCACATCAACCTTTAATTGGTAATCTGGTGAATATACACTGTTAAGCCAAAACACTGTTTCCATTCACAGGTGAAGCGAATATCACTAATCATCTCCTAACAAGGACATATGGCAAGTTCTGGGTAGATTAGATGGAAAGCAAACAATCAATTCTCGTAGTCAACGTGTTGAATGTAGGAGAAATGGGCAGGAGAAAAAACCTGAGCGACTTTGACAAGTGCCAAATTGTTATGGCCAAACGACTTGGTCAGAGCATCTCTAAAACGGCAAGCCTTGGGGGGTGCTCACAGTAAGCAGTTGCGACTACTTACTGAAAGTGGTCTGACAAACCGGTGACAGGGTGTTGGATGCGCAAAGCTCACCGATGCACGACAGCAATGGAGGCTATCCGGTCTGGTCAGAAATGACAGAGTGCCCATGTTGACCCATCCATCACTGAAAGCGCCAACAACAGGCACGTGAGCGTTGGAACTTGACCATGGAGCAGCTGAAGAAGGTTGACTGGTCTGATTTGTCCCATTTTCTTTTACATCATGTGGACGGCCGTGTACGCCATTTACCTGGGGAAGTGTTAGCACCAGGATGCATTGTGAAAAAATGACAAGCAGTTAGAGGGAGTGTGATGCTCTGGGCAATGTTCTGCTGGGAAACTCTGGGTCCGGTCATTCATGTGGACATCAATTTGACACATGCCACCAACCCAAACATCGTTGCAGTCCAGGTACACCCCTTCATTTCAATAGTATTCACTGATGGCAGTGGCCTCTTTCAGCAGGATAATGTGCCCTGCCACACTGCACATATTGTTCGGGAATGGTTTGAGGAACATGATGAAGAGTTCAAGGTGTTGCCCTGGCATCCAAATTCCCCAGATCCCAATCCGATTGAGCATCTGTGGGATGTGATGGACCAACAATTCTTGATTCACGGCAGCTCCAGTTCACAAATTACAGGGCTTGAAGGATCTGCTGCTAATGTCTTGGTGCCATATACCACAGGAAACCTTCAGGAGTCTTATAGAGTCCATGCCTCGGTGGACTGGCGCCGTTTAGGCGGCAAGTGGAGGACCAACAGCATATTAAGCAGGTGGTCATAATGTTTTGATCGGAGTACAGACCATAAAAAGCTTGATTTGGTTAATACTTCCATATAGAACATTGTAACACAGCCAAATTGGTAAAACCGATATATATCGGTCAACGTCTAGTGGCCAACAGGCCAATGAAAATCCAATTGGCTTGGCATTTTTTTCACCATCAATATTCCGGCAACTGCTCTTGATGTAATTAGATGTCAAATGATTGGACGAAAGTCTTATATATATATATATATATATATATATATATATATATCTCATTAATTGGCTTCGAGATATCTGAGGTCAAATCATTCTTTTTTTACAGGCCTAATCCTGTCTGGCGCCAGAATTAATTCATTCAATTATTATCATTTAATTTAATTATTTGCTTAAATGTCTTTTTGGGGCAACTGCCATTACATTATATGATATCTAGATATGTGCGAGAATAGTTGACTAAACAGTACTGCTACTGGTGGTCGGCCTTGGAAAAACGTTTCCACATTTAACATTCAATATTTTATTAACATTTGTTTTGCTTTATATTTTTCATGTTAACTTTACTTTTTAAACACAATAATAAAATGATAAAAAAGCGGATATCTGTAGTGGATGTATACAAAGTTACATTTCATGCATGCTTCTCCCGTTTACTCATAGCACACACAAAATCACGTCCTCTCACAAGACAAGCAAAGTATGGGAATATACACACTTCGGTGGTGGTGCAGGAAGCCGGATGCTTATCCAGGCTCTACAGACAGTAAGTCACCATTTCTGCATGCTTGCCACTTCTGTTCCAGCCGACCAGGCTTTTTCAAGTGCAAGGATTAATCACCTCATGTCCCATCTTTCACTGGACATGTACATTTTGCTCAATGGAATATATAGTCTGTATAAAGTAGTAAATAGCTATTGTAGGTTATGTGTGCCTATATTTTTTTCTACATCATTTTTTACCCTGATGAACTCAACTAGGCTTGCTTTCACAGAAGTGGCGATGCTGCCGACTGCTAAATTTGTTGAAGCATCTTTTATTCTGTAAGTGGATATAATTTTTAAGGTCAATATATTTTTTTCTATCCTAGCAACACATTTTTTTTTTACGTTAACCGTTATTGACTAACTTCCTTAACTGAATGACTAACTTTCTTTTGCATGGCACAAAATAGACACGACTTTTTCAACTTTTTTTAGCGTAGAATTGTCTGACCTGTTAGGCCTAATCATTTTCAACAATGTGCAGACTTATATGTTAGGCATCTTTCACTTGTTTTTTTTAGAGCAGGCTATTAAGCACTTATTTGTCCTTCACTGCCCATTCATATAACTAATTTCATGTTTTTTTTTTTGAGAATGTTTTGTTTAATATACAATAATCATAGTTCAAAGCAAGTATATCACAAATATGCATGTGTGTATATATATATATATATATATATATATATATATATATATATATATATATGTGCGTGTGTGTGTGTGTGTGTGTATATGTGTGTATATATATATATATATATATATATATATATATATATATATATATATATATATATATATATATTGTAACACTCCTCTATTTATTAAAATAGGAAGTATTAACACACTCAAAGGGATCGGTGCTGCTCTTAAGTGATTCGTAATATGGAGGAAGTATCTCACTCAAACACGGATGTTTAACAATAAACCCAAGTGTATTTAAGAGATCATAGATATATACAAACATATAATGGAACAACGCTGACAAGACAGTGATATGTATATATATATATATATAAATATATATGTTGAGGTGGGAATGTCAGGTAGGTATGTAAAGAATCTCGTTATCCAGAGTGCACGCACAAACAAACAATGTTAGATCGGTCTCACCGGTGTATGTTCAAGCCGTGAGCAGGATCAGTGCGGTAAAGTGACTGTTATAAGTCCACAGAGTTGAGTAATCCAAACAAGCGTTATCTGGTCGTACTCTTCCAAGGAACGGCATATAATGCTCCAAAAAACAGCCAGCAAAAAGGATAATCCACGCGGATACAAGTTGTCGTTGAGAGTGAGGAGCAGCTCTCTCGATGACCGGCATATCGGTCTCTTTTATTCAAAATGCTAGTCCTTCCTGTTTACATGTTGCGTCATCCCGTGACGAGATCTCACGGGAAGTGATCGCGAGAACATGTATGGGGGCGTCAATATCACATTAGTCAGGGTAAAATACAGCTTACCGGGCAAAGCAATAGAAATAATTGACAACCAACAATTTAGTCAATTAGCATCATTACAAAGGTGCTTTGCCTTATGTGGCAACGTTACATAAATCCCCCCCCCCCCAGCCTTCGGCATAGGAGGAGATCGTCCGTACCAACGTTTCAGATTCACCACATTTATAATGTCTGTTTTATATGGGTCACCCCAACCAACTGTGTAATTTATTGGCCCCATTTTCCTTATTATTTCAGCCGGTCCCTCCCACTTGGGCGCTAGCTTGGCAGAGTATTTATTGGAAGAAGATGAGAGAGGGTGAGTTTTTATCCAGACTAGATCTCCCGGCTGGAATTGTACATCCTTCCGTCGGGCATTGTAGTATCTAGCTTGTCTAGCGTGTTGCACTCCTACTCGCAGCTTTACTTCCTCCGCCATGATCTTTTGTCGTTCAATTTGGTTATACGATGTTTGGTCCGGTGTGGGGGGTTTGAGGATCAACCTCTCTAGTGGACCCTGCAGCTGTCTGCCCATCATTAACTCAGCAGGTGTTCTACCGGTAGTTTCTTGATATGCTGTGTTGATGGCAAATCTTAACTCAGGTAACCACTGGTCCCATTTCTCGTGATGGTGTCCCACATATGACGCAATCATCGTTTTTAATGTCCTGTTAATTCTTTCCGTCAGGTTGGTCTGCGGGTGATAGCTGGTAGTAAGTTTTTGGACACTTCCCCAGGTTTTGCAGAGCTCTGACAACATATTGGAAGTGAATTGGGCTCCCCGGTCAGATATGATGTACTTCGGCACCCCCCATCGTGTAAAGATCTCTTCTCTGAGAATTTTGACGATCTTAGGGGTCTTACTGTCTCTAAGGGGGAACAACTCTACCCATTTGGTGTAATAATCCACTAGCACCAGTAGGTAAGTGTTTTGTTTCTTACTGACCGGGAAAGGTCCCATGAAATCCATCCCCCAAGTGTGACCTGGTTCTGCCACTTGAGTATGCTGTAAGAATCCGCTGGGTTTTGTATTGTCATGTTTGTATTTCTGACAGGTAGAGCATCCTTTGACGTATTGCCAGACGTCTTTACGTACCGTGGGCCACCACGCCACCTCCAAGAGCCTCAGTAAGGTTTTCATACGTCCCAGATGTCCTCCCAGAGGGTTATCGTGTACGTAGTGTAAGAATCCAGGTATTAATGCCTGTTCCAACCAGTTGGAATTTATCTCCGTTATTCTTGACAGGCACCCGGCGATATACCCCCTCCTGGTGGACCTCAAAGGTAATTTGGTGATCTTGAACCTTTCTGGCTTTTTGTGACATTTGTAGAAGAGACACTGCATTGTCACTACTTTGTGCTTGATCGATTTCATCTAATGTGTTGGTTATGTCAGACGCACATTTTGTCGTTGTTGTTATGGCCATACAGTGCACCCTTTCTCTCTCCTCAGATTCACAGACTCGTGACAAGGCGTCTGGCCCCAGGTTTAGACATCCTCTCCTGTGATGGACTTTGAAGCTGAACTGCTGCAGCCTAAGGGTCCATCGGGTCAGCCGAGAGGAGGTTTTAGGGCTATTGAAGGCCCAGGTTAAGGCAGCATGATCGCTATAAATGTCAAACTGTCTCCCTTCAAGGTAATGCCTTCATTTTTCCACCGCCCAGACTACAGCCAGACACTCCTTTTCAGACGTTGAATAGTTTAACTCAGGTCCACGTAAAGTTCGTGAAGCGTAAGCTATCACTCTTTCCCCCTCAGGGGTTAGTTGGGTAATGATAGCTCCTAAGCCCACATCACTGGCATCAGTGTGTACCTGGAAAGGTTGGTTGAGGTCAGGTTGCATCAATACAGGTGGGTCTTGTAATATTGTCTTGATGTTTTCAAAACCTGTCTGGCACTCAGGAGTCCAATCCCATTTTACTCCTTTCTTTTTTAAGTTGTTTAACGGAGCTGTGATGTCGGCAAAGTGGGGAATGAACTTGTGGTACCATCCTGCTAATCCCAAGAAGCGTTGGAGGGCTGAGGATATTCAGCTATCGCCCGGGTCTTTTCCTGATCGACCTCCACTCCTCTCTCTGAGACTATGTGTCCCAGGAACTTTAACTGTTTTTTAAAGAAGTGACACTTGTTCATGTTCAGGGTAAGCGATGCTTGGCAAAGGCGTTGCAGAATGGTGTTCAGATGTTGGACGTGTTCCGTTAAAGTTTGTGAATAGATTATAATGTCATCAATGTAAACAAAACAAAACTTCCCTCTCAGTTCTGCTAGGACCTTCTCCATCAGCCTCTGGAAGGTGGCTGCCGCATTCTGTAATCCATATGGCATGGAGCGGAATTGGAATAGTCCTTGGGAGGTGATGAAAGCGGTTTTGTTTTTACTCCTTTCCTCCATTTCGACCTGCCAGTATCCAGACTGCAAATCTAATGTACTGAACCAGGAGGCGCCTTCCATGGATTCCAAGATGTCATGGATGATAGGCATTGGATATGCGTCAGGTATGGTCATACTGTTAAGCTTCCTATAGTCCACACAGAACCTGTAAGAACCATCAGGTTTGGGGACCAGGACTACCGGTGATGACCATGGAGAGACGGAAGGTTCGATGATGTTGTCTTTTAGCATTTGTTCCACTTGATCATCAATAATCTTCTTCTTGAAAGGTGAAACCCTATAAGCTCTGGATCTCATAGGCATTTCGTCAGATAGTAAGATTTTGTGTTGTTCCACAGATGTTTTGCCTAGGACTTTGGAGGTAGTATGAGGCCAATTATCCATCAGCCTCCGTAATTCCTCCTGATTGTCGGAGTCCCAGATGGGAGCAACTTGTGTGTGTACGTCGTAGATTGGGGGATCCCAGGTTGGCGGTAAGGCGTAGTAGAGACTCACAGCAGCAGTGGAGCATACTCTTTCACCCATCGTACTAGTAGACAGCACAGGATTTATAAGTGCAGTAAGGAATGGATGATAAATATATCCTTTGCCCATTTTCAGTCCATATCTCCCTTGTCCTACATCCACTATGGCTTCAGTGGCTCTTAGGAAATCCAGACCAGCTATAAGGGGAAAGGCCAGGTGAGCATCCTTCATTATATAGGAATCCAGCCTGCATACCTTGTCATGCCACTCATAACAGACTGTTTTCTTACTAATCGCCTGGTGCATTTTTCCATCAGCCATAATGAACCGTTGAAGAGGGACTGGGGGGTCAGGTGTCGCTTCCCCTCCTAACTGTCTCCACCGGTTCTCCTGAATAAGGGTGTAAGTGCTCCCAGTATCCAGCACTGCCTTCACCTCTTGTCCTTTTATCGTTAGAGGCACTACTAGAAGGGATGTTATAGGATGGGGTTGTGCAATGGATAATCCTGCTAGACTTTTAGAGGTATTCCGTTCAGGAGGTCTTTTAGTCGCCTTTTCTTTACTGTTCAAATTGCCCACTTTCTGCCAGTAATCTTTTGCTCCCATCCAGTCTTTCTCTACCATGGATCCTACCTTCACCAGTTGTTCCACAGACTTCACCGTCCCTCTCAGACAGCCCGCAACCCTTGGGTTGATGTTATTAAAGATTCGGCTCACCATTTCCTCTTCAGTGATAGCTGGCTTCCATTTTAGGCAGAGGGCTCGGTAATCGTAGGCGAAATCTCTCAACCGCTGACAGGGTTGTTGAACCAGGGCTCTTAACTTATCCTCCACTTCGGTAAGGTAATCCTCTGGGAGAAAAGCAGACATAAAAGCATCCTTGAAAGATTTCCAATCAGTTACCTTTGCCTTTTCAGCCTTCCACCAGCTCTGTGCAGGTCCTTTGAGTACTGTACTCAGAGTTCCGACGAGCTCCACGCTAGGAAGAGGCCTGATGTCCAGGAAGTTTTCACATTGTTCAATGAACTGGAGCACATCAGATGTCTCACATGATTCCCCAAAGGAAGGAAATTCCAGTCGTATTGGGGGTCTCCCACAGAAAGACGAGATACTGGACATAAGTGAGGGGTGAGCCATGTTCGTTAGTGGAGCTCCAGAAGTGACATCATAGGTAGCGTTGATCCTAGTGGCAGGTGGGGTTTTAACTCTCGCTGCTGGAATGGGAGTTCTCACCTCTTTAACAGTAGAATAGGAAGGAACGGGGTCAAAAGTCTGTATTTGAGAACGAGATGGGGTACTGGTGAATCTTAACTTTTTCATTTGACTTTCCCATCTTGCATCTCTCCTCAGAAAACAGTCAACCACGGCTCTCTCCAATTTCTCTATAGACCCTTGGAAATGATCTTCTAAATCTGCCAAGCTAGCGTTCACTGCCTCCCGGAAACTGGTTTCTCTATTAAGAGAACTATCTACGGACAGTATTACCTCCTGTTCATTATTTTGTACTTTTGCACTAAGAGCCAATAAATCCACCTTTAGCTTGTCAATCTCAGATTGCATTGTTTGTACATTTACATTCAATACCTCTTTTTCATCATCCTCATCATCAGTTTTTTCATCATCAGAAATATACATGGAACTCAGCATAGATGTTATTTCAGCAGCAGGGTTACGTCTGGTAACAAATGGGCCTGCTGTGAAATCAGCCACTAGGGCTTCATCAGTGCTACCTCTTAAATTAGTCACATCCATATGCATGATATCAGCATGTATACTTCGATCTCCTCCTCCATTTATATATGCTTCTTCCTCCATTTTATAAACACCAGAATCACTATTTAACAAAACAGAAACAGCACGTTTCCCCGTACGGGCCACCACTATGTAACACTCCTCTATTTATTAAAATAGGAAGTATTAACACACTCAAAGGGATCAGAGCTGCTCCTCACTCTCAACTACCATTGTATCCGCGTGGATTATCCTTTTTGCTGGCTGTTTTTTGGAGCATTATATGCCGTTCCTTGGAAGAGTACGACCAGATAATGCTTGTTTGGATTACTCAACTCTGTGGACTTATAACAGTCACTTTACCGCACTGATCCTGCTCACGGCTTGAACATACACCGGTGAGACCGATCTAACATTGTTTGTTTGTGCGTGCACTCTGGATAACGAGATTCTTTACATACCTACCTGACATTCCCACCTCAACATATATATTTATATATACAGTGAGGAAAATAAGTATTTGAACACCCTGCTATTTTGCAAGTTCTCCCACTTAGAAATCATGGAGGGGTCTGAAATTTTCATCGTAGGTGCATGTCCACTGTGAGAGACATAATCTAAAAAAAAAAAATCCAGAAATCACAATGTATGATTTTTTAACTATTTATTTGTATGGTACAGCTGCAAATAAGTATTTGAACACCTGTCTATCAGCTAGAATTCTGACCCTCAAAGACCTGTTAGTCTGCCTTTAAAATGTCCACCTCCACTCCATTTATTATCCTAAATTAGATGCACCTGTTTGAGGTCGTTAGCTGCATAAAGACACCTGTCCACTCCATACAATCAGTAAGAATCCAACTATTAACATGGCCAAGACCAAAGAGCTGTCCAAAGACACTAGAGACAAAATTGTACACCTCCACAAGGCTGGAAAGGGCTACGGGGAAATTGCCAAGCAGCTTGGTGAAAAAAGGTCCACTGTTGGAGCAATCATTAGAAAATGGAAGAAGCTAAACATGACTGTCAATCTCCCTCGGACTGGGGCTCCATGCAAGATCTCACCTCGTGGGGTCTCAATGATCCTAAGAAAGGTGAGAAATCAGCCCAGAACTACACGGGAGGAGCTGGTCAATGACCTGAAAAGAGCTGGGACCACCGTTTCCAAGGTTACTGTTGGTAATACACTAAGACGTCATGGTTTGAAATCATGCATGGCACGGAAGGTTCCCCTGCTTAAACCAGCACATGTCAAGGCCCGTCTTAAGTTTGCCAATGACCATTTGGATGATCCAGAGGAGTCATGGGAGAAAGTCATGTGGTCAGATGAGACCAAAATAGAACTTTTTGGTCATAATTCCACTAACCGTGTTTGGAGGAAGAAGAATGATGAGTACCATCCCAAGAACACCATCCCTACTGTGAAGCATGGGGGCGGTAGCATCATGCTTTGGGGGTGTTTTTCTGCACATGGGACAGGGCGACTGCACTGTATTAAGGAGAGGATGACCGGGGCCATGTATTGCGAGATTTTGGGGAACAACCTCCTTCCCTCAGTTAGAGCATTGAAGATGGGTCGAGGCTGGGTCTTCCAACATGACAATGACCCGAAGCACACAGCCAGGATAACCAAGGAGTGGCTCTGTAAGAAGCATATCAAGGTTCTGGCGTGGCCTAGCCAGTCTCCAGACCTAAACCCAATAGAGAATCTTTGGATGGAGCTCAAACTCCGTGTTTCTCAGCGACAGCCCAGAAACCTGACTGATCTAGAGAAGATCTGTGTGGAGGAGTGGGTCAAAATCCCTCCTGCAGTGTGTGCAAACCTGGTGAAAAACTACAGAAAACGTTTGACCTCTGTAATTGCAAACAAAGGCTACTGTACCAAATATTAACATTGATTTTCTCAGGTTTTCAAATACTTATTTGCAGCTGTATCATACAAATACATAGTTAAAAAATCATACATTGTGATTTCTGGATTTTTTTTTTAGATTATGTCTCTCACAGTGGACATGCACCTACGATGACAATTTCAGACCCCTCCATGATTTCTAAGTGGGAGAACTTGCAAAATAGCAGGGTGTTCAAATACTTATTTTCCTCACTGTATATATACATATCACTGTCTTGTCAGCGTTGTTCCATTATATGTTTGTATATATCTGTGATCTCTTAAATACACTTGGGTTTATTGTTAAACATCTGTGTTTGAGTGAGATTCTTCCTCCATATTACGAATCACTTAAGAGCAGCACCGATCCCTTTGAGTGTGTTAATACTTCCTATTTTAATAAATAGAGGAGTGTTACAATATATATATATATATATATATACACACACACACACATATATACACATACACACCACAATTGTACAGAGTGGTTATCAGAGTTACCACAGTAAATTCTAGAGGCTGTTGTGCCTGAAAATCCCAGGAGATCAGCAGTTACAGGAATACTCAAATCAGCCCATCTGGCACCAACAATCATGCCATGCTCCAAATTACTGAGATCAATTTTTACAGTGAGAAGAATATCAAGGGAACCTACACAATATTAGGCTGGTGGTTTTAATGTTGTGGCTGATTGGTGTGTGTGTGTATATATAAAACAAATGCAGTGATTATTTTATCTTCAAAAGCATTCATTGTATCAGCCTTGTTCCTTGTAAGCATTTATTTAGTCCAGGTGGACTAATAAAAAAATAAAAGAAATCCTGTGTGCACTTTCTTCAGGAAGTTGCTTAAAGCTAACAAATTAGATTATAGCTTGATGAGGCCGAGACTACAAAGACAAAAATATTTATTTAAAACCTTTGGATTCCAGTCAACCTCTCCATCAATAGGTTGGATCCTGCAAAGAATGATCTCCACAGCCTGGCCTGGCAATTCCTGGAACTGAGCAGGAAGCTGCAGTAGCTGGTGTGACTTCACTTCCTGTGTGCGGCCCTCATCTATGAAGAAGGCAGTGACACTACTGAACAGCTGCTCTCCTTTTTCTGGCACCTCAATCACACGCACCCTACAATGACAAAAACAATGAACAACTCTAACCTATTTGCACATAACGGGTTAATTCACCAAAAAATATAATTCTCTCATCGTTTACTCACCCTCATGCCATCCTAGATGTTTATGACTTTTTGCTGCTCAACACAAAGATTTTAAAAATATTTTAGCTCTGTAGGAACATACAATGCAAGTGATTGGTGATCTGGTATTTGAAGTTTCAAAAAGCACATACAGTTGAAGACAGATGTTTACTGTACTTAGGTTTAAGTCATTAAAAAAATTTTTTTTAACCAATCCATAGATTTCATATTAGCAAACTACAGTTTTGGCAAACTTTGTGCTTTGTTCATGACACAAGTAATTTTTCCAACAATTGTTTACAGAGAGATTGACCATATCACAATTCCAGTGGGTCAGAAATTTACATTGGCCATAATGTCCATCGTTTATTTGGAGGAAAAAGGGTGAGGTTTGCAAGCCGAAGAACACCATCCCAACCGTGAAGCATGGGGGTGTCAGCATCATGTCGTCAAATCAAATCCCTTTATTGTCACTCAACCATATATAAAAATGGGTAAAAGTCTTTGGTGCAGTTCCAAGTAACATATCTGTCATGACAGTGATGAGACATACCAATTTACAATAAACATCAGATTTACACAACTCATACATCAGATTTACTCAACTCTTTACATATTTAATATACACAATCACACACAATATACAAATAATAACATACAATTTACAGTATACAATACACAATATGGAAAACACATACACAATAAGAATAGAAGAGTATATATATATATATATATATATATATATATATATATATATATATATATACACACACACACACACACACACTCACCTAAAGGATTATTAGGAACACCATACTAATACTGTGTTTGACCCCCTTTCGCCTTCAGAACTGCATTAATTCTACGTGGCATTGATTCAACAAGGTGCTGAAAGCATTCTTTAGAAATGTTGGCCCATATTGATAGGATAGCATCTTGCAGGTGATGGAGATTTGTGGAATGCACATCCAGGGCACGAAGCTCCCGTTCCACCACATCCCAAAGATGCTCTATTGGGTTGAGATCTGGTGACTGTGGGGGCCATTTTAGTACAGTGAACTCATTGTCATGTTCATGAAACCAATTTGAAATGATTCGAGCTTTGTGACATGGTGCATTATCCTGCTGGAAGTAGCCATCAGAGGATGGGTACATGGTGGCCATAAAGGGATGGACATGGTCAGAAACAATGCTCAGGTAGGCCGTGGCATTTAAACGATGCCCAATTGGCACTAAGGGGCCTAAAGTGTGCCAAGAAAACATCCCCCACACCATTACACCACCACCACCAGCCTGCACAGTGGTAACAAGGCATGATGGATCCATGTTCTCATTCTGTTTACGCCAAATTCTAACTCTACCATCTGAATGTCTCAACAGAAATCGAGACTCATCAGACCAGGCAACATTTTTCCAGTCTTCAACTGTCCAATTTTGGTGAGCTCTTGCAAATTGTAGCCTCTTTTTCCTATTTGTAGTGGAGATGAGTGGTACCCGGTGGGATCTTCTGCAGTTGTAGCCCATCCGCCTCAAGGTTGTGCGTGTTGTGGCTTCACAAATGCTTTGCTGCATACCTCGGTTGTAATGAGTGGTTATTTCAGTCAAAGTTGCTCTTCTATCAGCTTGAATCAGTCGGCCCATTCTCCTCTGACCTCTAGCATCAACAAGGCATTTTCGCCCACAGGACTGCCGCATACTGGATGTTTTTCCCTTTTCACACCATTCTTTGTAAACCCTAGAAATGGTTGTGCGTGAAAATCCCAGTAACTGAGCAGATTGTGAAATACTCAGACCGGCCCGTCTGGCACCAACAACCATGCCACGCTCAAAATTGCTTAAATCACCTTTCTTTCCCATTCTGACATTCAGTTTGGAGTTCAGGAGATTGTCTTGACCAGGACCACACCCCTAAATGCATTGAAGCAACTGCCATGTGATTGTTTGATTAGATAATTGCATTAATGAGAAATTGAACAGGTGTTCCTAATAATCCTTTAGGTGAGTGTATATATATATATATATATATATATATATATATATATATATATAAAAATACAAATAGTACATATAAAATATATAGTAGGTTGTATTGTGCTGTATTGACATTCAGGCTGTCGGATGATAGTCAGTTGCCAGAGTGTTGTTAAGAGACAATATAATTTATGACAGTCCAGTGTGAGATAATAGATTAATAAAGTGCAGTGCTTATGTATTTTGATCGTGAGAGATCAAGTGTTCAGAAGTCTTACTGCTTGGGGGAAGAAGCTGTCATGTAGTCGGCTGGTGTGGGTCCTGATGCTGCGATACCGCCTGCCTGATGGTAGCAGTGAGAGCAGACCATGACTCAGGAGGCTGGAGTCTCTGATGATCCAGCGAGCTTTTTTCACACACCGCCAGGTATACAAGTCCTGGAGGGAGGGAAGCTCACCTCTGATGATGTGTCTGGCAGTTCCCACAACCCTTTGCAGAGCTTTGTATTTGAGGGCAGTGCTGTTGCCGTACCAGGCAGTGATGCAGCCAGACAAGATGCTGGTGCAAAACCGTGTGAGGATGTGGTGGTTCATTCCAAACTTCCTCAGCCGTCTCAGGAAGCGGCGCTGGTGAGCCTTCTTCACAACGGCCTCAGTGTGGACGGACCATGTGAGTTCCAAAGTGATGTGGACACTGAGGAAATTGAAGCTGCTGACTCTCTCCACCGGTGCTCCATTGATTGTGATGGGGCTGTGTGTCTTTTCTTATCAAGTCCACCACAAGCTCCTTGGTCTTGCTGACGTTGAGGGAGAGGTTGTGCTCCTGACACCAGCGTGTCAAGAGTGTGTACCTCCTCTATGTAGGCGTTTTCATCATTATCAGTGGATCAGACCTACCACCTTTGTCTCATGAGCAAACGTAATGATGGCATTGGAGCTATGTAATGCCACACAGTCATGTGTGCATAGGGAATACAGGAGTTGGCTGATAACACAGCCCTGTGGGGCTCCAGTGTTGAGGGTCAGCGATGAGATGTTGCCTACCTGGCATCTGCTTAACAGGAAGTCCAGAATCCAGCTGCACAGTGAGCTGTTTGAGCTTTTCAAGTTTGGAGGGCACTTCTCAATCTCACATACGTGTTCCTTTTTTCCAGGTGGGAGAGAGCAGGGTGTAGTGCAGATGCAAAAGCATCATCAGTGGAGCAATTTTTGTGATATGCAAACTGCAGTGAGTCCAGTGAGGTGGACAGCAAAGAGCAGATGTGATCTCTGATTAGTCTCTCAAAGCATTTGCTGATGGTGGGGGTCAGAGCAACAGGATGTCATTTAAGCAAGTGATTTTGGATTGCTTTGGTACAGGCTTAGATATATTGAAGCAACATTTAAGACATCAGCAATGAAGTTAAAGCTTGGTCGCAAATGGGTCTTCCAAAGGAACAATGACCCCAGGCATACCACCAAAGTTGTGGCAAAATGGCTTAAGGACAACAATGTCAAGGTATTGCAGTGGCCATTACAAAGCTCTGACCTCAATCCGATAGAACATTTGTGGGCAGAACTGAAAAAAGCGTGTGCGAGCAAGGAGGCCAACAAACCTGACTCCGTTACACCAGTTCAGGAATTGAGGAATAGACCAAAATTCCAGCAACTAATTGTGAGAAGCTTGTAGAAGGCAACCCAAAATCTTTGACCCAACTTAAACAATTTAAAGTCAATGCTACCAAATACTAACAAAGTGTATGTAAACTTCTGACCCACTGGGAATCTGATGAAAGTTGTTCAAATTGAAATTATACATTCTCTCTGCTATTATTCTGACATTTCACATTCTTAAAATGTGAAAAACTAAGTTTAAATGTATTTGGCTAAAGTGTATGTAAACGTCTGACTTCAACTGTAAAAGCCAGCATAAAATATATCCATAAGACTCCAATAGTTTAATAAATGTCTTCTGAAGTGATCTAATCCAAAATATAACTCCTTTAAGAATACATCTTGCCATTGCGGTCTCTAGACATTACCATGATTTCAAGATTGATTACCATTCTAAGTAACTGACGAATGCGCAGAGTGCAAGATGCCGCTAGTAAGTGTCATCAAGCTTGAAATCATGATCGCCAAGGAGGCTGCTGATTTCAAGGTTTATAGTGAAAAAGGAGTTTTATTTTGGTCTGTTCTCAACCAAAATCAATTAGATCACTTCTAAAGACATAGATTTAACCACTGGAGACTTATGGATTTATTTTATGATGTCTTGTGTGCTTTTTGAAGTTTCTATGCACAGATTACCATTTACTTGCATTGTGTGGACCTACAGAGCTGAGATATTCTTCTATTGATTAAGGCATAATAATCTGGGATGTCATGAGGGTGAGTAAATTATGAGAATTTTCATTTTTGGGTGCTCTATTCCTTTAAGAGACCCAATTTATATCCTATTAATGGAAAGTGCCACCTGTTTTTGACCTGTTATAGACGCTCTCCTCTTGAATGGCGTAAAGTTCTCCCTTCAGCACTTCCACAGCACAGCGTCTCTCACTAGCATAGTGTATGTTCATTTGAGCAGCAAGAGTCTCGTAACAATCCTCTTTCTGCTTCACAATACGGCCAAAGTACACATTCGCAGTCTTGATGTTTAGTGGCAAAACCTTTTGAAACAGTCAAAAGAAACATTTTGCACCAAGTCTTGTAAAAGTAACACGTATGAGCTTTTTTTTTCCCCACTACCAACCATAACAGTTCCAGAATCAGGGTGCAGAGGATGGTCCAGAGATACGTTGATCATGTGTCTATCTGGACAGACTGTGCTGTCTCTGTAAATGAGTCAGAAATAAAGTTCAGAGAAAGATCCTTAAATTTAAAATAACTTTTACAACACTTTCTTAATGACATGCAGCTTAATAGAGCCTAGAAAACTGGGTCCTCATGTATAAAACTTAGATTTAAGCCTAAAATTATGTGTACTCCCACGGCAGATTTTGCATATGCACAAAAGAGATTAATCAAACCATACGCACACCAGAAGTTACTTTATAAATCCCACATAGTGAAAGATGTGTTTGATGCAGACCTGCAGAAGCCGAAGCTCTTGAGCGAGCAGCAGAGTGGTCTGTCCGTCTTCTGCTCCTCTTTGGCCTGTTGGACCCCCAAAGCAAACTGCAGGAGTTCAGGGGGCAGAAGAGCTCCAGCTCTCCTCAGATACTTCAACACACCACACACATGACGGGCGTTCTGCTCTGACAACAGCAAAACAGACTGAGCTGCAGGAGACGAGCTCTCAGCAAGATCCTGTGTGGGATGAAGACAACATAAATACATGTACACAGCACACCAATGTCCAAACATGAGATCAGATGTAATAACTAACGGGAATTGGCTCAGAGAAGTTTCTGAAGTTCTCTGACATGCAGAAAAGGCGGCTACCAAAGAGCTTGGGGGAGCTAGGAAACCCATAATGCACCACACAGGTGGCATCCCTGATACCCAGAGCTTTAAGACAGTCGTTGGTGGTAACTGGAAGCAGAAATGAGGCACAAGAAAGGAAAAAGAGAGTAATAAATAACTTAATATGAAAATAAGCATTACCTTAAGTCTCACATTTATACATAAATTCTAAAAGGGTCAAATGCCATTTATTGAACACTTGTCATAAAATGCATGTATAAATGTACAACATATACCCAGAATGACTTGTGTTCCAGGCCCGATGTCTTTCCTCCACTGATCAATGACAAAGTCAAATTGGTCTGTCACTCCTTCATGAGCTTTCAGCGTGAAAATGGAAGCATTGACCACAGCCTGAACAACAGATATGACATTATGAAAGCATCCAGAGTTTTAACCATTTAAGCTCTGAGGGTGTTTTTAAAGATGTCCTGTTTTAGTGTTTTTTTTTCCCAAATCATGCCAACTATATCTGAGAAAAATTGTGTTGATATGACAAAGCAATCAAAAGTTATATCATTACAAAAATAATTCATCATAAAGTGATTCTAAAGAAATTCTCCATATGTCCAAGTCAAACAAATAAAACATAATTGTACATAAGAACTAATGACACATGCAAACACAACAATGACATGTTTGCATAGCATGCAGACATTATTTTAGTAATGAGATTTCACAGAATGAATTTTATTCTGTGACATTTGTGTCAGAGTCTGTGTCATTTTTTGGTGCCATCTCCTGGTGGCCATATGTAACGTTTTGCTTCATGTGGCTTATGTAATGATCTATACATCCGATTACATCAGAGGGTGAGGGCTAGGGCCATTCACCCAGAAATGTCCAGGAACTTGAAGGTGCCTTGGTGGAAAGTGGGGTAACATCTCACAGCAAGAACTGGCAAATCTGTTGCAGTCCATGAGGAGGAGATACTGACTATTACTTTTGATTTTTGATACTGTGTGTTAGTCATGTTCGTTACTGTCAAGCTCCAAAAATGACAAAAAGAATCATAAAAACACCATTAAAGTAGTTCATATGACTTTTGAATTTTATTCAAAGCCATTTGAAGACATGCGACAGCTCTGTGAATCACAAACGGCTGTGTTTAATATGTAAATATATAGTATGCGCAGCACCAGCGCGTTAGTGAATGGTGCTGCTCTGTTAACACAAACTCACGCACAAGCTGGGGATGCACTCGTGGCTATTTTTAGCCTTCACAGCGATGCGCAATATTTGAGTGCTAAACAAGAACAGCAACTCAGATGTAGATGCTCAATAGTTTGGTTCACTTATATGTTTTTAGAACGGCACCGGAGGTGCATTTTACCAGAATTTTAAGAAAAAGCTAATAAAACTACTGTGAACAGACACATACAGAATTCCTGGAGAGTTTATAATGTCAAAATAAAAGCATGAGGATTTAAAAAGTGCATGATTTAAATTTCTTATGGTTGTATTTAAAATAAAAAAGTCAATAATAATAATAATAATAATAATAATAATAATATCAATAACAATTTAGTAGTATTATTATCATCATTAGTATTTGCTTACAATGTATAACAATATTTTAAAGTTTAAAGGGTTCCAAAAAATAACTGGTGTGAATGAATAAAGGGACTGATGATCTGAATACTTTAAAGTCCAGATGCAAGTTGAAACATTTATAAAAAAAAAATATTTTTTTTTATTTTGCTGCTACATTATCCAGTTTACTAGTTAATAATAAAGTGTTTCTTAATAAGCTATATATTTATATTTAAATAATGTGTAGTTAGAGGTGTGTGGTTCTTTACATAATAAGAGTACACCCAATTATTTCCACACAATAATGTTAAGATATTCTAAACTGATTATGCAAAAAAACAGACATCAGACTCTGCAACAGCAAGTATCAGAAAGAAAGTATCCTTGAACTCGTTCTCAAAACAATGGTATCGAGACATACCTAGTATAATGGATAATGCCTTCCAGACCGCTAGAGGGTGCCACTTGCTCACACAGCTCTGACTGGATTGCTGAAATCAGTCTATTCAAACGCAGCCTTTTAAGGTTTAGTAATCATGCAAGGCCATATTGCGATTTCAATCTTAATTCAATATGTTTTGTGATTTAATATGACCAGGACATTTTTTCCAAATGTAAGTTGTGGAGAGATGGGCAACCTCTTGTGAATTGCTTGATTTTATGCTTTGATGTTGTGGAAAGAGCAAATATTTAGATTTCTTTCCCCTACATGAGCTTATATTTTAATGTGACTGGTTAATTCCTATACCTTATACACATGCTCGGTCTCCTCCGTTGAGTTGGTAATGATGAGGGTTTTCTGTGGTTTGGGCGGGTGGAAGTCCAGAGATCCAAGCAGCACTGAGATCTTATCACAGTCCAGACACAACTGAACCCTCTGCATGTGTAACACACACAATCTCACAACTCAAAGAAATATGTTTTCTCAGAAAGAACATAGTAGAGAAAGACCGAACAACACAAAGCTCTAGCATTGTCTTTGCATTGAATCAATCAACTAGTTCTACTGAATTTGAGACGTTCTGTAGAAAAAGTCTTTCTTTACTAAATTGATGTATTACAAAAGGATATTTAGAGGTAAAATATCCTAGTAGTTTCCATTTTGGTCATTACAAGACAAAAGTCTAATACATTATTATTTTCACCCCATTTCATCAATAAATAAAATTAAAAAAAATCTACTATACATGCATTCAAGTGATGGGTCTTTACAAAATCTGCAAATAAACTTTTCCCACAATTTTATTTTTAAACTGTAGAACTACAAAAGCTTGGAGGGTCTCATTAACTACGTTTCCATCCAAGGATTTTTTGATGTTTTTATCAAAATAAAGCTAATGGAAATGCGAATTATCGCTAAAATGTCAAGTGTGGACATATTTTTCCTTTAACTTATATACTTATATAGTGTCACATGACAGAATTTACCCCAATCAATAGCCTGTGTTAATCATGACGACAACGAATACATCCTTGAAAGGCAATTTATTGTACATGATTATGGATTGGACTGCACAGATCCGATGCTGTAAACATGACACTTCCAGGAGAGCCAACACAAATATCTTGCATCATGCACATAGAAAAGTGACCATTGTTTGCGATTAATTTTTTCAAGCCATCCGTTTATTTATAAAATTTTCTTTTCCACACCATTTAAAATAATTGACGACAGTCATGGAATTAGCCCACAATACAAAAAAAATTTAAAACTGATCATTTCTATACACAAAGATGTTTTAAATTAAAAATAAATACTAGGAGAAAAGCATCAGTGTGCTTTTTTGGAACACTAACATTTAAAATGATTGTTTAGCTCTTTTTGAAAAAGAGTTGGCAAGATTCCCTGTATTAAATTAAATAAATTAGCCTACCAAATGAAAAAATATATATTTTTAGACCTATATATGCCTTTTCTTTGCACAAACTTAAATTTGCCATTCCCTGTTCTGTAGATGAATTAAGTCTGCACTTTTTTCAAGAATATAAACTATCAGAACAATATTTGTCCAGTGCTGAGTTCACTTTCAGAAAACTAGCTTTTGAACAACTTAAAACGTACAAATATTTTAAATCTAACCCTCTTTACCCCGGTTTGCATTTGCGGAGCTTCTTCTGAAAATGTACATTGCGTTATGACCCTAAAATAAAATTTTAGATGACCGTCAAGTTCAGTTGGTTATTAAAGTTGCTGGACAAATATGCGGGACATAATGCAGTTGTGATGACAATGCTTTTCAAAATAGCCTACTGAATCTCAGAAACTTATATGTAAACCCTGATATTACACCGCATCAAATTTTCTTAAATAGCTGTGCACACAGCATATACACATCGATGGATGGTCCTTACACAAAGACCAAAAGTTTCCCCCACTACATCCAGCTTGAACAGGGCCATGATGATTCACTTTCATGTTAGAACCGGTGGCAACCTGCGATAGGCACAACATCAGGACAGTCCAAACAGAAGGGCAACAGCTCCCTTTTGATTGCAGTTCCTTGTCTTCTGAGTGCATTTATTTGTGAAATTAAAATGACAGTAAGCAGGCAATGAATGAATGAATTGTGTCAATACTCTCCCCATTTTACCAAAACTTCGGAGGAATAAAAATTAAGGACTTTAGCCTTTTTAGTGGCTAAAGGTACACAATTAGCGATAGACACACATTTCACGTATGAAAACGGCTTAAGGGCAGATTTCTTATGCGATTAACCAAAACTTACGTGACAAAGTGTTTTTTTTAGGCATGACGTCATCTCATACACACCATTTTCATCGATAAAAGGTAATTTGAATGGAAACAGGCAGAAGACTGCAACATTCACAAACATTCTTTTACGTATTTTCACTTTGTCGTTAACAAAATAGTTTGAGAAGTGGATGGAAACTAGGCTAATGATAATACATTTCACCATTCCAAGAACATTTGTACCTGCACATTTACATGCTTCATTATTTTTAAAATGACTAATGTTTATAAAGTTTTATAAAGACTGACCTGATGTACTCTGCCATACAGAGCAGCCTCCTCCATCACTGTTATGATAATGGAGGGGTAAATCATGTGCTCTCTGACCAGACCTTCCATCCCCGCACTCCAGCGGCTGCCCACCGCGATGATCTGTCTGGGGCATGAGGACCTCTCCTCTCCGGACACCACCTTCTGGAAGTGTTTCAAGATCACGGACATCTTTACACAGAGAAACAGATAGAAACAAAGTTACCAGTCTGCTACAATGAGCATTTCCTTGAAGTTAAAAAGATTTTCTACCAATCTGATCTGTATTATTCACTACCTTTCATAGAGACTTCTGCACACCAATATTTCCACAAGATTGCAGATTTACTTGCCACGTACAAAACGACCAACCACTTTGTTACTACCTGTCTAAGTGGCCGGTATTTGCATACTGGAGATATTAAGCAGAGCTTAATCTGCTGTTTGTGTTTAATTTTGATGCCGTCTTGTGCCCGAATGTCTTGACAGACATAAAGCACGTTTTTATGTTTATTTCTGTACAACATTCATGTCTTAAGTCTCATCTCTTGTCTCACCTGCTCAGGTGCTTGTGAGTACAGGACATCAGCCTCATCCAGCACCAGGTGACACAGTCTAAGGAAGAGGAAGCATTGTGCATCCAGCAGTCTCATTATGGTGAACGGTGTCGTCACCAGCAACTGACCTTAGGGACAACACAAACGGAGAAACAACAACTTTAAAAGATACTGTCTGTGACTTTAGCCTACATTTCGTATCCAAATTGATCCCAGATTGAAAAACGGCTTGAAAGTTTCTTCACTACAGCCTCAATGTAATCAATCTGTGGCAGATACACCTTTATCACATTAGCCAAAAATATTTGAGGTTTGCAAAGTCCTAGGACTAGTACTAGATTTCCTAACCCTGAGTTACATGAATAAGTAATAGTCTTTACCATGAACATTCCTTCAAGTATACTGCCTGGCCAAAAAAAAAAAGTTGCATACTTTAATATTTCGCTGGACCGCCTGTAGCTTTGATTACGGCGCACATTCATCGTGACACTGTTTCGAGAACCTTATGTATATATTTAAGTCCAGAGTTGCTGAGCCTAAATCTGACCAATTGAAGCAACCCCAGATTATAACACTGCCTCCAGAGACTTGTGGGCACTATGCATGACAGGTGTATCGCTTCATGCGCTTCCCTTCTTAATGTTGGAAACTCTCAGAGAAGACCAGGAGACTCAGGTAAAGCTTCAGCAGGATTCTTTATGATAGAAGATCGGGAAAATCAGTCTACATGTCAGAAGGTACTGTCTCACGCTGCAGTCATCAAGTTGAGGCACACACCTTAGGGAGGCACACATTGTGTTTTATAGGCGTCCAGTGGGCAGTCCATCCAGGTGGTAACAAAGTATTCAGGTGTTTAACCCCACACAGTCTGGGGTTTCTCCAGCCCGAATCCAATCAGCATAACTAGATCAATCTGAAAACTTCATTTTCATAGAAATAAGGAAGGGTTCACACCTATGGCAATGCATTTACATTTGACTCGGACATTGAATGAATCATGAAAAATGCCCACCAATCCACAGAATGGGGTTGGGGCATCTCGAGTCATCACACACAAAAGGTTACAGCTTTAGTTAGCATGAGAAACAAGTTTTCATTCACAAACACTTTGTTGACAAACAGGATGCAGCCATGTGTAGACAAGCTCACAGAATCGATACCAAATACCTTGAAAGTCCAATTAAATGTGCATCACTTTAGTTTTATATGTGATCTTACATGAAAGACAGTAGATCAACTGATCTAATAGTGACACTTAAATTTGCAATCCCACAGTCCTCACATGCCCATCGCTTTGGAATATGGTAAATCTGGACTCATCAGATCACATGACCTTTTTCCATTTCTCCACAGTCCAATCTTTACACTCTCTAGCAAATTGAAGTTGTTTTTTCCAATTAGCCTCACTAACAAGAGGCTTTCTTGTGGCCACACAGCTGTTTAGTCCCAATCCTGTAAGTTCTTGTCGCATTGTGCATGTGTAAATGCTCTTATTTTCACTATTAAATAGCCGTGAGATCTACTGTCGATTTTTTATAATGTGACTTGAAGCCTTTCCGATCACGATCATTCAAGATTTTTTTCCCGACCGCATTTCTTCCAAGATGACTGTTACCATTATCCTTCCAGCTGTTAACCAATTCCAGTGATATCAGCAATCTCCTTAGTTGTTTTCTTTGCTTGATGCAGGCCAATAATTTGACACTTCTGAAACACAGTAACATCTTTGCCACGGGATACGTCTTCTGACATGGTGTTTAAGGAATGAGAAGCTACACCCTGCATCAGTTAGGAATAAAATAATTGTTGCCAGCTGAAACATCATTGAAATAATGACCCAATCATAAGCTTATTATAAGTATCAGCTTATTTAAATCCAAACAGCAACTTTGTTTTGGCCTGGCAGTGTATATACATAAACTCAACACTGAGCCTTACAGTTCCGCTGAATCTTAGCCTTTTTAGGCTCATCCTGATCCAGCCCCAGCAGTACACTGGTGGGATGGAGGTTCCCAGTTGCTTTACTGTTTTCAAGGAGTTCCAGCACCATCTGCACCTTCTCCCAGCTAGGACACAGGATCACTGCGATGGGCTGCAGACAGACATCACATGATAGAATGATTGATAGACAGACAGATAGATCTTGTGTATCTGGTTGCTAGGGTGTTTTGACTGGTTTCTAGGTTATTGGTAGTGGTGCTGCTAGGTGGTGACTAAGTTGTTAAGATGTTACTAGCAGAGCTGTAGCCTGGGGGCCACTGAGCCTAAGGTAGAGCTGCACCATAAGGCCCAATAAGCCCAGAGATGTAACTGCACCATGGTGGCAAGTGAGCCTGGAGGTGGACCTGCACCATGGGGCCAACTAAGCCAATTAGCTGAGCTGTAGCCTGGGGCCACTGAGCCAAGAATTAGAGCTGCAGCACTAGATCAACTAAGCCAATAGCCAGAGTTGTAGCATGGGGCCCAATAAGCCCACACATGGAGCTTCACCATAAGGTCCAGAAGGCCCAGAGATGAAGATGCACCATGGGACCCACAATACTAAAATCATATCTTATGATACTATTCCAGCTAATGTATCACGATACCAAGTAGAATCACAATACCACACGATAGTGTATTAATTCTTAACATAGTTTGTCGTAGTTGTTCCTAGAAACTAGCCATTCCACTTGTTGCTCCAGAAGTGGTGAAAATAACTGATGGAAGAACTGGGATAAGGCTCAAATGGACTAACTTGTTACCTAAATACATTCCAAAAAAAAATTATTTATCAAACAGCCAGTTCAAACGGCAATTAATTTAAACTTTTATTCCATTATTTGTATCTTAGAAACAAAAAAATACAGATATTGTTACGTTGACAAGACTGTTTTGAGAAACCGTTTCATTGTTACAACCGTTTCAGCTCCTCTCTCCTGGTAAACAAGAGATAAGTTGATCGAAGAGACCTCTTTGATACAGAGTAATAAAGCAAAAAAACTAAATAAAGGTTTTAGCAAAAAAATATTTACTACCACACATACAACATAACATAACCATTTAAAAAACACTGTGGCACCGGCAGTATTTTGAAGCTTTAGTATTGTGATACTACCACTACACTAGTATACCGTGCAACCCTACCATGGGGCCCACTAAGCCCAGAGGTTGAGCTGTACCATGGAACCACCGGAGACCAAATGTGCAGCTGCACCATGGGGCCTATTGAGCCCAGAGGTGGAGCTGCACCACAAGGTCAATTAAGCCAATTGGCAGAACCACCGTGCCTGGACGTGGAGCTGCACTACAAGGCCTGATGGGACTGTACAACTGTTGCTGATTTTCAAATCAGACTTTGGCCTGGCTTGGAAGATAATTAGTTAATTTACAGTAAGTGCATGTATATGAATGGGCTTTTCCAAATGTTTTTAATTAAACGTTTTTATCTTCTAATCCCATAAAAACCCTATTTTAAAACCCTTGTTTTGGTGAAATGTTACATGGGAAGGTGATCCTTCATGTCTGAAATGCATCAAGAGTGTTTATACTTCAAATGCAATATGGACACCAACAATGGGTAGAGTTGACAGATCACAAGATGCCTGTTTATACCTGTATTTAGTAGGGATGTTCTGATTCCGATCCTGGAATCCAATACTGCAAAATACTAAAAATGCTCTAATAAAAAATACCACATATCTGACATATGAATGTCATTGCATAAACATTCTGCCCACAAATTACAATCACGTTATGTTATAGTGTGATTATCAAACAGCTAAATCTGCGATTCAATGAAATATATACAGTCTGCATGTGTTGTGCACTTCAAATTGAATGTGCTCATACACTGAAAAAACTTCCATGAGAAAAAAATTATTGTGCTTGTTCTCTGTCTCCAAAAAATTATATAAAGGACATCATTAGCATTTAGTGGTGTCCACTTGAGATTGGATCACTGAAATGGATGTCAATATCAGATTAAACAGATTAACAGTGATTTCAAAAGTGTGTTTCAGAGTGGATATGGAAGCATTCATTGTTGTTTGAGCTATAATAGTACAGTGAATCTCACCCCAGTACGAGCAGCAAGACTGGAAGAAACAGAAACCATCTGTAACTGCATCAGCAGTGGAGGGATGTAGGAAAGAGGATTGCCTCCACTTTGCGACACTAGCACCGTGTCACAACCCCGTGCCACAGCGGGCCAGCAGTAACTCTCAGCTACATTCGGTCCACTGTACTTCTTCCACATCAGGAACTAAAATATAACCCAGACATACCAGCTTAATTGAAGTAACTTGCACTGAATTTTCTCTGATCTGTTTATCACACTGATAATTTATTACAAAGTTAATCAATTGTTTATCAACCTACAAAAACAGACAAAACTGGAGAAATAACTTATGAGCCATTCAAAAAAATACTTGTGTTGACAGACCTTCTTGAAAAGTTTGGAAATGGGTGCACGTGCCAGGCGACTGCAGGGGTTAACAGGAAGGGGAGTGTGCACTAAAACCCCAGAGTGACCCTGATCACAGCGCAGAACCTGCCAAAACCATTCAGACCAGACCATATAACTATAAACACCAGAGTATAGGAATTAAAATATGGAAACAGAGCATAAATCAATACGGCTTTCGCTTCATGTTTTATATATATAAAAAAAGTTTAAGTTTGGATAAACAATCAGGTTCCTACTTTGGTATCAACATGATCTTGGTCAGGGTTCAGTGGCTCAGGGTTCAGGAACTGCAGGAGTCTGTTCACAATTCAAAATAAAAAAAAATTATGCATATGCCTTGATGAAAGAAACAACATCTACCTGTTAGGAGTTAAAAGAATAGTTCATCTTCATTTTACGTTCGGTAGAAGAAAGACTGTCATGCGAGTTTGAGATCAGAGGTTGCGCTAAAAAGAATCTCTATCTGTCACTTTGGCGGACTGAGTTGTAAAATATTTATACATATTTGTTTTCATTTTATAAGTACTAGTGCTACATTCAGTGGCACTTTAAAAATGGCACTTTTGGCATTGCTAGCTTGTGCAGTGCTGACTAAACCAGTCAATGCAGTTAATGTTGTAACCAGAGACCGCAAGCAGCATTATGCGGTTTTGTAATAATGCAAGGCCAAACCACGACTCAACATCGTCAACATCAGCAGGATTTTAAGAGATTTGCATGGTTTTCCCTCAACGTGTACTTTCTGTAAGTGCTGCTTTTACAACGGTCACACTGTTTTTTCCACATTGTGAAAATAACAATGAATAAAAAATTTATATTACATGTTCTTACGAGAGCCAACCCTTCTACATTACTTCACTTTTATTAAATCTGGATTGTACATTTAAATTTACAGTAGTGACAGGCAATTTCAAAACACGCTTCAAAACCTTTACAAATCATTTGTTGTTTCGACCATTTGATTTTGATTTGAACCAATGCTTTGGAGCATGTATCAAGCTGGCCAAGTCATGTGATTTCAGTAAACGAGGAAGATTACAATATCTCAGAATCTACACATCATATCACTGTGTTTTTGGGCTTGTTTAAAATGGGAAAATTTGCTTTAAGTAATTGTGTGAAACAATAGGCAAAGTCGCCAGACCTTTTTTAAATGATGAAAAACAAAATGCAACTTATATTCTGGAAAATACGGTAATCATAATAAGGCCAACTTGCATATGAACCTTCATATTCTCCAAATATTCAAATCTGCTTATTCCAGGATATTGTAGACAAACATGAGGCAGTCAGTAAATAATTTACAATGCATCGTGTCATTAGCTGCTTTTGACGTGCCTGTGACGAGCAGATGTCTTTAGCATGCAGTGTTTATAGTTCTTTGAAAAAGTAAATCATTTTCTGAATCAATTGGGTCAATTGATTTGAAGTTATGGAAAGCTTAGTTTCTTCCATCACTACTTCACAGATTTTACAGAGAGTGGTCTCCAAAAAACATGTCCATTTTTATTACATCTGTAATCCAAGTAATTTCCTGATATAAAAGGGGGGGAAAACTAAACGCCTAAACATTTTCTAGGGTTGTATGATTATACACACAAATGGTTAGAGATATTGTCAATGAGTACTTCATATGTGAAGTTAAATTTCACAATTTCACTGCAAACATCACGTCAGCGATGCTGGAAATCCCCCTTAACAATGCCTGTCAGCAACTGCGGCAACGGTTCAAACCATTTTATATTGAACAATTTCATTTCTCTTTTGAATTAAAGTAAACCTGTTTTACAATGAAAATCGGGAGCCTCAGTCTCATGCTTTCTCAACAAAGTGTGTGCATGATGTAAGCAGCAATGAAGTTTGAGTGAAATTGTCCCAAGGGATTGCCCCAGGATTGGTACTTGTTTGGGTGAACAATGCTTATCGAGAATGCACCAGACAGGACAATGTCTATAAGATATTATCCCCCGATCAAGTAGTAACATCTAACACCCTCTCTATCCCTTTTATTTATTAATAGATTTACACAATTCACGTGAGACAGATTTTTAGAAAAAACAGAATTCCGGATTAATCCAGAGGAATCACATCCCTGTGCATTTTGACTCCAAGAGAGAGTGGTGAAATTTCTACCCGTCCATCAAGTTTTAAAAGATTTTTAAACTTTGCTGGTTATGTGTGGCTTTAAAAGGAAATAACTGTCCGATAGCATAATTTGAAAAAGCCCATACATACATGCACAAATTCACAGAATTTTTCAGTGTGCCACACTGACATAATGATCGATGTATGTAATCAGAGACCCTCCACTCGAAATCTCAACACATGTGGTAAAGAGACACATCTTCCCAGGTATGCCAATGGTGATTTTCTACTTGTACTCGGATTGCCCGAAAAGTATCTTAATACCAGGGAATGAACAGGGCACACACACAGCTGGAGTGTGAAAGAGTTTAAACTGATGCACTCGGTAAAAAAAAAAGAAGAAAAAAAAAGGAAAATTTTCAATTAACACAACCCCTGTTTGAGATTGCAAAAGGGTGAGTATATTAAAGGAGAATAATATTTTTTGTGTAAATTATTATTTTAATTTGTGATTATGGCACTGAATCTTTAAAAGATACATAGGATTTGAATTTGAGATGAGAAAGTAAACAAGATTTACAACTGTACACTCAGCTTTGTTTTAGAGTTTGACAAATTCAAAACATTCCTTTACTAAATTTTTTGCTACTGTTTTTTTTTCTACAGCGTACAAGGAGACAGCTGCACCCTTATTGGAGTATGTTACAAGTTTGTTGCATGCTGCCATTATTGCAGTATCATTGTTTTCAGATTTTCCAGACCTCAAACATCACAAAATACGAACTGACTTTAGGGTGATAGTCCAAAGACTTACTACATTGGACTAAGCGAGTACTAGTAGACTCACCTTGAACAGGCGATCTGATCTTCAAGACTAGGCTCTTCTGAGAGAGTTGCTGCATCCTGATTTTCTGAGGAGCCACTCACACTACAAAGATACACACATCATAATTTCACAAGCAATGTATAGAGGTTTACGCTCTTGCAGTTCAATCTTGAGGATACTTATGCAGTTCACAACCTGGCATTTGTTTCAGTTGGACAGATCAGATCAGTTTTTCTTTAAAACACTTCAATTATTTTAAGCTCAGTCATGAAACATGGAGCAAGCTGATACGTCCTTTGACATGTACAGCCGTGGCCAACATTATTGGCAGTGACATAAATTGTGTTTTGCAAAGTTTGATGCTTTTTGTAGATAATATTTTCACATGTTATACTGGAAAACAATGATAAGCGTTTCATGAGTTTTAAAGGCTTTTATTAGCAAAAACATTCAATATATGCAAAGAGACAATATTTACAGTGTTGACCCTTGCTCTTCATAACCTCTGCAATTTGCTCTGGCATGCTGGATATCAGATTCTGGGCCAAATCCTGACTGATGGTGATCCATTCTTGACTTATTAGTGCTCTGAGTTGATCACAATTTGTGGGCTTCTGCTTGTCCATCGCTTTTTGAGAATTGACTACAGGTTCTCTATGGGATTAAGATCCGGGGAGTTGCCTGGCCACGGATCCAAAATTTAAGTGTAATGATCTCCGAGCCACTTCATCATCACACTTGCCTTGTGACATGGTGTTCCATCATGCTGGAAAATGCACAGATCATCACCAAATTGCTCCTGGATCATTGGGAGAAGTTGCTCTTTCAGGACATTTTGATACCATTCTTTATTCATGGCAGTGTTTTTGGGCAGAATTGTGAGAGAGCCCACTCCCTTGGATGAAAAGCAACCCCACAGATGGATGGTGTCAGGATGCTTCACTGTTGGCACGACACAGGACTCATGGTAGTGTTCACCTTTTCTTCTCCGGACTATCGATTTTCCAGATGTCCTTGTACTTCCTGCAGAATTTCAGTCTGTCCTTGATGTTTTTCTTGGAGAGAAGTGGCTTCTTTGCTGCCCTTCTTGACACCAGGCCATTGTCCAAAAGTCTTTACCTCACTGTGCATGCAGATGCACTCACACCAAATTGCTGGACACTCTGGGATGTCCTGAAGCCTTCTTCACTGCAGTTGAACCTCTCTCCTTGAAGTTCTTGATGCAATATTCAGGTGCAATATTCTTTCCAGCAATTTCCTTTGTGAGGCCATTTTGATGCAATACGATGTTGGCTCCATGTCTTTCTTTAGAGGTAACCATTGCCAACAAGAACACAATAATTGGAAGCACTTCTTCCCTCCTTTTATAGAAATCAGTCTGCTCTTATAATCCAATCAGAATGATAAGAGTGATTTCACCTGACTGGTACTCGTTCACACTTTCCCAGGTGCTGCTGATATGATGTTGGCTGGTCATTTTGTGCCAGGGCCAAAAAACTGTGAAATTTGGGTTTCTGTGCTAAAGTAAAATAATTTTTGGCCAATGAAGCTTTTTGCAATTATTTAAAATGTATCTGATCACTCTGCACAATAATCTAGAAACAATGTGAATCAACACGACAACTGAAGCAGAAAACTTTGCAAAACACAAAATTTATGTCACTGCCAATACGTTTGGCCATGGCTGTAATCTGTTAGCCAATCAAAGAGGGAGTAAGTTGTTTAACATTTAAATTGCTGCAGTTGTTTGTGGGTAAGCCGGTTTCAATGCCACACTCTACAAGAGTTTTTCCTCTGAAACCCTCCTCCACACCAGCATCACTGGTCTAGATCTGCTTCAAAGAGATTTTATACAGGTCTAGTTTTACAGCAGTAGTACGTTTTACATGTTCAACACAGCACGTCTGTGCATGTCTAGCAGAAGTTATCATATCCATTATAACACCAAAATTTATTCAAAGAGTTGTCATGACTGAACTACATCGGTGTTTAAAATCATGCCATGCCAATACCTAAACAAGTGTGATTAGTCCTACCATGCTGTTGGACTCTCCGAGTCTGGTGTTGAAGCGATGCTGTTTTTACTCTCTGTTTGATCGGTACTGGTCTGCCTCTCTTCATCAGACTAAAAGCAAGTCAGAAAATACATTTCATCATACATGAGTATGCTAGCATGTATCTTATTGCATGCCATCTTATCTTTATTCACTCATAAGTTTCTCAAATATTATTACATATGAAAAACATGTGAGACCATAAACTGGGTTGATGAATGAGTCATTGCTTACTTTTGGAATCCGTTTTGAATGTTGAAACTTCATATGCCTGGGGAAAAAAGAAAAATAACTGCCTACATGACCCCTAGATTACATTTTTATGTTAAGGCTCAACAATAAAGATGGACCCATGTTCAGCTGGAGATTTGAGGGTGCTACAGGCCAACTGACAGAGGCCAAACCCAGCACCACCCTTGATCCGACCTCGATATATACACATTACAGTATCTATTAATCTAGGTTCATATTAGTTTACAAAAATACAATTGTTCATTTTAACATGTTAGTTCATACTGAATTAACTAAAGTTAAGCGTATACAACTTACAGTAAATTAACAAACTACAAAATAAATTATGGAAAATGTAGAAAAACCTTATTGTTGAGCCATGGATTTAGCTTAATTATTTAACAAAAACTGGCAGAATGCAATCTAAAAACATATTTTCAGAAAATGACTACATTAAAGTGATAAGTCAGATGTCAATCAAATAAAATATGAGCTATTAGTTCAGAAAAGAAATATAGAATCATACGGAAACTTGGCATCAGTCTGAGAGAATGATTCATCTGTAAAGATGTCAGTGGCCTCTGCTCTTATGCGCCATCCTCTACCAATCTGAATGAAATGACAGTAGAAGTTAAACAAGCAAGCTCACACTCCCCATAGCATTAATAACTGATACTTACAGTATATGTTCCAGAATTGCGTGTCAGTTTAGGGACTTGAGATTTAATTTGAGATGGATTGTGTATTTCCGCTGACACTTGTGGTTTCTGCTGCACCATTTCTAAAGGTGAAATAATATACAACAAATTTAATAATTTAAATAACACAGCGCATCAATTAACATCAACTAAAGGACTCAAAATGTACTTTGTGCCACTAGTTTCAAACAGAACTCCTGAAATAAAGTATTATTAAAGTATAAAGTATTAGTCTAAATATTTTTTTAGAATATTTAGATAGTTTTCAGACCGCTCTGCCCATCTCCATTGGTCTATTAAAGATGCTCAAGCAAAATGTTTTAAAGAGCCACAAAGCCAGTGTTTAGACTTCTCAGGGGAATCAATCTACGAATGATTTATACTTGCACAATAAGATGGATTAGAAGCAAGCATTTTAACATTTAAAAAAAAATACCAACATCACCTTTAAGACCGTCTTTAAGATCGTCTCGAGTCTGTGGCTCATCTTTCCAATCTTTCCTGATGAGAATATCTGGAGGAGGAGTTTTGACTGGAATGCAGCCATTCATCTCTAAGAGCTGATAAGGGCTAGAGTAGATGTCCCATGCCAGACTGACAGGAAAGCGATCTCCATTCATGTTTCCTTCTCCAGCACTGGACTTCTCACTCATGAAACAGGCGAACTTCTTCACCACCAGCTCGTGATTCACACAGATCTGCAGAACAGCAGCGGTTTAAATGAGCACCTGTCTAAAACAGCACCAGTCTACAGTGAAAACTCTTTTGTTCATAATCTTACCATAAAGAGTAAACAACATGTTCTGATTGGCTGGGTCATTTTGCTTTCAGTGAGAATAAGAAAATTATTTAAACGAATGTCACTCTTGGCATCGCGCCTAGTTAGGACAAGACATGTCAGGTTCTTGTGTGCTTTGCAGATGTACAGATTTTACCTTTGTGTTTTTAATGGTCAAGTAAAGTTCAATGGAAGAACAGCCTGCATGCGTTTCACATAGAACAGCTTCAACAAGAGTGGACACTAAAAACAGAGAAGATCTACATCACACAATGCTCACTGCACAAATGGGCTACAGATAGGGCTAGGCCACAAAGATATTTTTCAGTCTTTTGACAATATTCATTAGCTCTGAAATTATATAAAAGGGTAACATTTTTCATTTAGATCAGTGTTATTATAGTAAAAAAAAAAAAAAAAATATCATCATATTTTTAATATTCAATAGATATATATCGCCCAGCAATAGACACTATTACCACTTGAACAACACACTCATACCTTGTAAAAGGTTGTGCAGGTATTTTGTGGCAGAGCTGTCCCACGTTGAAGATGGACTGAGATCAAGACAACCAAAAATATGCCTCAAAATTATAAATGCAATACAAAAGGAAGTGTTTAGGAATTCTGGCTGTGCTAGAGAGCTTTCTTGAGGATCATTCAGAGTTCACTTACACAAGCTTAGCCATCTCATTGGAGATGGATAACTGTAATGTCATAGGACGTATTCCAGCCAGTTTAAAGTGTCTCACTCTGAAGGGAAGCTGCAGGAACTTCTCAAGAGGAGTCCTTACACTGAGAACAAAATACTTTTGGATGAATCTCACTAAAACATTTCTATGTCACATTTCAGCCCCAAAAAAAATCAAAAGGTTGTATTTTCAATAAATAAAATTAAGCCTATTTTCTGGACAATTAAGATTTTTTACATTCTGAACATATTTTCAAGACATTTACACTACAGTAAGACAAATGAATTAAATTCAAGGTTTTTTCTTCTTTTAAATCAGCATAAAGGCAGTACAAAGAAATACTACCATCTTGATTCTCCCCAATCCCAAGATTGCTTTTTTACTCTATGCACAAACCTCTAATATAAAAAGGAAGTCGCTTGCATTTGCAACCAAATTTCACGCTATGCAACTAAAAGTTATATTTTTGGCAACTGGCTGGTAAATGTTCAGATTTCACTCACTAGTGATTGTGTATACAGCAGCAAAGTAATTTCACTGGGTGAGTTAAATTTGTTCTGTGTCCAAAGATGAGATCCAACTGATTTGTCAATGAATAATGTCTCTTTTAATACCCTTTCTGTTCTTTACTGTCAGTTTTTATAGGGCTAAATTAAACAATTCTGACAGTGTGAGTAAGTTGGGTCTCCTTTACAGATTCCTTTCATCAGGCTCCTACTGGTTAAACCACAGTCATCTCTTGGGAATTTCTTAAGGCAAACAAAACAACTTACATTTTCCTACAATCAGAGAGTATTACAAGAGATCCGATTTTATACAGATGGAAAACTGATCAATTGGTCCATAATTATGAAAATGTACCATAGCTCTTCCATAATATCCATAGTTTTAACAATATTTGTAATAAGACCATGGTTACTAACCACTACCATAGTTAAAACAGTTAGTGTTATTACAGTTAAGCCATGGTAAATGTTTGTATGTGTTGTAATGAGTTCTTTGTCAGTGCGGTTTATAATGTGGAGGCTGTTTGTTTTATTTATTTAGTTAGTTAATGCCATGTCAGCAACTAGGCTATTCACATGGCAAACAGGGGTTCGTCGAAACATATTTGCAATATTAGATAAGACAATTTAAGTTCATACAAGATAAAAACTGTAAAATCTGTTCAGATGATACTGAACAAATTATCTATTAAACAAGTCTCTGTATAAAAGCGTTGTCTGATAGTTCTAAAAGTTTTACAATTCAGTAGAATGTGCTTGATGGTCATAAGTGTTTGGCAAGGTATACATATGGGAGGATCTTCACCAGTCAGTAAAAACTTATGAGTTAGTCTTGAATGGCCCAGTCGGCATCTGATAAACACTATTTGGTCATGCCTAGGTTTAAAATTTTGAGTGCAACTTCTTTGGATCTTGGGGTTAATTTTGAATAATTTATTGCTGTCGTACTAATTCCATTCTGATCGCCACTTATTGGTGATACACAAGTTTATTAATGGCCTGAGGTCAGAGGGTGGTATCAGACATTCTGAGATATCCAAGTTTAATGCCCCTTTTGCAGCTGTATCTGCTTTTCATTTTCTGCCAGACCAATATGTCCGGGCACCCAACAGAGAGGATAATGTTGAAGTCCTTCTGTAATCAATGTATTTTAGTCATGATGTATATGATAATGGGGTGATCAGTCTCCATGGATTCAAGTGCATGAAGGCAAGATTTTGAGTCTGTAGCGATTAACAAGTTTCGTCCTCGACCCTGCTCAATGTTTTCCAGTGCCAGTAGCAGCGCTCGGGCCCCAGATGTGAAGATAGATCTCTGTTCTGGAATACGTATGCCATAATGTTGGTCTCCAATCACTACTGCTGCTGACACACTGTAATCCATTTTGGATCCATCCGTGAATACTGTACTATGGAGTGGGAGACTACATTTCAGTACCAAGAATTCCTGTTGATACACATTGGGGAGAGTTTCTGCCTTTTTTATTTATGCCAAATAAATTATATTCTCTTATGTACAAGTACGGTTTAATCCATATTCCAAAAGGTTTTATTGCTTTTGGTCTAGTTTCATGCATATGAGAACATTCTGGTTGAAATACTGGTGTAGAGGCCAGATTACTTAGATTTGCTTTGAGTTTGACTGCGTATTGTAAATCCAGTTTCAGACGTCTAATCTGGAGGGAAGTTTCACCGGCTTCTATATAAAGGCTTTGAATGGGATTTGTTCTGAAGGCTCCAAGAGCTAGACGTATTCCCTGGTGTATATTGTGTCAAGTCTTCCAATGTATGAAATGCTTGACCATACACAATACTCCCATAATCCAGTCGGAACCTGATTAATGTTCTGTAGAGACGTTACAGAACGGTAGCATCTGCACCCCATTTTGAATTGGCCTTTTGAAATATTCATTGTATTAAAAAACATTTTCCTTATATCTTCATATGTGGGATAAAGGTGAATTTATCATCACAGACAAGGCCTAAGAATTTGAAGTCCTTCCCTACTTTAATGGGTTCTCCCTCCATACACAACTCTGGACCAGGATGTAAGGATAGAAGGCAAAAGTGCATACATACTGTCTTTGTTTTGGAGAATCTGAATCCATTCTTTATTGACCAGTTGTTTATTTTATTTATGCATAGTTGTAGATGTCATACACTTATATTCATATATTTTTCCCCCTATAGCATATGCATAGGTCGTCAACATAGAGGCTCCGAAAAATGTGGGGGTCAATAACTTTGATTATACTGTTGATTTTGATGCTGAATAAAGTCACTGAAAGGATGCTCCCTTGTGGAACTCCCATCACTTGTACATGTGGGTTTGATAGTTTAGTTCCTACTTGAACGCGAGAAGGTCTGTTTGTCAAGAAGTTGGAGATAAAGATGGGTAAGGTTGCCTCCAAGACAAAGTTGGCTAGTTGTTTTAAAGTATTTTCATCACTGACACATTTTGAGTTTTGCAACAGACAATTATGTAACGCTTTCAAATGGGTTTGGCAATCCCCTCCACATTTAAAATAGTCTGTGCGGTTGAGAATTACTGCACCTGCTCTGTGCTCGTGCTGCTCTATCCATTGATTCGTGTTGATAAATGGTCCAGGTAGTGCGGTTTTATTCCGCTTTTGAAGCAAGCAGAATGCGCTCCAAAACATACGGTTAAGATGACAGGGGAAAGCTCATTATTATTGACACAGAAAGAACTAACTGACTAGTCTATGAAACTTTATGATCCCCTGCCATCCTAAGCTTTTAGAAATTAGCTTGTGGTGCTTGCTACATGAATTAAGTTTGATTGGTGTGTTATGCGGTGACGTCACGGAGTATGTGCATGTATTAATGTGTGTATGTGGTGGGGACTCTTTAGCAGTGTAGAAATCGCCATGTGAAATCTCAACAGTGGCACTCATAGTGCAGCAAAATGAAAATTGGGGAAACACTATGAAAGATAATATAATTATTAACTGAAAATATGGATTTGTTCTATTTTAAAAAGCTGAAATGTGACCAAAATGATGAAACTAATAAAATATCATTAGAAAGATTAATATTTTCTTAATGCACCTAGTTATGTTAGAACATCTACCTTCTAACCAATTCTGGGAAAGTATTTCTTCCTTATGTAAGCGAAAGGGGCATTATAACTGAAATATACCCATGAGTCGATATCGAAATAGAATCAAGAGCTTGTGAATCAGAATCAAATAGAATCAGGAAATCGGTATAATACCCAGCCCTAACCATGAAATAAAACAGTTTAAAATGTTTTTTTTGCATCACAGTAATGATAATTGTTAGGTTTAACTGCACTTATTGGTTAGTAAATACGAGAAAACTACAAAATCTTGCATACTCCTCTGCCCTGGTGATGATGCGATCTCCATGGTCGACTAAGAGGCACAATGCCTGACCGCTGGTTGTCCCCTGAAAGACAGACTCCACCACAGCCCGACACCAACTCTTCAGATCTGGACTGAACACCACACACACCTGCCATAGTACACAAAAAAATTAATTCTCATAAAATGGCATCACTTAACACTTGGAGTCAAAATAAAGCCATCATTTCAATCATAGCTCACATTTAATTCCAATATGTACATATTTCTAATGTCAGATGATCAGGGCCTGATCAGATGGAACTGATTATTTAGGGATGCCCCAATATGGAATATCTGGGCCAATACCGATAATTTCAAGCTCATTTTGACCATTAAAATACTTATATTTTTATTATTATTTAACCTTGAATTGTTAGCTAATGACTTAAAAGCTGTACATCTTTTGGCAGATGTAACACTAGAAATGTGCCTTTATTACAGATGTATGCTGATTTGAACGAAAAATAAATGAAAATACACTTGCATAAATTGTTTGGTGCCCATTTATAGGAGTGTTTACAGTAACCCTGATGACTCAACAGAGAGTAAGGATCTAGCAGATGTAATAATGCATTAAACCAAAATGAAGCGATAAACAGCCTGTAATGAACATTAAACAGAACACACAATACTCTGTAGAACCCTCTGGGGTCGATGGACACACCGGCGTGTCCTGCTGGATTTTTTTCGTCATTACAGCGGAAACAACATAGAATTCTCTGTCATTTTGGGGCATACAGATAAGTGTAAGACATCATTAGAGACTATAAAGGGTCTACTTTTATTTTTGTACACTCACAATAACAACAAATCCTTGTGCTTTTGTAAAATAAAGAAAATAAAAAGGGTGCGCTTTCAGCAGTCTCTGTGTTCACGAGTATATATCTGAAACATGTCACAAAAATGAACTGAAACTCCGCAAATACTTATCACACAAACATGAAACATATGTCTAAAGAAAGATTAAAATGTCTACTTTTAAATAAAACAATTAAAATTTAAAACAAATATTCTCCTGCAGTGTAATCTGAATGAAACCAAGTGCTGTACAATTTCTCCAGGCTCAGCGAATTATCCCTAATATGATCACACCCACGGGCAGTGAGCGCTATTCATACGGTAATGTGCTGACACGATCAATGCAAATGTAAACACCCCTGACTGTGTCTTAAAAACATCAAGTTCAGTCACTTTTCTGCACGTTTGGAAGATAGCACGATACACAGGTGAGGAATCTCCTGGATAGTGATTTAGAATTTTTCTCAGAAGAGTGGGACTCCGATAAACATTTGCATTTTGAAGAGAGACTTGATCCAGCCGAGGATACAATTTCGGATGAGTAAGTCATTTATTTTACTTACATTAGTTGACATGCTATTTTATATAAACATGTACATATTTTACTAGTGGGACTGTTTCCAGACTGATTCAGAGTATTGATATTTGACTCCTAATAAGCAAGTTTTAGTTCCATTTAAATGTTGTTTTGGCTAAAGCAGGCATTTACAATATCTCACAAAAGTGAGTACACCCCTCACATTTTTGTAAATATTTGATTATATCTTTTCATGGTTACAACACTGAAGAAATGACACTTTGCTACAATTTAAAGTACTGAGTGTACAGCTTGTATAACAGTGTAAATTTGCTGTCCCCTCAAAATAACTCAACACACAACCATTAATGTCTTAACCGCTGGCAACAAAAGTGAGAACACCCCTAAGTGAAAATGTCCAAATTGGGCCCAGTGTCAATATTTTGTGTGGCCACCATTATTTCCAGCACTGCTTTAACCCTCTTGGGCATGAAGTTCACCAGAGCTTCACAGGTTGCCACTGGAGTGACAACATCACGGAGCTGGTGGATGTTAGAGACCTTGTGCTCCTCCACCTTCCATTTGAGGATGCCCCACAGATGCTCAATAGGGTTTAGGTCTGGAGACATGCTTGGCCATCACCTTCACCCTCAGCTTCTTTAGCAAGGCAGAGGTCGTCTTGGAGGTGTGTTTAGGGTCGTTATACGGCCCTGCAGCACAGTCTCCGAAGGGAGGGGATCATGCTCTGCTTCAGTATGTCACAATACATGTTGGCATTCATGGTTCCCTCAGTGAACTGTAGCTCCACAGTGCCGGCAGCACTCATGCAGCCCCAGACCATGACAATCCCACCACCATACTTGATTGTAGGCAAGACACACTTATCTTTGTAGTCCTCACTTGTTTCCGCCGCAAAAGTTGGCACCATATGAACCAAATAAGTTTATCTTGGTCTTATCAGACCACAGGACATGGTTCCAGTAATCCAGATCCTTAGTCTGCTTGTCTTCAGCAAACTGTTTGCGGGCTTACTTGCGCATCATCTTTAGAAGAGGCTTCCTTCTGGGACGACAGCCACGCAGACCAATTTGATGCAGTGTGCGGCGTATGGTCTGAGCACTGACAGGCTGACCCCCCACCCCTTCAACCTCTGCAGCAATGCTGGCAGCACTCATACGTCTGTTTCCCAAAGACAACCTCTGGATATGAAGCTCAGCACGTGCACTCAACTTCTTTGGTCAACCATGGCGAGGCCTGTTCTGAGTGGAACCTGTCCTGTTAAACCGCTGTATGGTCTTGGCCACCGTGCTGCAGCTCAGTGTCAGGGTCTTGGCAATCTTGTTATAGCCTAGGCCATCTTTATGTAGAGCAGAAATTCTTTTTTTCAGATCCTCAGAGAGTTCTTTGCCATGAGGTGCCATGTTGAACTTCCAGTGACCAGTACGAGGGAGTGTGAGAGCGATGACACCAAATTTAACACACCTGCTCCCCATTCACACCCGAGACCTTGAAACACTAATGAGTCATATGTCACCAGGGAGGGAAAATGGCTAATTGGGACATTTTCACTTAGGGATGTACTCACTTTTGTTGCCAGCGATTTAGACATTAATTGCTGTGTGTTGAGTTATTTTGAGGGGACAGCAAATTTACACTGTTATACAAGCTGTACACTTAAAATTTTTGTTTTTTTCAAAAACCATGCATAAACGTTATTTTCTCAAAAATAAAAACAGGTACACACACATGTTGCTCACATATTATTGTAGCCCAGTTTGTGCTGAATACAGTGTTATCAGACTTTAGCCATTAATATGTTTTTAAGCAACTGAAAAAAGCACAAATGTCAACGCATGTCAAAACTTCTCCAGGGCCCAAAACACCCACAGACCCAGAGGGATAACTACACAGAGTATACAAAACTCATGTATATTTTGTATTAATGGTGTAAAATGTATTCTAACAGCCAGACTTCAAGTGCAGTGGTGGTTTGTATATGTTATGTATGTGTGGCATTGTGCTTATGCGTGTCTCATTCATAGGCGCTTGTTACAGAGCTCATCTGTAACAGTTCCACTGTATAACTTATGAAATGTGAAAATAACCATAAAGGGAATAGGTAACATAATAGAGATAGAATAGTCATGAGTCATTATGTTAGAAGAGTCTAAACTCGTTAAATATAACAAAACACATTTCACTCACAAACTAGTATTTTAATCCATCTTGAGTAGGCCTGTCTCAATTTTTAAATAACCGTCTGATTGCGGTTATTTTATCTAACTGCGATTATTAGGCATTCTAATTCCATTCACATTTTAATGCACAAACCGGGGAATTTAAGCGAAAATAAATGTAAAAATGCTTGTTGTGTGACATTCAGCTGAACTCAGAGTCCGATTGTCATTGAGCCGCACCGTCCACGAATGTCAACCAGGTGCTCTCTGGAAGAGTGCATAAAGCACTCTGATGCGCGCTGTCAGCAGATGCTCGCGCCAAACTCCGTGAAAATATAAACATCTCCAATTTTTTAACACTTACCAAAATTCTATTAAAATTACATTAATTGTGAATTGCTAACATTTATTTGTTTTGAAACAGTTATTAATAGTTGACAATATCAAAAGGTCATTGTGACATACTTATAAGCAGTAAAAACCACGAGACCATCACACACAGTAGAGATCGCTCGAACAGTCTGATTGTCACGACACACGTTACAAGAATGCTTAGATTTTTATACGCATTATTTGACGTTTAATTCGTTTTTATACCCATTAAGCCTCTTTATCCTCTTCCTGCTCACTGTGCAGCAAGTCAGAATAACTACCATAATGACTCTAGAAAATGGTCAACTTAATATTCATACATTTGTAATTCTTACATTTTTGAAAACAAAAAGGCATGTGAATTACATCATGTCTGAAAGTTTAAATTCGTGAATGCTTAGAATTGCCAACAACTCACCTACAAAAGGCCACTCTGTCATGCTTCAAGGGCTAAGCAAGCGCTCATTCATAAGAGTAGCAGTGTATGTGTGATTCCCTGTGTGCTGCAAAAAAGATCAGCCCAATTCTAGCCACAATCAGCCGATCATGGATTTAAGACGAATATCGGCCGATTTCGATTGGTGGCGATTGATCGGTGCACCCCTAAAATAAACTAACAATTATCGGCATGATAATATTTATTATATTTGTTATCTGCTGCCGATATACAGCCATGGCCAAAAGTATTGGCAGTGACATAAAAGTTGTGTTTTGCTAAGTTTTCTGCTTCAGTTGTCGTGTTGATTCACATTGTTTCTAGATTATTGTGCAGAGTGATCAGATGCATTTTAAAATAATTGTAAAAAGCTTAATTGGCCAAATTTGACTTTTTGGTCCAGGCACAAAATGACCAGCCAACATCATTTCACTAATCATATCAGCAGTACCTGTAAAAGTGTGAACGACTACTAGTCAGGTGAAATCACTCTATCATTCTGAGTTGATTATAAGAGCAGACTGATTTCTCTAAAAGGAGGGAATAGCAGCTTCCAATCATTGTGTTCTTGTTAGCAATGGTTACCTCTAAAGGAAGACGTGCAGCCATCATCGCTTTGCATCAAAATGGCCTCACGTCCAAGGAAAATACTGCAAAGAATATTGCACCTGAAAGAGCCATTTACCAGATCATCAAGAACTTCAAGGAGAGAGGTTCAACTGCAGTGAAGAGGGCTTCAGGACGTCCCAGAGTGTCCAGCAAGTGCCAGGACCGTCTCTTCCTGAGGAGTCAGCTACAGAATCGTGTCACCACCAGTGCAGAGCTTGTACAATATTGGCAGCAGGTTGGTGTGTGCGCATCTGCACGCACAGTGAGGCGAAGACTTTTGAACGATGGCCTGGTGTCAAGAAGGGCAGAAAAGAAGCCACTTCTCTCCATGAAAAACACCAAAGACAGACTGAAATTCTGCAGGAAGTACAAGGATTGGACAGCAGAAGACTGGTGCAAAGATATTTTCTCTCATGAAGCCCCCTTCCGACTCTTTGGGACAACTGGAAAATCGATAGTCAGGAGAAGAAAAGGTGAATGCTACCATGAGTCCTGTGTTGTGCCAACAGTGAAGCATCCTGACACCATCCACCTGTGGGGTTGCTTTTCATCCAAGGGAGTGGGCTCTCTCACAATTCTGCCCAAAAACAGTGCCATGAATAAAGAATGCTATAAAAACTTCATGCAAACGCAACTTCTCCCAATGATCCAGGAGCAATTTGGTGATGATACATGCATTTTCGATCATAATGGAGCACCATGTCACAAGGCAAGTGTGATAATGATGTGGCTCAGAGATCATTTCATTTAAATTTTGGATATGTGGCCAGGCAACTCCCCAGATCTTAATCCCATAGAGAACCTGTGGTCAATCCTCAAAAAAGGCTAGTGGACAAACAGAAGCCCACAAATTGTGATCAACTTCAAGCACTAATAAGTCAAGAATGGATTACAATCAATCAGGATTTGTCCCAGAAACTGATATCCAGCATGCCAGAGCAAATTGCGGAGGTTATGAAGAAAAAGAGTCAACACTGTAAATATTGATTCTTTGCATAAATTGAGTGTTTTTGCCAATAAAAGCCTTTAAAACGTATGAATTCTATCATTGTTTTCCAGTATAACATTTGAAAAAATGATCTACAAACACTGAAGCAGCAAGCTTTGCAAAACACAACATTTTAGTCACTGCCAATACTTTTGGCCATGGCTGTATATTGTACATCCCTATTTTATTTTTATTTTTTTGTACAGGCAACATTATAGCCCTTCTCTTCAGTCACATGTTTCCCAACAAGAAAATTATGTCAAGCTCACCAGTTTAAAGTTGACAAAATGCACAGAAAATTAACACATGAAATCCTGAAAAAAACGACCTTTCTGCATAATCAGTTATGATGTTTATTGAAAAGATATGCATTTTAAAGATGGATAAGATGACATACATGTATATTAATAGGGCTGTCAATTTTAATAAAATTAATTACATGACATGCCGCTTAATTAATCGCATACATAATTATTTGCTGAGAAAGGCCTCCCAAATCAGATGATTCATATAAATAATGCATAATAATTCAAATAGGTATAAATATAATGTGTAGGGCATATAATAAATAATGAAGATTGAAATGACACATTATACATTAATAACTAATATTTAAATGCACCTTTTAATTTGATTTAAAAAGCATTTGGCAATTTTTTTACCGGTTGCATTTCTTCGTCTATTTGCCAATGGCTCTTACTTTGGCTTTTCTTTTCCATTTTACAATCGAGTTTAAAAATGCCATTGAACAGTTGACGTGGGAGCAACCAAACTATTGACTTGTTATAAGACACACCCCCTCTCCCACATCCCATCAAATATAGGTCTCTGCAGAATAATGGGTGTTTTCCAATCAGTGTTTTCAAACTGGGATGGGCATTTCTAAAATAGACAGTGAAAGTAGATAATCTCAATGTAGCAATTAATGGGCATTTCCAAACCAGAATGGGTGTTTCTAAAATATAAAATACAGTGCATCCAGAAAGTATTCACAGCGCTTCACTTTTTCCACATTTTCTCATGTTACGGCCTTATTCCAAAATGAATTATATTCATTATTTTCATCAAAATTCTACAAACAATAATGACAACTTGAAAGAAGTTTGTTAAAAATCTTTCCAAATGTATTAAAAATAAAAAAACTTAATAATCATAATCACATACAGTGAGGAAAATAAGTATTTGAACACCCTGCTATTTTGCAAGTTCTCCCACTTAGAAATCATGGAGGGGTCTGAAATTGTCATCGTAGGTGCATGTCCACTGTGAGAGACATAATCTAAAAAAAAAAATCCAGAAATCACAATGTATGATTTTTTAACTATTTATTTGTATGATACAGCTGCAAATAAGTATTTGAACACCTGAGAAAATCAATGTTAATATTTGGTACAGTAGCCTTTGTTTGCAATTACAGAGGTCAAACGTTTCCTGTAGTTTTTCACCAGGTTTGCACACACTGCAGGAGGGATTTTGACCCACTCCTCCACACAGATCTTCTCTAGATCAGTCAGGTTTCTGGGCTGTCGCTGAGAAACACGGAGTTTGAGCTCCCTCCAAAGATTCTCTATTGGGTTTAGGTCTGGAGACTGGCTAGGCCACGCCAGAACCTTGATATGCTTCTTAAAGAGCTACTCCTTGGTTATCCTGGCTGTGTGCTTCGGGTCATTGTCATGTTGGAAGACCCAGCCTCGACCCATCTTCAATGCTCTAACTGAGGGAAGGAGGTTGTTCCCCAAAATCTCACAATACATGGCCCCGGTCATCCTCTCCTTAATACAGTGCAGTCGCCCTGTCCCATGTGCAGAAAAACACCCCCAAAGCATGATGCTACCACCCCCATGCTTCACAGTAGGGATGGTGTTCTTGGGATGGTACTCATCATTCTTCTTCCTCCAAACACGGTTAGTGGAATTATGACCAAAAAGTTCTATTTTGGTCTCATCTGACCACACAACTTTCTCCCATGACTCCTCTGGATCATCCAAATGGTCATTGGCAAACTTAAGACGGGCCTTGACATGTGCTGGTTTAAGCAGGGGAACCTACCGTGCCATGCATGATTTCAAACCATGACGTCTTAGTGTTTTACCAACAGTAACCTTGGAAACGGTGGTCCCAGCTCTTTTTTAGGATCATTGAGACCCCACGAGGTGAGATCTTGCATGGAGCCCCAGTCCGAGGGAGATTGACAGTCATGTTTAGCTTCTTCCATTTTCTAATGATTGCTCCAACAGTGGACCTTTTGTCACCAAGCTGCTTGGCAATTTCCCCGTAGCCCTTTCCAGCCTTGTGGAGGTGTACAATTTTGTCTTGTGTCTTTGGACAGCTCTTTGGTCTTGGCCATGTTAGTAGTTGGATTCTTACTGATTGTATGGGGTGGACAGGTGTCTTTATGCAGCTAACGACCTCAAACAGGTGCATCTAATTTAGGATAATAAATGGAGTGGAGGTGGACATTTTAAAGGCAGACTAACAGGTCTTTGAGGGTCAGAATTCTAGCTGATAGACAGGTGTTCAAATACTTATTTGCAGCTGTATCATACAAATAAATAGTTAAAAAAATCATACATTGTGATTTCTGGATTTTTTTTTTTTAGATTATGTCTCTCACAGTGGACATGCACCTACGATGACAATTTCAGACCCCTCCATGATTTCCAAGTGGGAGAACTTGCAAAATAGCAGGGTGTTCAAATACTTATTTTCCTCACTGTAAGTAATCACAGCCTTTGCCATGACACTCAAAATTGAGCTCAGGTGCATCCTGTTTCCACTGATAATACTTGAGATGTTTCTACAACTTGATTGGAGACTACCTGTGGTAAATTCAGTTGATTGGACATGATTTGAAAAGGCACGCACCTGTCTATATAAGGTCCCACAGTTAACAGTGAATGTCAGAGCACAAACCAAGCCATGAAGTCCAAGGAATTGTCTGTAGACCTCCGAGACAGGATTGTATCGAGGCACAGATCTGGGGAACAGATCTGGGGAAGGGTACAGAAAAACGTCTGCAGCATTGAAGGTCCCAATGAGCACAGCGGCCTCCATCATCCATAAATGGAAGACGTATGGAACCACTGGGACTCTTCCTAGAGCTGGCCGCCCCACCAAACTGAGTGATCGGGGGAGAAGGGCCTTAGTCAGGGAGGTGACCATCACTCTGACAGAGCTCCAGCGTTTCTCTGTGGAGAGAGGAGAAACTTCAAGAACAACAACCATCTCTGCAGCACTCCACCAATCAGGCCTGTACGGTAGAGTGGCAAGATAGAAGACACTCCTCAGTAAAAGGCACATGACAGCATGCCTGGAGTTTGCCAAAAGGCACATGAAGGACTCTCAGACCATGAGAAACAAAATTCTCTGGTCTGATGAAACAAAGATTGAACACTCTGGCCTGAATGGCAAGGGTCATGTCTGGAGGAAACCTCATCACCTGGCCAATACCATCCCTACAGTGAAGCATGGTGGTGGCAGCATCATGCTGTGGGGATGTTTTTCAGCAGCAGGAACTGGGAGACTAGTCAGGATCAAGGGAAAGATGAATGCAGCAATGTACAGAGACATCCTTGATGAAAACCTGCTCCAGAGCACTCTGGACCTCAGACTGGGTTGAAGGTTCATCTTCCAACAGGACAATGATCCTAAGAACACAGCCAAGATAACAAAGGAGTGGCTACGGGACAACTCTGTGAATATCTTTGAGTGGCCCAGCCAGAGCCCAGACTTGAACCTGATTGAACATTTCTGGAGAGATCTGAAAATGGCTGTACACTGATGCTCCCCATCCAACCTGATGAAGCTTGAGAGGTCTTGCAAAAGAATGGGAGAAACTGGCCAAACTACCCTCAACAAAGTATTGAGCAAAAGCTGTGAATACTTATGTTTTTGTTTTTTAATAAATGTGCAAAAAAATATTATATTATAATAAATATTAAATATTATTATAGTCATTATGGGGTATTGTTTGTAGAATTTTGAGGAAAATAATGAATTTAATAAATTTTGGAATAAGGCTGTAACATAACAAAATGTGGAAAAAGTGAAGCGCTGTGAGTACTTTCCAAATGCACTGTAAAAGTAGGGAAACTCAATGTTTGAAAACGCCCACTGATTGGGAAAGGCCCATTTTTGATCTGCAGAGACACATGTCCCCGTCCCACTCAAAGGAGATTTAAGACGGGCAGTCATTGGATGGCTATTGATAGAGGTTTATGGTCTATGAAGCCTGTGCAAAAGAAACAGACTTGAAAAGTATCAGAAGTTAATGGTAACTTTAACTGCTGCAGTTAAATGCCGAGCGTGGCCCTCCCCGAATGTGCACAATGGTACGTGTCAAGGAAGGGAGCCGGTAAACTCAATACCGCCAACAGAACCAATCCACACCATTGACTGAAAGCATGTGGCCATCATGCTCGCGCGCCACTGGCGTGAGGTACCGAGCAGCTGGAAAAAGACGCTGGACATCCGGGCTGCAGCGGCCACTACTTACCTGAACAAATGCGCCTCTGTGCTGGCTGACCTTCCCACATCCGCTCCTATCAAGTGGTGACACCACGTCCACTTTCAGTGATATCAGATTCCACTTAACACAAATTATGTCAACCTTTTTAATATTTTAAGATCATTTTTTATAAAAAAAAAAAAAAAAATGGACACAGTATGATACGCAGAAGGTGAGCACACTTTGTTGAAAATGGTAGAGCTTAAACTACTGTTGTGTTTTACTTGTCGTCTGTGTCACGGATCAGTTCTGTTCTGTTGATGGTATTGCGGTTACCGGTCCCTTCCTGGACACGTACTACTGTGCACGTTCGGGGAGGGCCGCGCTCTACATTTAACTGCAGCAGTGACAAGTGACCATTAACTTCTTATACGCCTCACATCCGCTTCTTTTGCGTGGGCTTCATAGACAGTAAACCTATCAATAGCAGTCCAATGACAGACCGTCTTACATCTTCGAGTGGGATGTGGGAGAGGGAGTGTGTCTTAAAACAAAGTAGAAAGTCCATTGGTTGCTCCAATGTGTCAACTGCCCAACTGCATTTTTTAACTCGATTGTAAAATGGATAAAGATAAGCCAAATTAAAATGAAAAAGAAAAGCCAAAGTAAAAGCCATTGACACATAGATGAGAAAAAGCAATTGCCAAATACTTTTTTAAAACGCTATTTAAAAGGTGCATTTAAAATGATTTATTAATGTGCCATTTAATTGCATTTTAAACATTCATTAAATACCCATTTTATTGATGCATCATTTTATTGTTAAATATAATTACATTTTTAAACGAATTACAGAAACATTTAAATGTGTCTATTTATTTGTCCATTTATGAATTGGTGCATTCGCATTTTTAGTTTCAAATTAACAGATTTATCATTTATTTATTCATCCTTTTTAATCTGTACTCTGCTGCTGCCAATCTGTTGCATCCTCAGTGAGCGGTTCTCATTCTCACTATTGATGCAGCTCGTAAAATCAGATGTACTTCAAGCTTGTAGAAGTCGGTGATTTCACTTGCTGATATCGCCTCTACAACCGTTGAATGTACTTAATGAACATGGGACGATCTCTCTGCCAACTTGCGGCTCGTATGGTAGGAAAATCCGTACTTTCATTATAGAATTCACGTACACGTCAAGGTGCGTTATTATGTAAATAAAAAAATAATAAATAACTAAAAATCGCAAATAATTAACACGTTAAATCGACAGCCCTAATAATTAAAATGATAGTTTATATTATGTGGAATATTATCAGTACATTTACTGATGCACAAGTCAGAGAAAACGCCTGTATAGGTCAGATGGAGATGTGGTACATCAGGATGATAGTTTGTCTTTATTAAGCGCTTCTCTTCACCAGACAGCTGAGTAGTCCTGATTGCATTTTTGCTATTTCTGCCTTGTCAAAGCTATTGTGTGAGAGGAGAAATGGAACCTTTTTGTGTGCTTTCAATAACAGCCAAGTGTGTCTCTAAGTATGTAATATTTTGATTCTTACTGAATTCTACTTTATTGATATTCGGTTCTTGTTGGAGTCATGCAAACCAACGGACAAGATTCTGCTTTTATTGTGTAAAAGAAAAGCGAAGCGGTATGACAAACTCGGAAGCTTATCAGATACATGTGCGTTAAACAGCTGAAACAGAGCACTTTTGTTTTTTCAGAACATGAACATGTGACATTATCAAAATGTGATAGGCTTTATGTAGACTCGGAATTCATATATATATATGCACTTTCCTAATGACTTCAGCATTGATTTAGACGAGAAGCTTCGCATGAGAGCAAATGTTTTTTACACTTATTAAAAAAAGAAAAAAAAAAGTTGTTAATTCACATTGTTCATTTCAAAATCATAGCTTGTTGAAGTTAGCTTATTTTTAACCCATATTTGTAACGTTTGTGAAAACAAAATATAAATGTCATACTTTATATTTTTAACTTTTTTGGGGATTCGACTAAACACGTCCAATGAGCTGCTACAGAATGCTACACCAGAAAGAGAGACAGAGATGGCAATTATCATAAATTTACTTGAGCTGATTCTGAAATTAGGATAGAAAGACAAAAATATTGATTTGATCTGTAGATGTTAACTCTGTACATGTTAACGTGAATAAATGTGTTTGGGAATTCCCCACATTATGAACGTGGAATTTGCAGAAATTTTAATGTGTGTGCAACACCCCTGCTGAATTTCAGGCCATGGATGGACATATGACATACCAGCCCCTCCTTCAATTCAGTTGGTTTTATTTTTTGAACGTCCAGGTCAACCTCATGGTAGAAAAGGTTCATTTTAACCATCAGGTTTTCATATTGCTCTGGGTTGTCCGGCTGAATACTAGGTCCTTTCAGAACTCGACCCCACAGACATCCTGGGTCTTCAATCTGACAGAGGAACAACAGGAAATACTTTAATTTCCTTCATAAGAACCTATATGCACCTATGAATCCATGAAAGCCAGAGTAGTATTCGACAATAAGGATGACTTTGGCCAAGTGTGAGAGTTGCATGCCAGCTGATGAAACCAAGACTTTCCCAAACTGGTCAGTTTCACAAGACTTAATCTCACAAACTTCAGTTCATGCCTTGAACACTTAAATATTTGGCTTTCTGTGTATTGAACATTGTGTTTTGCAAATTCTGCTGATTTAAACTTACAATTAAGGTAAGGTTATCCATCTAGCTAACCTAGATGAGGTTACTGATGTACAATTTCCAGTTATTACTGCAAATTAAATATAGTATTTTTTTATTATTATTGTGAAGAAAACTTTCATTTTGTGGTGGAGCCAGTGAACATGTTGGCAGGGCAAGTAAAAATCTCAACTACTGGGCAAAAACCAGGCCCACACACACACAAAAAAAAAAAAAAAAAAAAAAAAAAAAACTGTCTTTTCCAGCAAATACCATCAGAGTTTTAACAACATTTTGATTATAAAGTGTGAATGGTAGCAATACGTATACAAGACATAAAGCTGCTGCATGCATGAATATACAGTACATTTATCAGAAAAGGTCATCCGGAAATTTTACAGCATTTTAATGAGTATCATGTGTGAAAATGACTTGATAGCACTGTAACTCAGAGTAACTCTGATCATTTGCAATGCAGAATTAGGCTATATATTCATTCTGATACATGATCGATTGTGTAATGTAGTGCTCTACCTTGATTATTTGTATTTCTAACATTTCAGCAATTTCCAATAGGAAACCTGAAAAAAAAAAAAAAGCACAAATGTGACAAAACACTTTATAATTTTCATCCTTCACATCAACATGAATGATTTTACCAGCACATTTAACATCACCTTTACAAAAAATGTACTATGGTAAGCATAGTTTCTGCCAAAATAGTTACGTGGTATTAGCTATGACTGATAGAAAAACTAAAATAACAAATTTACTTATATAATGTATTATGGTTTTACAGTAACAATAGCTGTTGCTATTATGGTATCATGGCAAAAACTAGTTACCATGGTGATATTTTGCAGGTACACAAAAACAATGCAAGTAAACAACTAACCCCATGCAAAAACCCACCATAAATATGCATTTGCACAACATGTAAAACATCAGCCTATAAAACATAATTCTTAAAGAAATTAAAAAGTTTAAATACTTTTTTCCCAATCCAATGAAGAGTCAACTATAATTAAGCCATTAGAAGGTAGACTTCCTGAAGAGTGTAAATGGTAATATGCCATTTTGAGCAATGGTGCAAATATTAAAGGTTTTTATTTTGTATCTGTAACAGAACAGACATGTAGAGATCCCATTGATTAATGCCACACCACCGTGAGCAGAACGTGGGCAACAGGTTCTACAGGTGAATAGGAAAAAGTGTTTCCTTTCGGTATACAGACTTCAAACATTTAAAACAACATGAAGTAGCATTGCAACCTTTTACTTTGATAGTGTAACATATTTCTGAGGAAACCGAATAATCAATGAGACAAAAATGTATGAAAGGATTTGACTATCCATCAGGAACTGATTGGATTATGAAAAGTGGGCATTTCGTACCAGAATGGAGCCCGAAAGAGATTTTGCAGTAAGTAGAGAATCAAATTACTCTTCTGAAACGCTATCAACACCCACTTCTGAGGTGGTGTTTTGACCTTAACCAATAGTAGGTATGAATAAAAAAAATATTGTTTTCCCCGGTCTTCATTTGAACAATCTCAATATCGATTCTTGAATCCCAAGATCAATCTTTTACTAAACTCAGCAAAAAAGAAACGTCCCTTTTTCAGGACACTGTATTTTAAAGATAATTTTGTAAAAATCTAAATAACTTTACAGATCTTTATTGTAAAGGGTTTAAACAATGTTTTTCATGCTTGTTCAATGAACCATAATTAATGAACATACACCTGTGGTCAGTCATTAAGTCATTAAGACAATTAAGTTCAAAGTTATAAAACTTAGGACACTAAAGAGACCTTTCTACTGACTTTGAAAGACACCAAAAGAAAGATGCCCAGGGTCCCTGCACATCTGCGAGAACATGCCTTAGGCATGCTGCGTGAAGGCATGAGGACTGCAGATGTGGCCAGGGCAATAAATTGCAATGTTCGTACTGTGAGACGCCTAAGACAGCGCTACAAGGAGACAGGAACAACAGCTGATCATCCTCGCAGTGGCAGACCACGTGTAACAAAACCTGCAGAGGATCGGTACATCCGAATATCACATCTGTGGGACAGGTACAGGATGGCAACAACAACTGCTCGAGTTATACCAGGAACGCCCATTCATCAGTGCTCAGACTGTCCGCAATAGGCTGAGAGAGGCTGTATTGAGGGCTTGTAGGCCTGTTTTAAGGAAGGTCCTTACCAAACATCACGGGCAACAACATCGCCTATGGGCACAAACCCACCTTCGCTGGACCAGACAGGACTGGCAAAAAGTGCTCTTCATTGAAGAGTCGCAGTTTTGTCTCACCAGGAGTGATGGTCAGACTTGCGTTTATCGCCGAAGGAATGAACGTTACACAGAGGCCTGTACTCTGGAGCGGGATCAATTTGGAGGTGCATGGTCCATCATGGTCTGGGGTGGTGTGTCACAGCATCATTGGACTGAGATTGTTGTCATTGCAGGCAATCTCAATGCTGTGCGTTAGAGGGAAGACATCCGCCTCCCTCATGTGGTATCCTTCCTGCAGGCTCATCCTGACATGACCATCCAGCATGACAATCCCACCAGCCATACCACTGCTCCTGTATGTGATTTCCTGAAAAACAGGAATGTCAGTGTTCTGCCATGACAAGCAAAGAGCCCGGATCTCAATCCCATTGAGCACGTCTGGGATCTGTTGGATCAGAGGGTGAGGGCTAGGGCCATTCACCCAGAAATGTGCAGGAACTTGCAAGTGCCTTGGTGGAAGAGTGGGGTAACATCTCACAGCAAGTACTGGCAAACTGGCGGCCGCACCAGATACTGACTATTACTTTTGATTTTGACAACCTTGGCAACTAAAAATGATTGGCTGGTAAATGTTCAGATTTGACTTAACAGTGATTGAGTGGTATAGTGGCAAAGAAGTTTAGCATCATTTCACTGCATGTTGAGAGCTAAAGTTTGGTTTGACACGTTCCGTGTGTGTCTAAAGACGAGATCCACGCAATCTATTTGAAATTGAATTATGTCTCTTTTAATATACTTTGTTCTTTACAGTCAATTGTTAAATCAAACAACAAAACAAAAACATTTATTTATAATCACGAATAAATGACTGATGTGTAGACTTGCCAAAATGTCATAATTTTCATACCGGTGGGTATCCGTGTTTATACATCCATCATCCATATCCATTATTATACCAGTAATACTTTTAGTTGGACACTCAGTGGTGCTATGGAATTTTCGTTGCTCAATAGCTTACACAATAATACAAGTCAGCTTGATTTCAAACTTTGAAAAAATATATTATAACTAAATAAAACAGAAAAAATAAAAGTGCAATCAGATAAAATTGTGTTGTTCAACAAACCTCAACCAACACACCACAAAGCAAACATAGGCCATGTACAAAACGAAAATGCCAAACAAAATATGTACAGTAGTTTTGTAAATTTATGCATTTTGAAGTTCTTTTTAACTTTTTAACTGACAAGCTGTCAGCTGTTAAAGAGGTCCAACTAGAGCATAATTACATTTGAAAACAATTGAGATACAGCACTGATGGACGCAAATACAGGATTGTTACGAACAGCCCCAACCGCTATAATGAAAAAGGCTATGACCAGGGAGACATTTTTTTTCCTTCTAATAAACAATACCTTTCCCAAAAGAATGAATCAATAATTAATATGCCTTTTCTCTTTTTAAAGTTCAACAAAATGCCTCTCTGTTCAAAATTGGGCTCATCCGTTTATAGTATTTGACTAACGTTTTAAAATGGTATCACTTAAAATAAATTTGTCTTGCTTTGTCACTGTCATGCTATGTTAATAATGTTTTTTTTTTTGTTCATGAATATGCGTTTACTGGTGTTTTTGAATCACGATGATTATATTAATGCAATCAAATGCAAAGTCTGCAGCTGGATACATCTCCAACTCACGCTGAAGGTGTCTGTGTTTCATGACAATTTCTCTAAATTTGCAACATGTTTGGGTAGAGTTTGGGTGTAAGTTGCCGTATTTTACTGGAATCGTTACTGGAACTGTTAAGGAAACGGAATCGTTACAAGGAACCGGAAAACAATATGCCTGTTGCATTCCATTTATTCATTAATGTTAGCGACTGTCTGTCGATATTTGGAACCCTGTTTGTTATGTATTAATTATCCGGTTCACAGACTGCATTTTTTGCTAGGAATGCAATGAATCGTCATTTTATGGGCATGTGAGGAGTTGCGTTTGACTGCGGTCTAGAGTTTGTTACAACAATAAATGTAATGATGAAAGAATATTTAAACTGGTTGGGTAAAGAACATTTTATTGGCAAAATACACTGAATAGGCAACTTTTAAATGCTACCTCCATCTCTATGACCTCTATGATCTTAAAGCTGGATTAATGATTCACATCAGTGTGTCAACACTAGTGGCGCTTTGACCTCCACGTGAAGAGCACTTGCAGACAAAAACCATCTCATTCTGCGTTTCTGTGATAGTTAAGACTTGACATGCACCTTTCATAAGCTGAAAAATACTTCTATTTCAAGCCCCATCTGGGCTTTTTTTTTTTTAACCATCAAATAGCATTAAGAGGTCTTTTCTACATTATCATCACTGAAACGCTCATAGGATAGAGCGTAAGGGACCGCCGCATTATGCTACTTCATAGAAAGCTTCTAGGCTCATCCAGACGGACAAAAAAGGTTCCGCTCTGCCCAACATAAGTTTATGTTGAACTGAGTGAATTGAAAAATTCTGAAATGAACTGAGTGATTAAGAAAAATTCATGTGTAAGTTTAATTAATCACATGCGTTAACATGTTAACAGGGTTGCTGCAGAGTTTTTAAAATCAAATTAACGACTTTAAGACCTTTTTCAAGACCTGAACAAATAAAATTAATACCGTATCCCCATACCAAAACAATCTCAAAATAAATCATGTATCACAGACTCTTAAACAGACAGGGGCACACATTCATTTTTAACTTTAAAAGGCACTTTAACTTTGAAAGACCCAGGGGACTCTTATTTTGTTTATGCTTCACTGCTTCCAGCTGCTCATTCAAACAAATTAAGGATATAAAATGTGCACTCCTACAATAATCTACAATTAATTACAATATAAACAGTTAAAAGTAAACATTGTCATATTTCATCAACACTACATCAACATCTTCAACAGATGATCATTAGTAATCGCTTGTCATAAATTTCCGATATGGCTTAATGATTGTGATCTGTTCTGCAACAGCTGGAAACACTCACAAGCCCCCGCGTGCTTGGAGAAAATTCAACAGTGTCGCTTTTTCAGTTTGAAGGGCGCAGTGCATGCATTTATTTAATAAAATCATGTTTTTGAAGTTTGATTATCATATTGTCATATCATGATTTTTTTCTTTCTGTCCCAAAATTTAAGACCTCTTTAAATAAAAATGTTTGTTATATCATTTAAGATATAAGACTTTTTATGACCTTAAATTTTGGAAAAATTTAAAATATGAAATATATTTTGTATTACATTTCATTATCTAAAAAAATGTGCAGATGAGTTACAAAAATAACACTGTAAAAGTGAAATTAAACAAAATTAAAATTGACCAAAAAGAGAAAATATTTTAATTATTTAGAAATATTTAAAAAAATATATATATTTTTGTCATTCATATATGAATATGATATGAAATAAAGCAAGATCACTATGGCTATTAGGCTATTATTATCAGAGTTGTTCAGCTGCAGGGTGAAGATGAATATTTGAAACAGTCTATTGCATATCATCTTCATAAAACACCCGTTACAGGTCTCATTTCTGGACCGTACAGTTTTTTTTTTTTTTTCTTCTTTTTATATCAGTCAGTGTTGGTCTTGTTTGGGTTGTCTGATTTCATGTTATATACACATTGTTAATTCACATATCAGGCCTAATATCTACCTACAGTATATTACACATCACAACCGATTTAGTAGCAAGTCTGTTCTCTCAACCACTAATCAAATCTTTAACTCAGTGACTAAATCTTTGATCCTTCTTGTGAAAACACTACACAATGGCAAAAGTTGCATGATAGCATGACTAAACGGGTGACCGAAATTCCATCATCTCCTCCACAGAACTCTTGGGTTAATAACACATGTGTAAATGGCTGGAAGGGTGAGGTTAATATGATGCATTTATGAATTGATATCTGTAAAGTGCACACAGTGCATCCTTAAAGTATTCACAGCGCTTCACTTTCTCCACATTTTGTTATGTTACAACCTTATTCCAAAATGGATTAAATTAATTATTTTCCTCAATTCTACAAACAATACCCAATAATGACAATGTGAAAGAAGTTTGTTTGAAATCTTTGCAAATTTATAAAAAAAAAAATAAACATAAATCACATGTACGTAAGTATTCACAACCTTTGCTCAATACTTCTTTGAAGCACCTTTGGCACCAATTACAGGCTCAAGTCTTTTAGTGTATGATGCTACAAGCTTGGCACACCTATTTTTTTGGCAGTTTCTCCCATTCTTCATTGCAGGACCTCTCAAGCTCCATCAGGTTGGATGGGGAGCGTCAGTACACAGCCATTTTCAGATCTCTCCAGAGATGTTCATTCGGGTTCAAGTCTGGGCTCTGGCTGGGCCACTCAAGGATATTCACAGAGTTGTCCCGTAGCCACTCCTTTGTTATATTGGCTGTGTGCTTAGGATCGTTGTCCTGTTGGAAGATGAACCTTAACCCCAGTCTGAGGTCCAGAGCGCTCTGGAGCAGGTTTTCATCAAGGATGTCTCTGTACATTGCTGCATTCATCTTTCCCTTGATCCTGACTAGTCTCCCAGTTCCTGCTGCTGAAAAACATCCCCACAGCATGATGCTGCCACCACCATGCTTCACTGTAGGGATGGTATTGGCCAGGTGATGAGTGGTGCCTGGTTTCCTCCAGACATGACGCTTGCCATTCAGGCCAAAGAGTTCAATCTTTGTTTAATCAGACCAGAGAGTCTGAGTCCTTCAGGTGCCTTTTTGCAAACTCCAGGTGGGCTGTCATGTGCCCTCTACCATACAGGCCTGATTGGTGGAGTGCTGCAGAGATGGCTGTTCTTCTGGAAGGTTCTCCTCTCTCCACAGAGAAACGCTGGAGCTCTGTCAGAGTGACCATTGGGTTCTTGGTCACCTCTCTGACTAAGGCCCTTGTCTCCCAATTGCTCAGTTTGACTGGGTGGCCAGCTCTAGGAAGAGTCCTGGTGGTTCCAAACTTCTTCCATTTATGGATGATGGAGGCCGCTGTGCTCATTGGGACCTTCAGTGCTGCAGAAATTTTTCTGTACCCTTCCCCAGATCTGTGCCTCGATACAATCCTGTCTCGGAGGTCTACAGACAATTCCTTAGACTTCATGGCTTGGTTTGACATGCACTGTTAACTGTGTGACCTTATATAGATAGGTGTGTACCTTTCCAAATCATGTCCAAATCAACTGAATTTACCACAGGTGACTCCAATCAAGTTGTAGAAACATCTCAAGTATTATCAGTGGAAACAGGATGCACCTGAGCTCAATTTTGAGTGTCAAAAACAGCTATTTTTCATTTTTGTGTTGGGGCCAGTGGAAATTTTTTTTAGCATTGAGCCCTGCCTGTATGGCTAATATTTACTTATTAACCTTTTAAACGCCCGACGGGTCGTCGTCGCCACGTAACATACTATTGCGCAATAACTTCGCGATATACAAAAACTAAAAAATTTAAAGATAAACATATCTTACATCGTTGGAAAGCTGAGACTCTTGTGATTCGAGCGATGTAAACCATTTTAATATACACTTAACACAGCGGGTACAATCGGTGTATTTCTCAGACAACTTACAGCAAAATAAAAAAAATACGAAATGGTAGAAACTCACCTATAAAGCTCATCTTACTCTACTGATCCACTTCATTCCATCAAAAATGGTTTAGTTACACTGTAAAGGGTCCATACAATCCAATTCAACGAAGTATTTGGTCCATAACACATTTATATATCAATAAACACCCACGTAGTATGGACGTAGCATTTCGAGCTAACCGACAGAGCTAACACAACTTCGATGCATTCTTTAATGTTTACATGTTCAAGGTAGCTTCATCGCAGATATTTTTACGTCAAAATATCCGCTGTCCCCTGAACTTTAGATGGACAGGTCATTTGAGCCAATCGGTGCATTATATAGATGTGACCAGGCATCAATAGCCAAGGAGTGCCAATGATGAAGAATGGTCCCTCCCTCACTTTGATTGACAGAAAATATACACAGTTACGTGGATCCATGCAAATGACGGTATTTTCTGATAGCCAATGAATTTCTGTAAAGATTGATATGCCGTTTTAGTGGGAGGATTCAACCTGGCACGTGTAAAGTTATTGCGCAATCAACACAGTGACTCATGCGCCCCCGTGCGCAAAAGACCATTGAAAGCGCGTTTGGAGTGAGCGAAGTTTATAAATAGCCAAGAAAACCAGCAAAACACACTTCTTATTAGAAGAAGTCATTGAGCAGTGTACTCGGCGTGAAAGTGATGAGTCGGAGGATGATATTTCGGAAGAAGAGAGTGAGGTTTCAACCATTGACTCGGAGGATATGTTTTTGGGTGGTGGAGATGCCACTCTCGACAAGTAAGTGTTTTATTATATTATACAACATACTTTACTGCATATACGGAGGTAACGTTATGTGTTTGTTTTGATGTGTACTTGCCAGCTTATGTCGTGTGTTATGTCGCGCGTTATGTCGCGCGCGTGTGTGCGCGTGTGTATGTATGTGTGTGTGCTCATGCGCGCTCATGCGCCTCATCCGCGCTCATGCACCGTGTATTATATATATTTATATATATAAACCTGTACATGAACACACAGATACATGGTGCATGAGCGCGCATGAGGTGCATGAGCGCGCATGAGCACACACACACACATGTAAACATTAAAGAATGCGTCGAAGTTGTGTTAGCTCTGTCGGTTAGCTCGAAATGCTACGTCCATACTACGTGGGTGTTTATTGATATATAAATGTGTTATGGACCAAATATATATATATATGAGTGTTTTACACATGTTTATCTAAGTGTATGTATAGGCGCTTTCCAAAAAAGGCCACTTGGAGACTCCAAATGACCCTTTGTAACCACAGACACATAAAATGATGCTATTCTTGAATGCTTTACTGTACAGTCATAATTTTGGGCTCTAATGAAAGGTTACACTTAGAGCTAATATATTCCTTATTCAGATTCACTGCCAATTATTGCTGACACATAGTAACTGAAGCATAAACACAGTGGGGTTTTTTTTCAATTCTTGAAAACAAACTTTCTCCGTTTTTTTTTGTATATATATATCTTTTTTATATAAATTTATAGTGAGTTCTAATATTAAAGTGTTTTAATTCAATAGAACTTGTTTTGTCTCTTTATTTGTAGAAAGTTTGTTTTCAAGAATTGAAAAAAAAAACACTAATGTGTTTATGCCAATAAAAATTATGACTGTACAGTAAAGCATTCAAGAATAGCATCATTTTATGTGTCTGTGGTTACAAAGGGTCATTTGGAGTCTCCAGGTGGCCTTTTTTGGAAAGCGCCTATACATACACTTAGATAAACATGTGTAAAACACTCATTTTCTAATGTATTGTTATCAAATTTTATATTGGGTTTGGTAAGGCTTCATGCTATGATCTAATTGTGTTTTCCAGCTATGTCCTCCCAGCTGTAGTTATCTGCAGGCATCTTTTTACAAAAAAAAATGTAGGCGGAGTTTATTTCCCCTTTTTGAGTGTGTTCAAAGTTCTATTACTCAATACAAGTAAGACTTACAGTGATTCTGACTATTTAGGAACAAACCTCAAAGCCTCCCCTTTCAAAAGAGACCAAAAGCATGCATATACTCCAAAGGGTTCAAGAACAGCATGCATTTTAATTTGGGTAGGCCTTTTTTAGGCGTTTTTGGCAAATATTGCAGGATGCTTAAAAGGTTTTAAATATGCAGAAATTAGCACATTACAAATATCATTATATTCAGCGATTGTTTAACAAAATAAGAACTATGATTATTGCTCTTTAAAATGAAATCCTACATAAAAACCAATGAACAAAATTACCAGCAATTTCATTTAAGAAGCAAACTGTAAATTTAAAGCCATCTAGTGTGACATAGCAGATTAAAGGAATGTTCCAGGATCAATAGAAGGCTACATTAACAGTATTTGTAGCACAATGTTGATTAGCACAAAAATACATTTAGAATTTTCTTTAAAAAAGCAAAAATCAAGGTTACAGTGAGGTCCTAATAATGAAATTTTTGGAAAGTTTAAACACAGAAATGTGAAGCGTATAACTTTATAAAAGCACTTGCATTGATTCTTTTGTTAAAACTTGTGTATTATTTGTGCTGTTAAGTGGTGTAAATCATAATATTTAGTCATTTTAGGGTTTGTTGTATAATTGGCTATAACTTTACACAGAAGGTTTGTAAGTGATTTTATTATACTTAAATCATGTTAACATGCATATGTCTTGTGTTACAGTGGATATAAAAAGTCCTCACACCCCTGTTAAAACAGCAGGTTTTTGTGATTAATAAATGAACAAAGATAAAACAGATCAGAACTTTTGCAACTTTAATGTAAAATTACAACCTATACAATGCCACAGAATACCAAAGTGACACATTTCAGAGAAAACAATTAACTTAGAATAACCTAACTGCAGAAGTGTGCACATCCCTGAACTAATACTTAGTTGAAGCACCCTTTGATTTTATTACAGCACTCAGTCTGTTTGGATAAGAGTCTATTAGCTTGACACATCTTGACTTGGGAATATTTTCTCACTCTTCTTTGCAAAAACTTTCCAGATCTGTCAAATTGCGAGGGCATCTCCTGCGTACGTCCCTCTTCAGGTCTCCCCACAGATTTTCTATAGGATTCCGATCTGGACTCTGGCTGGGCCATTGCAAAACATTCATCTTTTTTGGCTGAAGCCAATCTTTTGTTGATTTGGATGTGTGCTTTTGGTCATTGTCATGCTGAAAGATCTCTTCATTTCATCAGACACCAGAAGGTTCTGTGCCAAAACTGACTGGTACTTGGAGCTATTCAACGGTTCTTGATATTGACACTGTTGTGTCATACTTTTTCCACTTGTTGATGACTGTCTTTCACTGTGTTCCATGGTATAGCTAATGCCTTGGACATTTTTTGTAGCCTCACCTGAGCAATACATTTCAACAATGAGATCCAGTTGATGCTTTGTAAGCTCTTTGTGGCCCATGGCTCTTGTAGTAGCATGCAACCAAGAAGATCCTACAAGGACAGCTGAGATTTATTTGGAGTTAATCAGAGTCACTTCAGGTGGAGACAGGCGTGTACTATTTCACATGAGCAATTATAAAAGAATGTGCACACTTATTCAGTTAAGATATTCTACTGAAATGTGTCACTTTGGTTTTCAGTGGCATTGCATAGGTTGTAATTTTTACATTAAAGGTGAAAAAGTCTGATATGATTTATCTTTGTTGCATTTTTCACATCACAAAAACCTGCTGATTTAACAGGGTGTGTAGACTTTTATATCCACTGTATACTTATGAAAAAGTGTGTATTTTAATGTCCAAAATTGTCCCCCATTTACTTCTCCACTGTAAGTGCCTCACTGGAACCCAGATTTGTGCTCCTTTTTTTTTTTTTTTTTTTTTTTAAAAAAGAAGAGGAGGAGGAGGGGGAACGTGTCCAAATTATTTGTTGTGGTAATCAAAATTATGCCACAAAGGCTGTCGATTGAGTTTAACTTGTATTGAACCAGGAACATTCCTTTAAGCATTGCTTGGAAGAGAATACTATCCTGTTTACTGCATACTGTGCAGTATAAACTGCCTATTTAAAAACTCTTATGACTTTCTTCTGTGGAACACAAAGATATTTTGATGGATATATGAGGTAAATGTATTCTTACAATGCAAGTCAATAGGGACCAAAACTTCCAAGCTCCAAAATGGACTAAAGGGAGTAATCATTTATTTTATTTATTTATTTTTGGTGGATGAACTATTCCTCTGTGGCACGGTGGAGGGCGGGACCGGCGCGTGATTGCGCACGCCCGGTCCCGTATCGGGCTGATTGAGCCGGCAAGAGGGTTAAAGGGCCACTCGCAGACGGCGATCGGGAGAGAGAGCTTAATCAGCAGACGTCTGCTGTCCTAAATGTTTGTTTTAAGTTCTTCATTAAATTATTATTTATGTTGACAAGCCGGTTTCTCGCCTCTTCCTTGCCCATGAATTATGATCTGTTTTACGTTGGTGCCGAAACCCGGGAAGGAAGAGGGATACGCCGTAGCGGAGTTCTCGCCACTTCTCAATGGAGCAGCCGCGGCCATCTGCCGGGAGACGGAGGAGCCCAGCCACCTGGACGCGGAGGAACGGCCGCCGACCGCAAGGGGAGGAGGGGCTCCTGGCCGACCGCCTGGAGCGGTTAGGGCCGCTGCCAGGGGCGGGGGAGTCCCCTAGTAGCCGCTGGAACGCGGCGGAGTTGGAGACTGCCAACCGCGTGCGGGGAGGGGCTCGCCGCCGACCGCCTGGAGCGGGATAGCCCTGGCCTTATATGACCTTCGGGACATTTTTGTCTTATCATTTAAGTTTTTTCGATCATTTTGGATGTGTTAATGCCAACGGCATAAATTTTGCCAAAGGTGTGTATTGTTGGGGGAGTTTTTTTTTATTTCAACCTCAGTTCCTGTAATACATCTATAACACACTGTGTACACAAAAAAGATACACTCAGGACCTTAAGGACAAAAATGTCCCCATTGAAACCCATTAAAACTATAATATTTGATCCCAGTGCCATTAAAACATAAAATCGTGAATTCGATTATATTATGCTTTGATTCTTTTTTTCATGTTTGTCTAATGTTTAGTCTATGGAGCAAATACATGCTTTTTTCCTATTCTCCGTTTGCTGTATTATAGAGCACTGCAGGCCAATTGAATAACTGATGCAGCTAAAATTGTGCGGGTGTGTTGGTATGGATGTCAGTATGTGTGTGTGTGTGTGTGTAAAAAAACAAGTGTCATTGTGTAAAGAAACTGGCATTTAAAGGGTTAAAATACTGAACATTAATTAATATTTGGTAAGTTATAATCAGGACTGAAGTTGGTTAAAAAATATAAGTCAGTGAAAGTAGATAATACTATTAACATAATATTTTTATGGCAGTTTTTTGACGTAGACATTTTTGTCCTCAAAGGCAGTGTTTCCCAAACTGGAGTATGTGAGGTGACAATGGGTGTACACGAATAACAATCTTTCAATTTATCAGTCTAAAAATAACATTCAAACCCAGTTCATGGATTTCTCACTGGCAAAAATTATTCTGTGTGCCCTCGAATGTAGAAACATCAAAATGGTTGTCATAAAGGTCAGAAAAATATGATATGAAATAACGATATTTTGCGATTAGAAAATGCATTTACTCATGCATCACACAGGTATCTTTTTTCACCAGCCCAGCACACTGCTATGTGACGTAGCTTAGTGATTGCAAGTAAAATACTTCACTGTTTTACCAGACTCGCACATGTCAGTCATCCACGATTTTAGTTCAGTCCCCCCGCGCAGTTTAAAACGCAATTTGTATTTAAGGCTAGATGTATAGGGAGTTTTGATTCTGATGGTATAAGTTAATAAGCTTTGATGACATGTGTCAGTCATTCAGCAGCACCAAATCTTTTTCCACATTTACACGCAGTATCACATTTGCTTGCACGGTAGAGACCTGTTTTTACATTGTTGCATGATGTTTTTTTTTCAGCAAATCAGCTCAACCCTGCTAACAGTCAAATGTGATATAAAAAAGAACCTTGAGCTGCCCGCGCAATTGCACAGATACTTACACGCAATGCTCGAATTCGGCCGGCAATGCCATACCTGCAATGATGTGCAATTCCAGGCACAGAACCGAACGCTATTCTTGCATACCGCGAGATGAGGAGGGAGTTTTCAAGTTATGCAGTTATCTCATATCTAGCATTCCCATTTCAATCGGTGAGCCATTTATTCAGTATACGTATATGATTAATATAACATGTACAAAACATGTAAAAATATAACATGTTTAAAATTTAAGGGAGTTGTTTTACAAAGATAAGTGTGTTAAACAGACATTTTCAAATGACCTTGTGTGAATTTTATCTATGCGTTAGAGAGGGGGTATGCGAAAGGATGTTGAATGTTTGAAGGGGTACGCCACTGTAAAAAGTTTGGGAACCACTGCCCTAAGGTCCTGAGTGTGAAGTGTATTTTTTTTTTTTTTAATCTGACACAGCACAATAAATAATGCATCAAAAACAACGTTGTTGTTAATCATTGACATAACACATGTGACTGTGATAACACTCCCTTACTTAACCCTTTGCGTAAAGTATTATATATATATATATATATATATATATATATATATATATATATATATATATATATAATTATGTTTTTCGTAAAAAAAAAACAACAGTTGCATTATGTAAACTGGCATTTAAAGGGTTAAAATCTTGAAAATGAATGAATATTAATGAATATCGAATATCAGGACTGATGTTGGTTAAAAAAAAATCCAAGTCAGTGCAAGTGGAAATTAAGTTTTTTCACGCGGACATTTTTGTCCTCTAAGGACCTCTGAGTAAATTTTTTAAATTGATGCACAAGGGTTAATTACGTCACGTGCATACAGATACTTGGGTATTAAAGTACCATCTGCATTTACATATTTTATGATGCTTTACAATTTATAAAACATCATTAATGTTGCACACTTGCACATTAAATGTTATATTTTGTTTATACATTTTACATGTGGGAACGGCAATGAAACAATTAGCTTAACTAGCTTTTGTTGTAGTAAACATATTGAATCTTACACAACATTTAGTTTGAAATTAAACAATAATTTGGACCCCCTGCAAACCGACAACATATAGACTAACGAGTGAGCTGCCTACCTAGAGCACTGGATTCACTTTAAACGTTCTGAAAGTGTATGTGAAAATTAACTTTATACGACAAAAACGGTGCTAATGTGGTATTACTTAGTTTAATGTGAAACAACGTCATATAATCGATAAATAAAAAAATAAAAATAAAAAGTAAAACATTTTGTTGGTTAGTATTTTGGTTTTCTTAAAAGTGAGCCAGATGAAGTCCAAATCGCAATGACTCCAGTACATCTCCTTAACGGCCTAAACCTCAATAAATCGTTTCATGCATGAAATACTGCGTTAATCATGATCATGGTGCAAAATTACTAATTGATTATGCAAGACATATAAAAGCTCTTACCTCGTGTTTCACCTCGCGTTCAGTTATGATGATGAGGAGAATTGCGCGCGCTGACGCTGAACACCTGCGGTGCACGTGCACATCGATGACGCCATCAATCAATCAGGCAACAAGGTTTCAGTGCAGACCTTAGAAATCACAATTATCCTCTTTAAAACGTTGTTTTACTGTTCGTTCTTACACTATAGGTAGATTATTTTAGAAAGGAAAAGGTTTCGTGTTTAGAACTCATTGCTTGCTCTGTGTGTTAAAATAAGTGTTTCGCATATCGAACTTTTTTCATGGTTGAGGCCAGATCGTCATTGTCTTTTAAAGTGACAGTAGTACATTTTTTACATTTTCAGAATCAGATTTTTGGGGGGTGATAGGAGAAACAAGTGCACACAGAACAGTTAGTCAACATGCGCAGTTTGCTTCAGTCAGGCTGCATGATCACGAGGAACCTCTACACAATGTTAACATATTACATTTACAGTATATTTTATACATTTGCATACTATACTGGTGTGGCAGATGGATTTGTAATGCCTTTTCTTAGGGTGGCATTTGCCACCCCAATTGATCTGCCTCTGGCACAGGCAATAACAACAGCATTTGTTGGACTGCTAAATGTGTGTGTGTGTGTGTGGAAGTTTACATATCAGCCCCATTCAACTATCACATTAACGGTTGTCTGGGACAAATGGATTTTTAAAGAGGCAGGTGAAAGATAATTTTACTTGCCCGACCAGACGAGCAGACTGATTAAAACATCAATAACAGAAAAATAACCGGCTATATTTGTGATAGCCTAGTTCATATTCTTATTCTGCTTTTCAAAGTAATGAAAAGCATGTAATTTCATAATTAGCTAGCGGTCTAGTAACAGCTGTGCCCTGTTTGATTGACAAGCGGCGTATATGTGTGTGTTGAACATGCGCATGTTCCGAAAATGCTCACGCTAATGCGCACCTGAGCGGACAAATACATTTAAAAATTCCACCAAAATGCCCGTCTTGGTGTGGTATTCATGTAAACATAGAGAGTGATGTCTAAAGTGAATGTAAATAGTGTAGAAAAAAAGCGGATTTGTATTAAAATGTCGGACTTGTAAATGTCAGTTAATTGACCTGCTTCTGTCTAGTGTGTCATCATAATAATCAAACAACCATTACAAGAAAACGAGAAAACACTCACTGCTCTCGACTGAGTAACTAGCTTTAGAAAGTAGTAATGTATTATAATCATACAGTGAAGACCAATAATAGGTTTATGATGCATTTCATTCTGAATGTTTCCTTGAATACTTGAAACTGCTGTTAAAAACTTTGAAAGCTGTTAAAAAAGCACTGAATTTTCTTAATTTGATCTACTATTTTTAATCCATTTCAATTAATTGCTTTTTTATTATTTTATTGCTGACTGTTTACTGGTCTTGAATAATTTCTTAAGAATTTGAGACAATTCTTCCATAATTCACATATTAGTTTGTGTTATTATTTATCGTGGTTTTGAAGCTGGTATTTAGAATCGACTACTAAAATGTTGGTATTTTTATGATGTATAGTCTTTATTGTACATGGTAGATATTGCTGCAATAACATGATGAAAAAGTAGATCTGATTCCATAGAAGAGTGAGCACCTGCTGTAAATGATGACGATGGAGGCTTTGCTTTATTTGACTACCATACCTAACATGAAACAATTATCATATGACAATGGCCTCCTACTCCTACATAGTACAGTTTACATTTCAAGGAAATCCTCTGTTAATTTTAAACATCCTGCAATATTTGCCAAAAACGCCTAAAAAAGGCCTACCCAAATTAAAATGCATGCTGTTCTTGAACCCTTTGGAGTATATGCATACTTTTGGTCTCTTTTGAAAGGGGAGACTTTGAGGTTTGTTCCTGAATAGTCAGAATCACTGTAAGTCTTACTTGTATTGAGTAATAGAACTTTGAACACACTCAAAAAGGGGAAATAAACTCCGCCTACATTTTTTTTTGTAAAAAGATGCCTGCAGATAACTACAGCTGGGAGGACATAGCTGGAAAACACAATTAGATCATAGCATGAAGCCTTACCAAACCCAATATAAAATTTGATAACAATACATTAGAAAATGAGTGTTTTACACATGTTTATCCAAGTGTATGTATAGGCTTCAAGGATATTGATACCTGGCCACACCTCTAAAATGCACCGACTGGCTAAAATGACCTGTCCATCTAAAGTCCAGGGGTCAGCGGACATTTTGACATAAAAATATCTGTAATGTTTACATGTTCAAGGTAGCTTCATCAAAGAATACAAAGTTGTGTCAGCTCTGTCGGTTAGCTCGAAATGCTACGTCTATACTACGTGGGTGTTTATTGATATATAAATGTGTTATGGACCAAAAACTTTGTTGAATTGGATTGTATGGACCCTTTACAGTGTAACTAAACCATTTTTGATGGAATGAAGTGGATCAGTAGAGTAAGATGAGCATTATAAGTGAGTTTCTACCATTTTGGATTCGTTTATTTTGCTGTAAGTGGTCTGGGAAATACACCGATTGTACCCGCTGTGTTAAGTGTATATTAAAATGGTTTACATCGTTCGAATCACAAGAGTCTCAGCTTTCCAACGATGTAAGATATGTGTATCTTTTAATTTTTGAGTTTTTGCATTTCGTGAAGTTATTGCGCAATAGTCGACCGGGCCCGCAGACGACCCGACGGGCTGTTAAAAGGTTAAAGTTTTTTTGTTTTAAAGTTAAGTTCAATGCACAATTTTTCCAAAGTCAATGAATAATCATGTAAAATAATTGTGATCTCAATATTGACCAAAATAATCATAAGCCCTACCAATGTGCGAACTGCTCAACCGTATCTTCAACTAAAGATTATTTTAGCACGGGCGGTACAGAGAAAACCTCAACTGCAGAAAAAGTCTCTAACTCTACAATAAAGATGCAAAAGCCTATTTCAGATATAATTCTGAAAAATTATGTGCTCACTGCCGAAGTACTTTGGGCACTTACTGCTATAATGCGATTTCGAAGCCATTTTCAGAATGAAAGGCTAAATGTTTGGGCATGGAAATTAGCTTTCAAGTCATGGGAAATTCATGGAAAAGTCATGGAAATTCATTGATTGAGAAGAGTGGGAACCCTGAAACCTGATTCAGTTATACCAGTTCTGTCTGGAGGAATGGGAAAACTTTCAGCAACTTATTGTGTGAAGCTTATGGAAGGCAACCCAAAACATTTGACCCAAGTTAAACAATTTAAAGGCAATGCTAGCAAATACTAACAAAGTGTGTGTAAACTTCTGACCTACTGGGAATGTGATGAAAATGATAAAAGCTGAAATAAATCATACTCTCCACTATTATTCTGACATTTCACATTCTTATAATTAAGTAGTGATGCTAACTGACCTAAGACAGGGAATGTTTGTTTAAATGTATTTGGCTAAGTTGTATGTAAACTTCTGATTTCAACTGTATTTGTGGATTGCCTGCAGCACTCGTGCAAGAAATGTTTCAGAATTTCAGAAGTGTGAGCTGCCATCCATAAATGCACAGCAAGCGATCCACAAATGAATGCTGGACAGAATGCTGTTTGTGATTAAAACATATATTTTTAAATATTTTTTTTATTTGGAAATCTAATTTGATTAATTTGTGAATTCACTTCATTTTTTGCTAAACTAAATTTGTGAATCTCATTCCATTTGTATGTTATTTAGAAACAATTCTAACCCCATATTCAACAGCCCTGTGGTATAAAGTGAACACAATTTGATCTTTCTTGTTTTAAATAACTGAAGATACTTGATAACATCTTGATTTAAATCATCGTCATCATACCATTTTCAAATAAAATCATTCCTTGATGGAATTACAATGAATGCATACCATCTACTCATTTTCCAATAGCTCACATTTTTATTATTCAATAGTGTATTAAACTGATATTAAATTATATTAAATTAGTAATTCAATTAATCAATATAGTATCAATATAGTAAACTTTTAAAATTACAAGCCTGAATATTCTTGTGAGTGTGGACCGATATAAAGTTATTTTCACATCGATATATTATCTATTTTAATATTTTCATCACATTCAGATTTTTTTGTGCTCTTGCCGCAGCAGCAGTGTTTCTTCTTGCTGTGTAAAAGCCTTTAAATTCTTTATCATTTACTAGTGATCCTCTGTGCTGTGTGAATGACTGTATTAGAACTATTCATTATTTCATAGTGATTATTCGTGTTGTGTAAATGTGTTTTGGGATTGATCATATTTTGAACATGCTCTTGTGCTGTGTTGTAACTGTTTTTAAATTCTTATAATTTATCAGAATTTTCATAGACATCTTCAGCGGAGAAGTCAATCTTGCTGACGAGATGTGTTCCACATGCGATTGGCTGCTCGCGTCATTCATGTGAGCGCGCACGTGAACTATTCAAAACCCTGGGATAAAACTCTGAACTGATAGAGAAAGTTGTTAACGAGCGTCTTGATACCATTTAACCATAATGAATGGATTTGGTGAGTTTTGTCAAACTAAAACCAATCCTGGAATCCAGAATGTGTTCAGATTTTTTTATTTGTGATACATGGCACATGAAGACAACTAGAACAGGATCAGGCAAACCAACTAACAAAACAATCTGACAAACACAAGAGGGAAGAAGGCACAATATATAGCAGGCAGAACACATAAGGGACAGGTGAAGAAAATCAACATGACAAGGACTAGACGAGGAGGCATGGCAAGGGGAAACAAGTTGGCAGGGTCGGGGGATCACATGGCAGGCACAAACACAACAGAGCCATGCGGTTAAGCAAAACACAGAGACAAACACACCCACAGAACGTGGAAGAGAGAGAGCTGCCAGACCAGGCTAATGACAAATTCATCTGACATCTCAGACATATACAGTACATACACTGCCTGGCCAAAAGAAAGTCGCAGTTTGGATTTAAATAAGCAGATACTTAAGATCCTATGACTGGATCATTATTGCAGTGATGAATATGTTTCAGCTGGCAACAATTCTTTTAATCCTAACTGTGTAGCTTCTCATTCCTTAAACAACCATGTCGGAATACGTATCCCGTGGCAAAGATGTTACTGTGTTTCAGAAGGGACAAATTATTGGCCTGCATCAAGCTAAGTGAACAACTAAGGAGATTGCTGAAATCACTGGAATTGGGATAAGAACTGTCCATCGCATTATTAAAACCTGGATGGATAGTGATGAACCTTCAGCTTTGTGGAAGAAATGTAGTCAGAAAAAAATCTTGAATGATCGTGATCGGAGATTACTAAAACGTTTGAAGTCACATGTTAAAAAATCGACAGTGAAAGTAAGAAAATTTCCACGTGTACAATGTTACGAGAACTTACAGGATTGGGATCAAACAGCTGTGTGGCCACAAGAAAGCCACTTGTTAGTGAGGCATGAAGCGATGCACCCGTCATGTATAGTGCCCACTGTACATGTCTCTTGAGGCAGTGTTATGATATGGGGTTGCTTCAATTGGTCAGGTCTAGGCTCAACAATGTTATGTGGCAATAAAATGAAGTCAGCTGACTACCTGAATGTACTGAATGACCAGATTATCCCATATCATTGGCTGATGACACCGGCATATTCCAGGATGACAATGTCAAGATTCATCAAGCTCAAATTATAAAAGAGTGGTTCAGGGAGCATGGGGAATAATTTTCACACATGAATTGGCCACCACAGAGTCATGACATTAACCCCACTGAAAGTCTTTGGGATGTGCTGGTGAAGACTCTCGTCATCAATACAAGATCTCAGCCAAAAATGAATGCAACTCTGGATGGAAATAAATGTTGTGACATTGCAAAGAATGTCGAAACAATGCCACAACGAATGCACACCGTAATCGAAGCTAAAGGCGGTACATCGCAACTTTTTCTTTGGCTAGGCATTGTACATCTGTCTTTCATTGTGATTTTACATAATTTTATCAATTTTATTAAATAATTAAGTCTCTATTTAAGTGAACTCAGTGAGTAAAGAATGTGTCATTGTTTTCTGTAGGTTGTGTGATTGTGGTGTCACAGATGAAGGTTGTGCTGCTCTGGCTTCAGCTCTGAGATCAAACCCCTCACACCTGAGAGAACTGAATCTGTATAAGAATCAACTAGGAGACTCAGGAGTGAAGCTGCTCTTTGATCTAAAGAATGACCCACATTATAAACTGCAGAATGTGAGTAGTACTAATTTCAAATAAATGTTGCTAATTTTTTAATTACTTCAAAATTTAACCAAGCTAACTCAATCAAATGATTATTTGTGTTTATTAGAAATACATGTCCTGATGCTGATTAACGCATTCAAATCTCAGGATGTTTCATTGGAGATAATTGTATTCTAGATTTTTTTTTTTCTTAAATGTGCTATTTGTGGTTAATCCAGCCCTGTTGATCTATGAATATATTCTCTATGTGTATAAAATAAAGTGATTTGTATTATTTATTATTGACCAATATATATTATCTATTAGTGCTGTCAGTTAGATTTTCCCCCTGACCTGTATGCAAATTGCATAAAAAGGGATTTTCATACCATTAGAGCAATTATAGCTCAAAGACTTTCATGCTTTTTGCAAGTCAACAGTAAGTGAACTACAGACAACTCACTTTGTCAAAACACATTTACCCAGATCAGACAGTACAGCCTCAGAATGAGTAAGGAGCAATTTACACAGGACTCAGGAACAGAGTGCAACTGAATGGAACAGAACTTTTCACCGTTGAAATAGTTTCAACTACTGAACCACACTGTGTCTTAAATGTGCCAATAATGGTGCAAGATATGGCACAATGAACAAAGTTACATAAATAAAAACTAGGGACGAATACAAGAACACATCCTGGGTGAACGGCCCCTAAGTCTACCTCAGACAGATTGGTGTGGATTGTTGGCCAGTGAAATGGAAATAAAACAATGTATTGACTTCTAAAAACACTTTTTGTCAAATCTATTTGACGCGTTTATCTGCCACAATAATGTAATAAGTAAATGCCCTCATTTGGGGCCAATATTCACATTTACATTTATTCATTTGGCAGACGCTTTTATCCAAAGCGACTTACAAAAGAGGAAAACATAAGCAAATCATCTTAAGGAGACAGTGGTACAAAAACTGCCATACTACAAAGTTTCACTAGCATCAGAATAGTATTCAAAACATATACAAGTGCAACAATAATTTTTTTTAATCACATAATATGTGATTATTTAATCAGCATATGTTATTTATTTCAGTAAAAAAAAAAAAATGTAAGCCTTAATGTGTACATGACTTTGTGTTTTAATGAATATATCTGGATGTTAGTGCAACCGTTTTTTCTTAAAGGTGTATGAAACACCCTTATATTGTTACCCAATATCATTTTCATTTTAAGAAGCTAATACTAGTGTATTGTTTTGACTATTTTTGTTTTATGGGCTTCAAATAATAATAAGTGAGTTCCAGTGGATATGACGTAGATATGATTTCAGCATCAGTGGTGTCTGAATACCTCAGCAGGTTATTTATGATTACATGCGTCTGATCTAATGTAATGAAAAATCATTGAGATAAAATGTTTCCCCATTCTGATGGTTGATGTGAATATTAACTGAAGCTCCAGACTTATATATGCATGATTTTATACATTGCACTGCTGCCACACGATTGGCTGATTAGATAATTGCATGAATAAGTAGATGTAAAGGTGTACCTGTTAAAGTGGCCGGCGAGTGTATATTTGTATATTTCTGAATATTTTGCAGTAAACTTAAAATATACAGTGTTGTTTCTATACTCATAATTAATAACCAAAATTAATAGTTTATATATTTCCATTGTTTTTATTTGATGATGCTATTTGCACTGTTGCACTCTATTGTGGAGCAAAACAATTGTGTTATTTTGTTTACTAAATTAAAGCTGAAGTAACTTTTTCAGTGTTATAATACTTTCTCCTATCTTTTTTTCACCTCCCCTTTTCTCCCCAATTTGGAATGCCCAATTCATAATGTGCTCCAAGTCCTCTGTGTTTGAGACGTCAATCTTATCACATGGCTTGTTGAGCGCATTAGTGCGGAGACATAACGCTTGTGGAGACTTCACGCTATTCTCCACAGCATCCACGCACAACTCACCTGCGCCTCACTGAGAGCGATCCACATTATAACGACCCGGAGGAGGTTTCCCCATGTGACTCTACCCTCCCTAGCAACCGGGCCAATTTGGTTGTTTAGAAGACCTGGCTGGAGTCACTCAGCACACCCTGGATTCGACCTCACGACTCCAGGTGTGATAGTCAGCGTCTTTACTCACTGAGCTGCCCAAGCCCCCACACTTTCTCCTATCAACCAACAGCAGGTGGAGGGCATGTTCAGAAAGCTGTTTTGAAAACAATGTTTATTTTTACAGTTCCATTCAGTGGCATTTAATATCATGTTAAAATGTCAGGTGATGAGCAAACAATACTCTTAATCTTTCAGATGATGATTAAAATGTCAAAAAAATCTTAGTTTTCCCTCTGAGAAGTCTTCTTAAACATCTTTTTTTAACAAAAATTGGAAAGAAATCTTCTTACAAGTAAAATTACCAACACTTGTCAGGCCCTGGAAAAGGAGTATAAAAAAATTAAGGAAATCAGTAAAGCGTCCTATAGCCTAAGGCAGTACATTTCAACATCAAACATCTCTCTGATACGGTTCATTCAGATACAATTATCTTACTGAGTGGGCTGTTTCATGGCTGCTTTTAGATTGTCTTCTGAACACTGCAAATTAAATTGAGGATTTTGTGCTCTGACACATAAATGTATATTGATTGCAGGTCTTACCATGACAGAATTGATGGTGTTTTCAGGTTTATAAATTAATTTGGAGAGCATCAGCAGAAATTCATAATGAAACCTGTTCAGAACATATTTTATATTTCACCACAAAATGTATTTTCAGATTATCTGTTAACATTTAAGTTATAAAGATAAAATAGTTGAAGTAAATCTTGACTGCAGTTTTGAGTTTATCCAAGTATGAATTAAAGGGCATAAACCCAGACACACAGTCTACATTTAAGATGCTAGGACCCATTAAATATCTTGAAAATGTTCTTTATGTGCACACAAATCTTACAAATCCCTAGATATATGATTTTGGTGATTTACAGTGTAATTCTGGCAGAGCTACAATATAAAACACTTTGATATAAGAGCACAGTTCAGCTATGAGTTGAGTCAGTATAAAAATGTCTTTGAAATGTTGTCCTTTCGATTTAGCATTGCAGATTGATGCGATGTCCTTTTACAGCCTTTGTTTCTACAGATAAAAGTGATCTTTTCTTCACTTTGTAGTCACAAATATGTGGTCTGTCATTATCTGAGTATGAACAAAGCAAACAAAGATAAGCAGCAGATGAGAATGGACAGGACATTAATTAGACCAGAGCAAGCCAACCATTTCCACTGCACTTGAAAAGTTAATTACAGCATAATAGTATATTGATTGAAGAACACCTTTGAGTCTTCACTATTCAGAACATCTTATTATGAATGAAATGTAAGAAATACCATATTAAATGACTGTATATCTCTTCTTAATAGTGTTAGGCTTGAGTCCACCTTAGTACAGTCCAAATAAATATAAATAAAATATACATTATATTTATCTTGGTGTATATTAAATGTAATTTAGTGTTTATGAACAAACAGCATCAGGACAAAATTTTGAGAATGAACCTAGAAAGTTAAGCCTAAGTAAAGAAACACAGCTCAAAGTCATTCTCTGGACCTAATACTTTGAAATGAGTATTAGAACGAGTTTGGAATGGCATACGACCATACTACTCTATACATGTACTATATACAAGGGTTCAAGTTGGATTTTTGAGGTGGGGGAACCACTTGACTTAGGAAAGTAAGTAGCCATGTTCATGAATAGCATACTATCATACTACTCTTACTATTTCAACAGTATACAGCTAACCCAGAAATGATGTCAATCTGCAATTTGAAACAGCTTTATGTGATTGGACTTGATTGGAAAATAAACTGTACACAAAATTGCAGTAAAAAAAAAAAAAAAGTTTTTTAAAAAAAATTCCAATACATCTGGAAACCACTGAATTAAACAGTGAGGTCATGAGACAACAATGATGCTGTTTGAAATGCTTATTTGTGCATAATGTGAAATGTTCACATGCTATTTAAAATAGTAGGCATTGTGTGCAGTATACAGGTGCTGGTCATATAATTAGAATATAATCCAAAAGTTGATTTATTTCAGTAATTCCATTCAAAAAGTGAAACTTGGATATTATATTCATTCATCACACACAGACTGATATATTTCAAATGTTTATTTCATTTAATTTTGATGATTAAAACTGACAACTAATGAAAATCCCAAATTCAGTATCTCCGAAAATTTGAATATTACTTAAGAGCAATACAAAAAAAGGATTTTTAGAAATGTTGGCCAACTGAAAAGTATGAACATAAAAAGTATGAGCATGTACAGCACTCAATACTTAGTTGGGGCTCCTTTTGCCTGAATTACTGCAGCAATGCGGCGTGGCATGGAGTCGATCAGTCTGTGGCACTGCTCAGGTGTTATGAGAGCCCAGGTTGCTCTGATAGTGGCCTTCAGCTCTTCTGCATTGTTGGGTCTGGCGTATCGCATCTTCCTCCTCACAATACCCCATAGATTTTCAATAGGGTTGAGGTCAGGCGAGTTTGCTGGCCAATTAAGAACAGGGATACCATGGTCCTTAAACCAGGTACTGGTAGCTTTGGCACTGTGTGCAGGTGCCAAGTCCTGTTGGAAAATGAAATCTGCATCTCCATAAAATTGGTCAGCAGCAGGAAGCATGAAGTGCTCTAAAGCTTCCTGGTAGACGGCTGCGTTGACCTTGGACCTCAGAAAACACAGTGGACCAACACCAGCAGATGACATGGCACCCCAAACACTGACTTCACTGACTGTGGAAACTTTAAACTGGACTTCAAGCTACGTGGATTCTGTAACTCTCCTCTCTTCCTCCAGACTCTGGGACCTTGATTTCCAAAGGAAATGCAAAATTTACTTTCATCAGAGAACACAACTTTGGACCACTCAGCAGCAGTCCAGTCTTTTTTGTCTTTAGCCCAGGCGAGACGCTTCTGACGCTGTGTCTTGTTCAAGAGTGGCTTGACACAAGGAATGCGACAGCTGAAACCCATGTCTTGCATACGTCTGTGCGTGGTGGTACTTGAAGCACTGACTCCAGCTGCAGTCCACTCTTTGTGAATCTCCCCCACATTTTTGAATGGGTTTTGTTTCACAATCCTCTCCAGGGTGCGGTTATCCCTATTGCTTGTACACTTTTTTTCTACCACATCTTTTTCTTCCCTTCGCCTCTCTATCAATGTGCTTGGGCACAGAGCTCTGTGAACAGCCAGCCTCTTTAGCAATGACCTTTTGTGTCTTGCCCTCCTTGTGCAAGATGTCAATGGTTGTCTTTTGGACAGCTGTTAAGTCAGCAGTCTTCCCCATGATTGTGTAGCCAACAGAACTAGACTGAGAGACCATTTAAAGGCCTTTGCAGTAAAATCAGTATTACACAATGGCAACAGCTATTAATAGATCATATTATCAAAGAAAAACATACGGCTACCCTCAAACACAAATTAACTAAATTCAAACAAATATTTGGTACCATTACAGAATCGCTAAACATTAATGTGCCCTGAGAGGTGAATTAGTGCCTCACCAATTACCTATGTTACGTAGAAGATGCATACCATGCATATCAATGCTATTGAATACCCTGTGAATATACTTATAACCTGTATTAACATATCAGGAAATGTATATGATAGGTGGATAAAAGACATCTGATATATTCGTGGTATTGTTTTGCATTTTAATCCTGCATTTTATTAGTTAGTACATTATGTATGTGTAGGGCATGTGCGTATGCCTAAATATATTATTAGTGTTACTAATATTTCTATTATTATGTATATGAGTATATAACTGTAGGTGTGGGTAAGTGATGGTGTATATGTGCATGAATGTTAGAGTCAGGTTCATTCCTATTGCCCTCTGTTTTATGTTGTTTGTATATTTGTGGGTTCATTTGTTTTCTCTTGTATTATGCACTCTTGCTTGTCATCAACTAGTTTATTTGTCCGATACTGGCTTTTTTCACATTTATATTGGTTTATATTTGGTTTTTTTTTCTTTCTTTTTTTTTCTTTTTATGTACTTTTATTTGTATTTGTATTGTTTGCTTAATTAAAAAAGGAAAGAAAAAAAGGGGGGGGAAAAAAGTAATTCAGGAGTAATTACTACATAACAGAGTAAAAATATATTTTTTTAATTTGACATTCATGTTAAATGTAAACTGGGTAAAAAAGGCGCATGTATTTAAAGCAGAGCAAACTGTATGATGCACAGAACTTCAGGAGTTATCAACTGAATATAACTGTTGCCAAATAAGTATGTAGGTGTTAAATAGAAAAAGAAACATGTAAAATGATCATATGTGTAAACAAATATGAAGTATATAAATAGCATTAGCTTGGAACATCAAATAAATATGAAAACAGTGTGTAAGGTTTGTGATGTCATTATACATTAAATTATAGATAAGTTGTGCGTTATAGTAGAGACAACTGGAATGTCTTAAAACGAATAGTTGACCTTGCATTGTATGGACCTACAGAGCTGTTATCTTCTAAATATCTTTGTGTTCTGCTGAAGAAAGTAATACACTTCTGAGATAGCATGATGATGAGTAAATTATGAGAGAATTTTCATTTTTGTGAGAACTATTTCTTTAGCATCTTTAAATCTGCAAGATAGGAAATTGCCCACTTACCTTTCTAAATGTTTTTTTTTTGTATTGTCACTAATAAAGAATAATGTACTGTACTATTTTAGAGATTAAAATGCTGGTTCAAATTGTGCTGCTCAATAAAAAAAAAAAAATTAATAAAAAAAATAAATAAATAAAAAAATAAAGGCCTTTGCAGGTGTTTTGAGTTAATTAGCTGATTAGAGTGTGGCACCAGGTGTCTTCAATATTGAACCTTTTAACAATATTCTAATTTTCTGAGATACTGATTTTGGGGTTTTCATTAGTTGTCAGTTATAATCATCAAAATTAAAAGGAATGAACACTTGAAATATATCAGTCTGTGTGGAATGAATGTATACATTATACAAGTTTCACTTTTTGAATGGAATTACTGAAATAAATCAACTTTTTGATGATATTCTAATTATATGACCAGCACCTGTATTTGGCACAGTACGCGGTTTGGTAAAGTGAGTATCAAGGAACTCTAATGGTGCATTCACATACAATGCAAAGCGAGCGTTTCGTGTGACGCGATTACATACAAAGTAAATGCAAAGATGTGAATAGATGCAAATTCAACTCGAACACGCAAAATCGCTTCATTCGAGTATAAAAATCTGTATGATGCGTTTACCTGGTAAGTCCTGAAAATATATACCATTATTTACCATAATGGTGAGTTCACATACAAGGCAAAGAAATGTTTTGCCTCACATTGCTCGCGCGAGTTTGACCGCTGTTTAAAGTATTCACCCTTCTCAGGATGAGGGGTTTCTACGGACAGACGGAGGGGCTTCTACGACTTGGTTCATAGTAAAGTACAACCAATAGCTGGAATTAAGTAGACATGCATATTTTCAGAGCTTACCAGGTAGTCCAACTTCCTCGCTCACTTTCCTCCAAGCCATGTCTTTTTTTGTCCGGTCTCTGTACATGTATGATGTTGTGTCAAACAATTCTGGGTGCCCACACATCGCTACAACAATTTTTTCATACATTTTTCCAGATTTCTTCTGCTACTACATCAGTATGTCACTCAATGCTGAAAGGCTTTCACGACAACGCGTCATGCTAATTTTTACACGAATGAAGCGATTTCGACTCGTGTCATTCGAATTTGTGTCTATTCGCATCTTTGCAATGACTTTGTATGTAATCACATCTCGCGAAACGTTCGCTTCGCATTGTATGTGAACACACCATAAAAGGTGAGTGCTGTAGTAGGTTTGCTGGAGTGGAGAAATGCTCACTAGCTCCCCCTGTAGGTGCTGTATGAGTATCTGTTGAGGAGCAATGGCAGATGGAAGTTCTGTTCAGCATCAGTTATGGTAAAGACTATCAAAATGAAGAAGAAACAAACAGTTTAGTGTCATCTCTATGTGCATAGCAGTAATTCTGTAATAATAATGCATTTAATCAAATTTAGATTGCATCCCTATATAGTCTTTTCCATCAATACATGAGTCTTAATTACAAACCTCAACATATGGGTAAAAACTGGCCTGTCCCAAACTTTCCCAGTACTGGCCGGTCTCAAAACACATCTTATACATTCCTGGAGTGAAGGCATCACTGGTTATTAGTCCTGGACAGCATCCATCTGCATCTGTGGTTCTGAAATGATCAATAACACACCATTAAGTGAAGTAAATGGACATGAAATATTGATTTGCGTTGAAATTATGTTATTATGTGAGAAGAAATCACTGAACAGCTCAGATGGTGTTTATTTTGCAAAAATGACTGCACATTGTCCACCTTATTACTAGACTACACGAAACATTGATATCCCATATAGCACACGTACTGTATATCTCCAAGATGTCTGTTTAAGAGTGTTTCATCTGGAAGATGCATTTTTTACAATGTTTGCTCATCTGCAATATGTCTATAAGACGTATGTCAATAAGCATGTTTTGGATGTCAATAAACATTCAGCACATGTCTTTAATATTGTATGCAGGGGTGTTGGACCGCAGGTATTGGTGGACCTGAGTAACAGGGGCTCTCACTGGAGGCCCTCACCTCAACATGCTATTTGTTGGAATAAAACGTAGCAAATCTCTGTTTTCCACCAGTAAAAATGGGGAGTTCCTCTAGAATCTGCCTCATCTCCTCTCATGTAATACATCAAAAGTATACCAAAGTCATCTGTTGTTGTGCTCAGATGCCATTGTCTATTTAAAGAGACAGTACAGATTTAGCATGTGTTCTGAGTATCAATGTAAATAACTTTAAAAGGAACAGTGTGGCGTGGGGACGTGGTCATGCTTGTCACCTGGTTTATAATTAACCCTAACACCTGTGTCTTGTTATAGTGAGGCGGAGTGAAAAATAAAAGGGATGCCGATTGTCCAAAGAGGGAGAGAGAGACCTGGAAGCCAACAGTGCTTATGTTTTGTTTTTGGTTGATTCCGACGGTGACCATCGAATGTGATTGTGTGCAAAGATTGAGAAAATAAAAGCTGACCTCAAATCTGCTTCGCTGTCTCCTGACTCCTCCATTGCCCGAACGAAGAGCGTTACAAACAGTTTATGCATGTAACAAATATATTTGTAAAATAATAAATGCAGTTTCAATACATTTATTGATGGAATATAATGAATTTGAAGATTTTTCAAAAGCTAAAATGCAAACAATACTATGAAAAAATGACAAAATATAATTTGTAAAAGTAATATTTTCAAATTGTACCTAGAAGGGTTGCCTAGAAGATTAGAAGGTCCTTTCATAATTAACAGCATGAGCTGAGAAATTATTTATTTTATATATAAGTTAAATGGACTTTGTAACCAAATATATAAAGTCAGAATCGAATCGAGAGCTTGTGAATCAGAATCAAATCGAATCTGGAAATCTGCAACAATACAAAGAACTAATTTTAAGTTAATTTTGGACCCTGTGTGAATATCATTTAGCAATTAAGCAAAAATGTCTCAGGATAGGCCGAACAACCTGGCAGTCTTCTCATTTCAGAAATGTTATGGTGACTTTGCCAACAAGAAAACATTTGTATAAATATAAATTTATACATGTATCATTTATTTTGTTAGTAGGATTTTTGAAAGAATATTTTGCTTGATTCAAAAAATATTCGCTTTTGAAAATAAAAAGTTGTGAATTAGCACTGTTAAATATCCATCTAAAATGTTTAGACTGGATATTATCCCTACCACAAACTCAAATTGGTCAGGGGGCCCTAAAATAGTTCTGTGCCAGGGCCCAAAATGTGGTGCTACGCACCTGCATTTACGATTTAGAATGTATATAAAACTGATCTTTTTAAGATGTTAAGCAGATGTAATTTAGACTATGATACTTTCCAGATTAAACCATTTTAAACTCAGAGATGTATGTGTGCTATCTGTACTGAAAGATTTACATGTGCTATGAGGGAAGGATTTTATTTGCTTATTGTAGAAATCGTAGAGTGAAACAAAAAGAAAAAAGATGATTCGCAACACCCAAACGAATGGTCTGATATGTTTTAATCCCCAGATTTGCGGTTGTTACTCAAAAATATCATACCGCTAGATGGCACCATTGACCAATCAGAATTGAGTATTCCAGAGACCTGTGTTATAAACACAACGGGTGTTTCTCAATGGTTAGAATGGAGAATAGACTTGCATTCTTAGAAAGACCAGACTTGCCAAGCTACCTTGAAAGTACAGGAGGATGTAGAACACATATATTGCAAATGGTAAAATGGTAAATGGTCTGCACTTATATAGCGCTTTTTTTTAACCTTAGAGGTCACCAAAGCACTTTAGACTGTGTCCCAATCACCCATTCACACACTCATACACCAATGGCAGCCTAGCTGCCATGCAAGGCGCTAGCCTGCCATTGGGAGCAACTTGGGGTTCAGTGTCTTGCCCAAGGACACTTCGGCATGTGGAGTCATTTGGGCCGGGAATTGAACCGCAAACCCTGCGATTGGCTGCCGACCCACTCTACCACCTGAGTCTCAACCACAACACATGCAATCTTCCTGTTGTGCAGCTACCCATCCCAGCACATTTATAGCCAGTGAGAGTACTACTGGCATTATCACACACCAGTGACAGCATTATTATCATCATCATACCAGTGAGGTTTAGCAGGAGTTGTGAAACACTAAAAGAATAAAGTCTGTTAACATTTGTTTCCTCCATGTGTTTATTACTTTAATTAATTAATGCCCAACAAAACAACAAATGTTAACGGAGTATGACGACTCTCACGTTTTTGCGAGCTTACAGCTGGAAAATCTTGAGGGAAAAACACAATGATAAATGTCCTTTGACTGCCACCGAAGAGCCGCTATGACTTCTGGGACTTCAAACGGGTTATTGCGCACAAGTCACCATCTGATGCATTCAGCCTGATCAAGAACATATCCAGGTAATTTTATGCATTCTCGATACTTGCATTTTTGAGTGCTGGAATTGAACGCCGGCAGTGGACGATGACGTCAAATGAGTTCATGAGAACGTAAGAACACATAGGAAAACACATTGAGAAACACCCGATGACATGCGGCCTATAATAAAGCAATACATGTTGTGACACCATGCATTACAGTGATTTTACTACAGGTAAGGGGTGTTCTTAGGCAAAAATATTTTTATATTCAGATTATCAGAATAAACAACTCTGCCAAATAGAATCGTTCATTAATCTGTACTGTGAATCCAATCAGAATTAGCTCATCCAATCACAATTTAGAGTCATAACTATCCATTTATTTCAAGATTTCAGAATAAACAACAGCATGAGCATTCTTCAAAATATCCCCTTTTGTGTTCCATGAAGAAAGCTGTGCGGGTTTGGAAGGATATGAGGGTTATTTTGGGGAAAACTTACCCCTTATGGTGTATAGGCCTACAGTAATTAAAGATCCTTCATACAAACACATAAATGGTTATCAAATGTTATAGTTCAATGATGGTAAGTTCGATTTGAACATTAGACTGAAAGTTAAAAGCGGACACAGAATGTAAAAAAATCATTGTGAATTAAACAATGCTCTCATATGTGGGGATATTACACTTATCTACACTTATCGCATAGTAATGGCTGTATCAAACATGTATTGTTGTACCTACCCGACCATTACGAGGTTCCAAAGTGTCATGTGGGTATCATGTGTCCTCTGGGACTCCGTCCACTGTATTCAACACATGAGTAGTTAGAGGCACTCATAGCTGTTTACTTCACACACACACACACACACACACACACACAAACGCACACAGATTCATATTTTCAATAGGTGTACAACAAAATAAATTTGATCTATTTGATTTATAAAAGTCAGAGTAGATTAATTTAATAAGAATGAATTCAAACTCATTAAAAGCAACATTATAATACTGTATATTGTGCAAGACTACGGACAACTTTATATTTAAACACAATTAATAGAGATTTCAAACATGAGGCACATTGACAGATCTTGTCATTTGTGTTAAATGACGCACACCCGACTTTTCTTACTATAATATTGATAAACTGAATTTGAACATTGATATTTAGCAGTAGAAAGATCTTACCTGTTCAGAGGACAGTGTCTTCTGGAGTATAATCTGGACTCGTCACTGTTTGATTAGTGTTTCAGTGAGTTAATCAACTAAAACAAACCAGCGGCGGCATACATATTTCATTGGAGAGTTGTTTATCATATCATAGCATCATGTAAAGCATATATGGTGGACATAAAAAAAACAAAGACTACTCATTTGAATCTACTTGATGTTTTTTATTTTACAAAAAAAAGAGAGGGGTGAAAAAAACTAAAGTAAAATCTTGTTAGAGAGAGTCTGTGGACTTTGATCTGTAGTAACTTGTTTGATTTGGTTCAGTTGATCAAAGACTACACTATAGTTAACTCCAGTCAACATAAACATTACACAGTTTCACTCAGTCTCAACATTACCATCACATCAACACCAGCTTTAATCATTTATATCATGGTGCAGATGCTGGTATATCATATGCCAAAAACTGAAATAAATGATCTTAACTGAATTAAACACTTTTGTTTATTGATATTCAGAGTTGTAATACAGCACAGCACAGTTGACAGTTATTGTTTCAGTATTTTTATTTAGAATTGAAATGCAACAAAGCGATACAACCAAATAAATGCAGCATTCCAGAATATCGTCACAGATCTATATTCCAAAAAAAAAAAGATCAAAAACATGCAGTGAAAAACTATTTGACCATTTCATAAGTAACGTCAAAGAAAAGTTTCTACATCGTTTTTTTTTTTAACATAAAAACAGACATGCTTTTTCAGTTGTAATCCTGATCATTGGTCATTTTGAGAATATTCACATGGGACATTAACCATGCCTGGTTAGTCGATTACTAATAGTCCCCCAAATCTGGAAAAAATAAATAAATAAAAGAGTATCACAAACCAATCGTAGTGTAAATGTGTCAAACACATTCCTATATGCTCGCAGTCAAAAAAGTATACTTTGAAAGACTTTGAATCACAGTGGACCGGGCTTTTATTTTGGACAATATTTTCTTACATTTTCTACATGGGTTAAAAGCTCATACTTAAATGAAAGTTCAGCCTAAAATTATGCTAAATGTTAAATTTTAGCGAACTATTCACTAAAAAGAAATTCTGATTTTATAGTTTTTCAGGATACATGTATTTAATGATTTATTTTAATGTTTATTTCATTATTTAATTTTGAGTAATTTGGCCCTACATACTGTCAATTTAATACAAATTTTAATATTTATTAATACTTGTTTTTTCATTATAATACATAAAATATATTTCAGTCAATTTTAATAAATACTGGTTAAAATAAATATTCATTTAATTTCAGCATTTGTATGTACACTGATGAGCCAAAACATTATGACCACCAGCCTAATATGGAGTTGGTTCTCCGCGTGCCGCCAAAACAGTACCGACCCGCCAAGGCATGGACTCAACAACACCCCTGAAGATGTCCTGTTGTATCTGGCACCAAGACATTATCAGCAGATCCTTCAAGTCCTGTAAGTTGTGAGGTGGGGCCGCCATGGATCGGACTGGTTGGTCCAGCACATCCCACAGATGCACAATCAGATTGAGAAAGAGGCTACTGCCATCAGGTAATACCATTGCCATGAAGGGGTGTACCTGGTCTGAAACAATGTTTAGGTTGGTGGTACATGTAAAATTGACTTCCACATGAATGATCAGACACAGGGATTCCCAGCAGAACATTGCCCAGAGCATCACACTCCCTCCACCGGCTTGTCATCTTCCCACAGTGCATCCTGGTGCCATCACTTCCATAGGTAATTGGCGCACATGTAAATGGCTGTCCACGTGATGTAAAAGAAAACAAGATTCAACAGACCAGACGACCTTCTTCCACTGATCCAAGCTCCAGTTACGACACTCACATGCAGGTGCATTGTAGGTGCTTTCGATGGTGGACAGGGGTCATCATGGACACTCAGACTGGTCTGCAGCTACGCAGCCCCATACACAGCAGGGTGTGATGCACTGTGTGTTGTGACACATTCCTCCCGTAGCCATCACTGAAATGTTCTGGGATTTGTGCCACAGCAGACCTTCTGTTGGTTCGGACCAGAAGGGATAGACTTCGTTGCCCTCGTGCGTCGAAGAGCCTTGGGCGACCAACACCCTGTTGCTGGTTTGTGGTTTGTCCCTCCTCTGACCACTTTTGGTAGGTACTCACCACTGCTGACCGGGAGCACCCCACAAGCCTTGCCCTTACAAAGATACTCTGACCCATTCTCTGGCCATTACAATTTGGCCCTTGTAAAAGTCGCTACGGTCTTTAATCCTGCATTGAATACGTTGACTACCAGAACTGATTTTTTGCTTATCATCTAATCTACCCAGACCTTGACATGTGGCCTTGTTAGGCGATGATCAATGTTATTCGCTTCACCTGTGAGTGGTCATAATGTTTCGGCTCATCTGTGTATTTGTTAATTCTCATCAATAAATGTAATTATTTATAATATATTAGCCACTGTAGATAATCATTGTCTTCAGCCATTAAATAACAAATATCAGTCCGCCACTAGAGCACACAACCAGTCTTTTTTCCACCATTAGGCCGAACGGTTCTGAGAACAGTGACGAACGGCTCCAGTACCATTTACACTTGAGCACAGTTCACCATGGCACGATTACAAACCATTCTTGGCATGGATTTCTTGACACGGTTAGCTAACCATGCTAGTTGAATGTTTTTATGCTGCCTTCATGTGCTATAAGATTTTTCTTCTTTTTTTTTTCTTCCCACTTATGATGTTGTAATTATGAGTATGTCATGTTCAAGTGCTTTGTTGTTGGAATGAACAGGAAACATGGACGACGTCAGGTTCACATATATATTTCTTTATTATTAACAATTTTTATTGATTCCATTCAACAAATTAAATAAAAATGTATGATTTGACAAAGATGCAGAATCAAATTATATAAATTTAAATCTTTCTCACATAATCACTTCAGAGAACTGAAGCTCCATCCCCCAGACTCTGAATTAGCAGGTAGTAATACACTGATGCCTCATGACCTTTTCCAAAAAAGGTAATCACCACTCCCAGAGTATCTGCCACTTTAGGGGGGTGTATGCTACTCCCAAAAAAGTATAGAGCAGGTGGTGCAGCTGTAAATACCTAAAGAATTGAGACCTGGGAATCCCAAAATGTTGAACCATATTTTCAAAGGATCTCAACACTCCACTCTCATATAGGTCATCGAGCATAATTACCACCCTCACCATCTACTCTGTCCAGCAGAAATTTTCATAATTACATAATTTTGGGTTCAGCCATAAGCTTGAGGCAACATTTAAATAAATGTCTGAATTAAACATTCTGGACACTTAGTTTCTATCAAACTAAGGCATTGCAATTGTGAAATAGGGGCAAGAATTCCTGTTCAAAACAAAAGTGACCAATGAGCAATATATCTGAGACCGAATGCATAATAATAAAACAAAATCTTGTGTAGGCCTACACCACCATTGTCAATCGGCCTAAGTAATTTACTGAAATGTAATCTGGGACATTTGCCATTGCAAATGAAGGACTTCCCTATGCTATCAAGTCACTAGAAATAAGAGAGGAGGACATCTATAGGCAGAGATTGAAGCAGTTGAATTCTAGAATAAAATTAATTTTTATAACATCAACCTTCCCAGTCATAGATGTAATCATAAATGTAATGAAGCCCATCTACCCACATCGCTCAAAAAGCTTTTTTTATTAAAGGGTCAAAATTAACTTCCGGCCAAAAAGCCGTTACCAGGCAGTGTGCAGTCAGAGCCAAAGTTTTGGATTTAGATCAATTCACTCTGTATCCCGAGAACTTATAAATATACTAATAATTCTGTGGAGGCAAGGCATATATCTAGTAGGGTTGGAGACAAATAATAAAATACCATCTGTGTAAAGCAAAAGCTTATAACACCTCTTGCCACCACCCCTGGAAAATCATCCTCCTTTCTTATCATCCTCCTGTGGGCAAGGCCTTAATTACCTTGCCAAGCTCCTCCAAGGTTATCTAATAATCAAGAGAATTTTTTTGCTAAGTCGTCAGTGTAGGAAGTTCTAATGGTTCCACAAAGTTTCTAATATCCTCATCAGTAGATGAAGACGTGGAACTATAGATATCAGATAGAATTCTTTAAAAGCATTATTGATATAAATGGCTGAGGTAAATATTTCACCATTGGCAGATTTCACTGAGGTAATGGTAGAAAAAGACTCTCTCCATTTTATACATCTAGCCAGATGTTTCCCTGCTTTGTCACCGACTCAAAGTATGACTGTCTTACCCAGAATATCCAAAACTCCACCTTCTGCAACAAAATAGTATTATATATGTATTTCAATCGGGTCAATTCCCTGAGGCCATTCGTCGACATTCGGTGCTTCAGCTCTGCCTTGGTACTTTTAATATTCCCTTCCAATACCACAAGATCTTGTGCCTTGGATTTTTTGGTGAATGAGGCATACTGTATGATCCGAAACCTAAGAACCACCTTAAGTGCCTCCACAAGCCACATAAACAGAGGATACTGAGGACCAGTTGGTCTCCATAGAAACATTGATTTCAGCCTTTAGCATTTGTAGGAATTAAGGATTTTGCTAAAGGGACACATTAAAGTGCCAAATATACGACTTTTTCTCCATATATGGCAACACCTCTAAACCCATTCACATTCCACATGGAGAGAGACAATCCACTCATATTAACATTTGACATATTGATATATAAGAAAAAATAAATTGTGTGTCAAAAATACGATTATAAAGACCACATTCCAACATTAGTGCAACAATCACAACCCGAACATCCCCCAGATCCCCCAAAAAAAGAGAGAATTTTTTTTTTTATAATTTTGTGAGACAGAATTACACAACAAAAGATGATCTATAAATCAAACTCCAGCCAATAGGTGGAATAAGCACAAAGAGTGTGTAGATTCATCCATAGAACTGTCCTTAAGGTGTGTTCCTCTACAAAATAAACTCCAGCCCCTAGACGGAACCAGCACAAAAAAAGCGCACACATTTTGCAAACAGTCAAGCGAATATTCAGTCGCCTGCAACGTGAATCCAAGAAGATGACTTACTCAGTCTTACTTGCTGTTCGCAAACTCTGGGACCAAGAAAATGTTATGGTTATTCCAAGAAAGCCTTCCTTCACTCGTCTTGCATAACACATGATATTTATCACATGATCTCAGAAATTTGGCCAGAATTGATCGGTGCCTGTCTCCCTCCGTGGGTCACTGATCAGGAACCCTGTGAGCTCACTCAATTTCCAGCTTATGGCCTGCTATGATCTGTCCCTCTGCTCCCTCAGGAATTCCGATGATATGAATTCCGTTATTCCACAGGCTACGGTTCTCCATGTCCTCCAACTTCTCCCAGACACCCTCCAAATCCACTTTGGTCGTTAGTGGATTAGCAGATAATTCCCTCTCCAATGACTCCAGGTAATTGATCCATTTCTCGACATCCCCTACTCTTGTAACCACATCAGTGAACTTTGCCTCCATGGCAGTGATCGATCGACGTATCACAGCAAGAGCCTCCAAGTCAGCAACGATCTTCTTCAGCATTGCCGACATGTTCAGCATCTCTCGCCACATTTCCCGCACCCCCTTGACTAAATCGACTCCCAGGCTTGCGGCCTGCTCAGGGGCATCAGCTTGAGCACGTGACTTTTAATATCTCTAGAACCCGAGGATTTAGAATTCTTTGATATACTGTATTGTCCTCCTAGAATAGTTATGGAACAGAGTGTATGGAATCTCACCGGTTTATGTCATTAAAAGTATTAAAAGTAGCAAAGTGCGCAGAGCTCGCTGTTCACACGTTCGATCCTCTCGTGGCATCATGTGATTCCCCACATACATATTTCTTGAGGAACTTCTATTTTGACACCATAATAAATATTACTCAGTCAGCCTGATGACGATAATGGAATTTGGTCAAGTACAAGCTAATTTCATGGTGTAAAAGTGTGCAACATGTATCAAATAATTGCTGATACACATAAAACAGAAACAGCCAGTGCTAACAATTAGTTTTATTTAAAAAAATAAACAAAACCTGTCATTCAGTACAAAAACTGTACTCTCCTCCGCCATGTTGAAAAGTTTACATCTCCTTCTAACTCGGAAACTTGGGTATCAAAATTATTTTCGTAATTAAAAAGCAGGGGAAAAAGCAGTCCTAAAAACTGAAATATGCGATCATACTCCATAGTGAACTCGCTCCAATGTTTACCTCTCAGCCCATCGCCAACTGACATATTCGTAACGTACATTCAAGCACAACGATGGGAAAAGAAATCGTAATCGTGCCAACTAGCCCAGATCAGCACAGAACGGCATGGTTTTGCAACGAGAACTGTTTAGCCCCATGGTGGAAAAGAGTAATCACATGGTGTGTCTCAGTGTGGTCACAAGCTGATATATTGAACGCACTCAGCTCTGGGTGCATGTTCCCTTTATGTGATTAAAATGTCAGCAGACAAAAGCTGAAGTTTGAATGAAAAAATTATCTTTAAACCATCACTGCAGATAAAAAAACAACAACTTTTGGTTCCAGATTTGCCTGCTTACCTGAATATCAGTCTTTACATGTAGTACAAATCTGATTCATCATTAACCTAGAAAACACATAAATTAACATTTGTAGATGTAACAAGGAACTGTTGAACAATAAAAAAATATAATATAATATAATATACAGAAATGTAGCATGGTTACCATATGCTAAAAATCCATTGCTACAGCAGTTACATTGTAAAATCAGACTAAATTATTATGTACTATCACTATAACTGAAAACACATTGGTTTACCTAGATGTGTATTTACTAAAGCACTGTACTGCACATTATGTTACTGATTTCACTGCATTATTTTATTTTGATAGATGTCCTTTTATTTATAAATTTTCTTTGATTTTATTCATAAAAACATGAAGGAAAGGGTGACTTTCATGCAATACTTGCCAAATAGTGAGCCATTTTACCTCACATTTTATAAATGCCTAATAAAATTATTTATTTAACATTAGTAACCTATGAAAATGTACCTTAATGTAAAGTAGACACTTATAAAGCATTAGCAATCTATGTACATAAAGTTCAGTATGGTTTAGTGACAATGGCAGGCCGTGCATTTAAAGTCTAGGCCTTCAGTGTGAATCATGCCATTAAGAAAACACAGTTTCACAATAAATAAGACACCCCATGTCTTTGGGCATCATATATTATGTCGCAGCTAACTAATAATACTATTTGACATTTAAAAAACACGTCCACACACGAAAGACAGAACTTGAAATGATACTTAGTGCTCAAGCAAGCCTAATTTTAACTGCAGCATGACTGTTTTTGAAATGAACATCTCACGAACAGACATTTAAAAATCATAATTTTTCATATGAATCTACCAAGGAGGTCTAATAATACCTGGAAAAATTGATCTAATAACATTTGTGATTTAAATGTTGCTTATATGTGCAATAAATTTCATTTAGTCAGGGTTCACAGCTCTGTTCCATTCAAGTTGGATGTGGGATATTCCTATATGATATCTCCGACCATAAATGCATTTCATTCCCCGATATTCGGAATTGCAACACTCCTGTTAGCTTAGCAGGGGTTTGACTCTCATTAGAGATGTCTCCTAGCAACCCAACTGATAAACAATGCTGCAGCGCTATCATTTGTGCTTCAGGTGTACGATTATCAGAAGAGATTATAATGTTTTATACAGCTGTTTCTGCAGGTGTTTGATAAACAAGCTTTAATATCATGTAATGTGGAAATGAACTCATTTATCAATATTACTTAATAAAGTGAATGTTTATCACTTACTTTGTATATCTCCCTGAGTGTCCACATGTTTGTGTGACATCATGCCCCTGCATCTCTCCGAAATCAGAGTTGAGAATTTCTGCACGAGCCTTCAAGTTGTAATTCTGACTTCATGATGCATCCATTGCACTTTTCCTGGTAGGAAGTTGTAAAATCCGACTTTCAGAGTTGAATGAAACGCAACACTACTTTTCAAAACTTGATCCGGCACTGAATGCTCAAGCAGCATAATTGACACTTAGAAAACTCCAGATGTTAATATAACAATGCAAAAAGCACTTACTAATTTACTTGAAGTGAAAATCAGTCCTCCTTTCCTGTTTAATTAATCAGTCACATGATCATGGAGAACATCTCTGATTTTTAAATCCATAAGGATCTCTTTCTCAATGGCAATATCAGCAGTGATGACAGCCGACTGGCCAGCAAGATCTCTCGCTCTTCACTCTTTAATTACGTACATCACTTAAAGCGTGATTGTGTCACTCAAGGCCAGCTAGAAGGCCTCCACTGGGACATATCCTAAAGACCAAACCCAATAAAAATAAATCAATCAATCTGATTGGCTGATGAATCTGACAATCGGAGTTTAGATGCCTGTTCACTCCAGTGTTGAGGGATTCTGCAGAAATTCTGAAGGCCTGATGGGTGGAGCTCAAACTCACGGGATGCTTCGGCTTCGGGCATGCGATTTGTGAAGCAGTCTAACAGGATAAACTTTTTTCTCTATTTGTTTGTAGATTAATTAAGTGTGAAAAGAAATTGAAAATGTAAAAAATACAAAAAGGTGATTGAGAATGAAAGGATGAAAAATATTAATTTATTTGGCATGTTACACCAGCAGAGAAGGCTTTGCTGACCCTGAGAATTTGCCTGAAATGTGTTTTTGCAGAGGACTTTCAGTAACTTGGACTAGGTAAAATAATTATTTTGACATTGTGGCAGGGTGGAGTAGTGATTCCGCACACCCGGCCCCTAATCAGGCTAATCAAGCATCAGAGAGGGATAAAGGCCGACTGGAGACTGCAGTGGGACAGAGAGAGAGAGAGATTAATGGGCAGCTGTCCGACAGCTTTGTGTGTTTGTCTTTTCGTTTCAGTTCTTCGTTAAAATATTATTTATATTGTTAAGCTGGTTCCCGCCGTCTCCTTTCCATTAATCCCTTTACAGACATCAACGTGACAAGGTGACAAAGATGCAAAGTGACAACTCAAGTGAGTCAAGATATTACAGTAGTTAATGTAAACACAAGAAAACGCTATCAAACTGATATTATCCCTCCTTTTATTCTCACTATAATAGTCTATTTTTTCTGCATTGTGACATACCTGTAAATCATGAATGAAAGGACATGTTTTTGCTATATATATATATATATATATATATATATATATGAAATACTAAGGGCATTTATTTAACATTCTAAATATGTAGGTTAAAATGCTCACTATTTGGCAAGTATTGCAAGAAAGTCACCCTTTTTACTCATGGGTTTATAACTGCAAATTAATAATTCATAATGCATTCGTTAATAATTTACAGTATACGTCATTAATGAACCTCTTTATAAACCCTTCACAAAGGGAAATTTAATATAAAGTGTTATCAAAATTTGCTCTATATATAAACTTGCCTTTCCAAACAATACCTTTATTATATATGAAAATTCTACAGTAAATTTGTAAAAGAGCTGATTTGATTTACACATATAATTGATTTAATCCCAGCTCATAATCACTTAATTAACTACATTATTGCTCAGTTGTTGAGTAAGAGAGCGTCAGCCATTGTGTGTGTGTGTGTATTTACATGCTGTCTGTCTTCATCACTGCTCTCTGCTGTTGGTGGACTGTGCGTCTTTCTGTCTGTACTCAGGAGACGAGCTCTGCAGGACGACCCGTCAACACTGCTCACAGAGCCATGGAGCGGAGAATACCCCTCACAGCCTTCTGATTTTCAACAAATACATGCAGTTAAATGGCACATGACATGAGATAAAGGACAGAAAGCTCTGTGTTACAGTTTGATTATGAAGATAGTTTGAGTGTTGTACCTGACAGCTCTTGGCTTTGTGGGTTCATCTGCTCTAGACTGTCCAGTAGTTCATCTATCTGTGATTTAATCACTGTCAGTTCTTTCTTTATACACAGCAGCTCCTCCATTCTTACTGCAGAGAGAGAAAGAGCAGACCGCATTTATTGAACAATAATTTTTATGTTCTTCATAAACCAGTGGCATCTGGTGCTCTTCTGAAAAGGCAAAAGGGATAGGTTAGAACAAGTAACATGATAGTCTTATCGAGTTTATGAATTTTTAAACATTTTCTTTTATATTCCTTCAAAAAAATAACTACAAACTCACTTCTTGCCTTTTCCAAACAGGTTTGATTTATTTTCAGTGTTGGTGTAATCTGATAACTAAGTAATTAGTTATGGAAATGTAATTACTTTTTAGTTAAATAAAAAAAGTAAAAATTTTGATTTTCCGATACAACGCGATTTTCAATTGAACGATCTTCATATCGATTCTTAAATTTCCAGGCGCTACCCTTTACTACAGTTAGAGGAAATCACTCTCATTAGCAACCACATTTCACCCTATGCAACTAAAATGTATATATCTGGCAACTGAATGGTAAATGTTTAGATTTCACTCCCTATTAATTGTTTTGTATAGTGGTGAAGTATTCAGCAGCGAGATCCTTTCACTGCGTGATGAGAGTAAAAGTTGTTCCGTGTAATGTGTGTGCTTCCAAAAAAAGATGATATCCATGCAACCCATTTACCCCATGTGACTCTACCCTCCCTAGCAACTAGGCCAATTTGGTTGCTTAGGAGACCTGGCTGGAGTCACTCAGCACACCCTGGATACAAACTCATGACTCCAGTTGTGGTAGTCATCGTCAATACTCGCTGAGCTAACCAGGCCCCTGATTTGTTAATTTTTAAAAAGCCAAAAATGTTACCAAAAGGATGAAAAACGAACAAACTATCATAAGTAAAATGAATATTTTCGTAATGTACCTAGTTAGAAGGTCATTATTTCTTTCAAATGTAAGCAAAGGGGACATTATAAGAAATATACCAAATTGAATTGATATCGAATTGAAATCTAATCGAAAGCTTGTGAATTGAATCGAGAAATCTGTTTCAAGACCCAGCCATAATTTAAATTAAATTAATTACAATATAAAACTTAGATTAATAATATTATTAATTTGAAATACATTTAAAACATGAAGTATGTTTATATGATTGTTTATCTGTGACAGCTGAATGGCATGTGCCCCCTAACGAGTAACTGAAAAATTAGTGATGTGTAGTGTATGACTTGAACAATGAACAAAGAGGAAATATAGATATTATTTTGGTTAAACAGAAAAACTGAAACTTTTCAGTGAAAAGCGTTTTAAAAAGACATTTCAATGCAAAGTTATTAGTAATGAGATTGCATTTTCAATAAAGCAATCAGTAAAGGAATCTAATGACCATTTTAGAACATTTGTAGTGGATTACTTTCACGAGTAACTTACCCACCACAGTTTATTTGCCAAATTGTTATTAAAAAGTGACTCCAGTTTGTCAAGTAGAGGGATGCATGATATTGAGGAAACGTGCGATATGTGAAGTTGTTGAATAATGCGATGTGTGATATGCAATACGATAATCCAATGATGATGTCATAGGATAGTGTGGAACATCAGACCACACAGAACATTTTTCCCCTTTTCTCCCCAATTTGGAATGCCCAATAAATATATATATACATATACAGTGCATTCAGAAAGTATTCAGAACATTTCACATTTTGTTATGTTGCAACCTTAAGCTAAAATGCTATAAATTGTTTTTTCGTATCAATCTACACTCCATACCCCATAATGACAAAGCAAAAAAGCACTGCTTTTTTTAATAACTTTTCAAATTGATTAAAAAGAAAAACTGAAATATCACATTGACATAAGTATTCAGACCCTTAACTCAGTACTTAGTTGAATCACCTTTTGCAGCGATTACAGCCTCAAGTATTTCTGGGTATGATGCGACAAGCTATGCACACCTGGATTTGGGGATTTTCTGCAATTCTTCTCTGCAGATCCTCTCAAGCTCTGTCAGGTTAGATGTGGACCATCGGTGGACAGCCATTTTCAGATCTCTCCAGAGATGTTCAACTGGGTTAAAGTCTGGGCTCTAGCTGGGCTACTCAAGGACATTCACAGAGTTGTCCCGTAGCCACTCTTTTATTGTCTTGGCTGTGTGCTTAGGTTCATTGTCCTGTTTAACCATCGGCCCAGTCTGAGGTCCTGAGCACTTTGGACCAGATTTTCATTAAGAAGTTTAGCTTTGCTTCAACTCTGACCAGTCCCCCAGTCCCTGCTGCTGAAAAAAAAACCCCAACAGCATGATGCTACCACCACCATGCTTGACCCATGGGATGGTATTGTGCAGGTGATGATCGGTGCCTGGTTTCCTCCAGACATGCCGCTTGGAATTGAGTCCGAACAGTTCAATCCTCATTTCATCAGATGAGAGAATGTTGTTTTTCACAATCTGTGAGTCCTTTATGTGCTTTTTATGTGTCTTTTACTGAAGAGATGCTTCCGTCTAGCCACTCAGCCATAAAGCCCAGATCGGTGAAGTGTTACAGTGATGGTTGTCCTTCTGCAAGTTTCTCCCATCTCCACACATGATCTCTGGAGCTCAACCAGAGTGCCCATCGGGATGTTGGTCACATCTCTTACAAGGCCCTTCTCCCCTGATTGCTCAGTTTGGCTGGCCGGCCAGTGCTAGAAAGAGTCCTGATTATTCCAAACTTCTTCCATTTAAGAATTATGGAGGCTACTGTGCTCTTGGGAACATTCAAAGCAGATGTAATATTTCTGTAGCCTTTCTCAGATCTGTGCCTAGACACAATCCTGTTTCTGAGCTCTGCAGGCAGTTCCTTTGACCTCATGGCTTGGTTTTTGCTCTGATATGCATTTTCAGCTGTGAGACTTATATAGAGATGTGTGTGCCTTTCCAAATCATGTCCAATTGATTGAATTTGCCACAGGTGGACTCCAATCAAAGTGTAGAAACATCTCAAAGATGATCCAGAGAAATGGGATGCACCTGCGCTCAATTTCAAGTGTCATAGCAAAGGGTCTGAATACTTATGTCCATGTGATATATCAGTTTTTCTTTTTAATACATTTGAGCTGTGTGTATATATATATATATATATATATATATATATATATATATATATATATATATATATATATGGACTCTTGTAGCCTCTGTGTCTGTGCTGTTCCATCACAGTAAGGAAAGACTATTTTTTACAACACTACAAAGTGAACGGTTTCATATAACAATATGAGCAGTAATTCATCAAAAGAAGATCATAAGCGATAGCATGTCATAAATGTCTGGTATTATTAAAACAGACTTTTCCCCCTTTTCTCTAGCAAAGAAAACTCAGTTGTGAATATGTATCCTCACACGAATCAGACATCGTGCCTCACACTGTTTCGTGCAGCGAGCTCATCTCAACAGAAAGGGTGAAAAGCAGTGCAAGACACATTGGTGTGTGTATATGCACACCACATGAACACACACCATGTGACAGTCGCATGCCCAGTCTAATTCTCTGCTTTCTGTGTCGCCATAAATGTTACTTTTTAAACATTAATATCCTTCTGTTATCGCAAACCCATATTCCATATACCTATATGCACAATTCAATAAATTCAATATATTGTGCAGCCCTTTTGTCATGCGCAACAGATAGCAACACCATAAAGCTTCTTTAAAAGTAATCGATGCAGCTCACTGCATGCAATACATCCTAAGACTTCTGAAGCAATCCGTTATATTTGGAATGAATGTAATGAAATTTAAGTTGTCAAGTTTCGATCATTTTTGGCAACATCAAACCTCATTAGTTCTCATCACATTATAAATATGATTTGAGAGTGAATGAGTTTAGAAATAACTTAATTTCTGTTCCGTTCATCACACAAAGTCATCGTATGGCTTTAGAAGTCTTGATTGATTTATTACTTTTATTGTGGTTTTATGGTGTTATTTGCACTTAACAGACCATAGTCACTGTTCACTAATATTATGGCAAATAAACCATGTGAAAACTAAATAAAAAAAAGGCATACAGGTTTGGAGCAACATTATGGAACATTATATTCCTTTTGAGTCACCTATTCCTTTAACACTGAAAGAAATGACACACTTCACCTTTAAAAATATAACAAAAGAAGCAAAACATAACATGAAAAACTGTTACTCTTAAAACTTCTAAATGTCATACTGTAGGACTTTTAAACTACACAAATCCCTTCACTGTGCAAGCCCTAATATCAGCAGCTCTCTTTAATGATTGAAACTTAAATTCAACGACTCTTCCACAGCGTGATAATACCACCCAAACACCCCTCCAATCCCAGCTGGGTAAAAAGCTCATTCCAGCTCAGCAGCAGCCATTAAAAAACTGTTTGACCTCACAGCTACAAAGGCAAACTCATTCTACTGTGATCCGCTGGCAGTAAAAACTATTAGGGCTTGTAATAAAGGACTATAAACACTTCTTACTGGTTATGCACTATTAGTTTGCTATAATTGCTTTCGCTGATGGGCTAGGTTTGATTACGGAGGGAGCAGTCTCATTGCAGAGGGAGGATTTAAATGATTGAACCATCTGGAGTTTGACAGCAGAGGTGCATGTAATGTACAATACGTAGATATAAACTTTACATTACATACTCAGCATACACCAAAACTCAATCCTTGGGTGCTAAACATCATGAGGGAGACATATGCATGTTCTGACATAGCAAGAGATCCAAGGCCAGAAACACACTTTACACAAGTATGCAACAGTGGCGGAGCTAAGGGGTGGCCAAGGGTAGCTGTGGCCACCATGGACTGAAGCATGGCCACCACATTGGCCAACCCACTCGCAATAGCTGTTTTAGTAATTTTTTTTTGTCATTTTATGGCACAATTTAGTTCTTTAGAGGAGAACACTCACATTAGTCTCACATGAAATGTCTCAAATTGTACTGAGATTGGCCAAGATTAGTCCACAATCAAAAGTCAATATGAATTAATTATTACCCAAATTATCAGAGTTATGGTATCCGTATCAAATTCTATAGTATGAATGATTTTTAAGAGAAACAAGATCTGAGACAAGGTTGATAAATAAATGTAAACATAACTGAAGTCTTCTGAGCTTGATCAATACAACTTCCTTCTGGAGTTCATAAGGATATGTGGCACGGTGGAGGGCGGGACCAGCGCGTGATTACGCACGCCCGGTCCCGTATTAGGCTAATTAAGCCGTCAAGAGGGATAAAGGCCACTCGCAGACGGCGATCGAGAGAGAGAGCTCAATTACGGACATGTCCGTCCTCTTATGTGTTTGTCTTTTGAGTTTTACATTAAACCTTTAAGTTATATGTCAAGCCGGTTTCTCGCCTCTTCCTTGCCCATGAATATGATCTGTTTTACAGGATCTTACACTGGGTTTCTTTGTTCCTGGACTTGTGTCTGCTCGTGGGTTTGTCTTTGCTTCGACGCATGGCTGTGGAAGATGCGGAGGAAGATGAACACGGCCGTTGAGTAGGAGTGAAGTCACACGGGATGGTTGTCACAGAGATTGGATCATGGTGGTAGTCGAAAACCCTGTAAATGGAAAACAGACAATTAAACATAGTTAACTCGAAACGTATCAAGATTTCCCTGAAATAAATGTCAACAAAGCAAACAAAGAAGCATTGAAGAAAATAAAAAAAGATGTGGCAAATTCACTAAACAGTTGCGACACTTTCGTGAGTGGAATCTCAGCACAACAACCTGCATTTTATTCACTAACCACCATCAAATTTAACCAGGTAATAATAACAGTATTCCATACATACAAAAATTAAGTCTCCATCATTCTCTTTAATGCAAAAATTGTGTTCATCACAACATTTTTATGCATGTTTGCACCATTACCTCAGCATAATTCCTTTAGTGAATCTGGTGCTAAAACAAGCAGACAATGTGTGCATATAAAATGATGCAAGGAGCACACACATAGTCTCTTTTTAGCACTGACAGCTTTAAAGTTTGATTCACAAGCCTTGGTTATTATTGGCAGTCTCTGGCCTACTTCCTGTTTCTCAGCTCAAGATTATCACAGCTAATTATGTATGATACTGTACATGCATTAGCGCTGTTGCAATTGACTGATCACTCTATGTCTCCAACTTTATCTGCTCTGTCACATCCTTACCATGCTGTGAACGTCTCAGATAAACCTGGCAACAAAGAGCTGTCTTAAAAATTAGAATGCTTTTATTTAAAGACTAGCAGGGGTATCTATGGAACAGGAGACTTTTCCCATTATGCCCTGGGGTGTAACGTTGCAGTTTGTGACCACAGGCAGATATCAGGAGATAAGAGATCGGGAAACATTTGCTGTTGGTGATGAGTGTAATTAAGTTTGCAATTAGAATAAATGGGGTTAGAAATAGTTGAAAAATAGATAAAGAGGTGTGAATGGGCCCATATGGATTTTGTGGACACAGAAAGATTCGCAGATGGACTGCCTGTCATTCGTAATATTTGACACATGTTGTTGCCAGTAATTCACCAAAAAAATAAAAAATACAGTGAACATGCTAAATTCTCACAAGATTCACATTTGCATCTACTGAAGGTGAGGTATATGGGTAGGTTTAGGAGTAGGAGTAATGTTAATAGTAGTGTTTAGGGTTTAGGGTAAGGACTGGGGTTTAGATTAGGTTTAGGGTAAGTGTTGTGGTAGGGTTAGGTTTAGAATTAGGGGTTAGGTTAACAGCGACCATGACTAGAAAGGGCCCTGGGGCCAATTTTCTTTAAGGGCCCCATCAGTCCAGTTATCTAGTTGAGGTCCATGCAAAATAAATTTTCATTGATTTAATTCCCTTTAAATACCCGTTCTGTCATTTACAATCAGATTTATTCAAACACACAGCACGGATGTGGCAAAGAAACCGTTCAATCGAAACGTTCGCAGGAATGTTCTTAAAGAGAAAGTACCATTTTAACATTTCTTATACATAATGCAAACTCAATGTAAATACTCATAAATACTACAAATTCTACACACACACACACACACACACACACACACACACACACACACACACACACACACACAAACAAGAATGTGACAAAATGTGCATTAAAGGTGCACATGTGCATATATTTAAAGGGGCATTAATATATTATATAATATTTGAACTTCATCAAACACTTTAAATATTAGAATTTAACAAATAGGCACCTACAGCATCTATGTATCTATGTATCTGAGTTTAGGCAGTTCTGGCTCACACTGCCTTATCTTTTCTAACTCATCTGAATTATGGTGTGTTCCACTTCCATTTAGAGGTGATCATACCTAAACCCAATTTCCTTCAAAGACTTTTCAAAAGACTTCCATTGTGTGAGCTTCGAAGGGCTGAAAGGTCATTTGGTAATTTATTATAAATTCCTTTTGGAATGACCTTACAGCTTGACTACCATTATTATTCTCCAATCAAAAAAGCCTAGTGAAGTCACCATTTAAGCCAAAATACCCTAAACTACATTACTATGACAGAATGTTCAAATAAACTGAAAGTCTGTTTCTGAATGTTCGTGAGCTGTCAAAACAAAACAAGCCATTTAATCTACAGTAAAATGATCTCTTCCTTCCTTCCCTTTAATTGCAATAATTCCTTCCTTCCTTCTTCTTATTGTAATACCTGTTACAAACATTTCTAACTTGAAACATTTAAAAGTATGTTAAACTTTCAGAAGGTTTGTAAAATAAAAATTATAGTCTGTATCAAAAAACATTACGTATGTAGTTAAATCAGACATCTGTACCAAACAAAATAAAAAAAATACCCAACCACCTAATCCCAATAATTTTTTGTAATAAATCTTTTTTCAAACAAAGCATAAAGCTCAACCTTATAAAGACTAACATATTAAATAATAGTCAAAATATTTTTTTAAAACAATTTAAAATAATTTTTCCATAAAATAATGAAACTGTAAGCAAGCACATGTTGCTTTAATGCAATAAGTGCACATTTTAAAATATGAGTAACAATATAAAGTTTATTGATAATTTTACTTGATCAAAATCAGCAAAGATTTCACATCAAAAAGACGAGTGCATCAGAATATGAAGGTAGCCATTTTGGAAATTATATTACAAGATCTTCTACTTCAAGAAGAGCATGGAAACTTCTAGTAAATATCTAGTGCATTGAATACAACTGGGTTTTCAGCAAAGTTTTGATCATGTTGATGATGTAGAGGATTTAGAGTCATGTATCAAATATGCGTGGCATTATAGTGTTAAAGAGTGCCTCAAAAATTAGAAACACAATGGCAAAAGTGTCCTATAAGAGGGCTGGGGACCCTCATAGTCACATGGTCCTATAGAGGGGGCCTTTTATAAGATGTGGAGCCCACATATTCAAGCGTACATAAAAATTAGTTTTCAAAGTTGATGAGCTGCAAGACCTTGCAGCCAAGGGTCCCTGGGCACTAGCCCCCATTGGCCTGGTCCGTAATACACCTATGGTCAACAGTACTTTAAATGTAAGTACAATACAACAACACATATGTACATAATAGGCACATTTTAGAAAATGCTTAATTAAATTGTAGTTAAAGATACATATTATAAATTGGGTCCAATACTTCAATAAAATATAATAAAATATTATGGGTCATGGGAACAGTCGAATATTGCTTTTCATGTTAATTGTAACAACAGTTTACCGTAAAGGTTTACAGTATGTATTGTCTTGCCATTATACTGCAACATACAATTTAAGGTATATTATATATATTATATATATCATAGTATATACACTGATTAGCCAAAACATTATGACAACCTGCCTAATATGCTCTTTGTTCTCCACGTGCCACCAAAACAGCACCGACTCGGCAAGGAATGGCCTCTACAAGACCCCTGAAGGTGTCCTGTGGTATCTGGTACCAAGACATTAGCAGCAGATCCAAGTCCTGTAAGTTGCGAGGTGTAGCCACAGTGTCGGTCCAGCACATCCCACAGATGCTCAATAGGCTTGAGATCTATGAAATTTGGAGGCCAGGGCAACACCTTGAACTCTTCATCATGTTCCTCAAACATTCCTGAACAATGTGTGCAGTGTAACAGGGCACATTATCCTGCTGAAAGGGGCCACTGCCATCAGGGAATACCATTGCCATAAAGGGGTGTACCTGGTCTGCAACGACGTAGGTAGGTGGCACATGTCGAAATGGCGTCCACATGAATGGCTTAACCCAGGGTTCCCAACAGAATATGGCCCCGAGCATCACACTCCCTCTTCCGGCTTGTTGTTTTCCCACAGTGCATCCTGATGCCATCAATTCCCTGGCCGTCTATGTGATGCAAAAGAAAACGGGACTCATCGGACCAGGCGACCATCTTTCACTGCTCCAACATCCAGTTCTGATGATCAATTGCCCATTGTAGACACTTTCTACGGTGGACAGGGTTCATTGTGGGCAATATGATCGGTCTGCGGCTATGCAGTCCCATTCGCAGCAGGGTGAGATGCACAGGGCAAGTGTTGTGAAACATTCCTCCCATATCCATCATTATAATGTTCCGTAACTTGTGTCACAGTAGACATTCTGTTGGTTCAGACCAGATGGGATAGCCTTCATTGCCCTCGCACATCGATGATCCTTGGGCGCCAAACACCCTGTCGCTGGTTTGAGGGTTGTCACTGCTGAACGGGAGCACCCCACAAGCCTTTCTGTTTCAGAGATGCTCTGACCCAGTCATCTGGCCATAACAATTTGACCCTTGTACAAGTCACTATGGTCACTCCGTAAAGTCTTCTCCAGCACATCCCAAAGATTTTCAATGGGGTAAAGGTCAGGACTCTGTGGTGGCCAATTCATGTGTGAAAATGATTCCTTATGCTCCCTGAACCACTCTTTCACAATTTGATCCCGATGAATTTTGGCATTGGAATATCTATAAAGGTAGCAAAGTTTAAAGAAGGAGAAAAAACGATGGAGCATGTTTCAGTTTCTTTGTTTTACATTAGGAGAAATATTCCTCATAGATGAATACTCTAAAGCATTTAAACCTTTAAGCAGCATTTAAATAAAAAATTCGGAGTAAAGTCTTAAACCAGATAATTGTCTTAATCGCTGATGTGGACATAATGTGGTCAACTTTAAAAGATGGACAGACATTTAACATTACACTCATGTTTAGGATATAAATTATTACATGGGAATCACATGTGAATCATGTGATACATTATCATAGACATTTCAAGAAGTGGAAAGTATCTTAGTTAATGTTACAATTGACAAGCTCCAGATGCACATATGTCGAGACCGCGCACATCCATTCTGAAATCATACCGTGCGCATTATCATTCATAAGGTTTACACTTTAGACATTTTGGCTGCACATATTCAAAAATTCTTTGTAATTTTTTAGATGTTTATTTAAAATGTCACTTGAGCCTTGTGCTTCTTGGATAATCAGTCATACGAATATGTTTTATATTATGCAGATGAACCCGTTATTCATTTTGAAATCATTACTCGTGCCTTTACAAATAGGGCATTTGGCTTCAGGCACATCCCTAGTGGGCACTATGCATGATGGGTGCATCACTTCATGCACTTCCCATTGCTTTGGAAATTGCCAATCTGGACGCATAAGATCACATGACCCTTTTCCATTGTTCCACAGTCCAATCTTTATGCCCCCTAGCAAATTGAAGTCGTTTTTTCCGATTAGCCTCACAAACAAGTGGCTTTCTTGTGGCTTCAAGTTCTCGTCCATTGTGTGTGTACAAATGCTCTTTCTTTCACTATTAAACATATCTGTGAGTTCTTTGTTACCAAGCATTTTAGTGATCTCGGATCATGATCATTCAAGATATTTTTCTGACTACATTTCTTCCACAAAGCTGAAGGTTCACCATTATTATCCTTCCAGGTTTTAATAATGCGTTGGACAGTTCTTATCCCAATTCCAGTGATTTCAGCAATCTCCTTTGTTGTTCTCTTTGCTTGATGCAGGCCAATTATTTGGCCCTTCTGAAACATTGTAACTTCTTTTCCACGACCACGATACTTATTTCAACATGGTGTTTAAGAAATGTGAAGCTACACACTGCACAGTTAGGATTAAAATAATTGTTGCCAGCTGCAATAATGATCCAATCATAGGCTCTTAAGTATCTGCTTATTTAAATCCAAACGGCGACTTTGTTTTGGCCAGGCAAATTTTTATTAACATATATTTAACTACCAGTTAACCATTTTACTTTTCTTTTTTTACTTTAGCATTTTACATTCTACTTCTGTTAAAATTACAAACATTTTCTACAGTTTAGCAATAGCAAGAATCAAATCATGGTTGATTTCTGTGAAATAAACTTTGTTAACACAGGAAAGATTGGGGAAATCTTGAGGTTCTTTGGCTAATTTGAATGTGAGAAAGTTGCCCCAAAAATGCACAAAATGCAAAAAGAATGATACATAGGATTAAACAATACCTATCATGGCATCCATCTTGATAGCAGCCATTTTTACTGTACTTATCTCTGTGGACAAAAACAGAGAATTAAATATTAATTTTTACATCACATACTGCATATTAGCTACCTTTATTCGATAGACAATGACTAGGAGACTGGACATGAATAAGATGTAATTGAACCTGAATCTCCCACATGCACAACATGTCAGGATCGCACCACAGTGATGTCTAGAGGGTAAACCCTTTTTTGTGAAACCTTTGAGAGATGAGCATTTGTTACCAAAGTTAGAGATAGGCATAGGGGAGTGGGAGGGTTGCTGCAGGTCGCCAAATAAACACAAGCTCCTAGTGAGCTGTCTACTTAGGGAGCATTTTAAGGTATCATAGATGTGCTCCCAATGTGAAGACTGTTCCAAAAGCAAGGCATCATAATTACACTGTCGTCTAAGATAATTTCTTTTGGCCAAATTCTAAGGCAATATCACATGTATTTTTTTGCAGACGAGGCATTCCCATTCCTTATGTATTGTGAGCTCAGTGAAAAAATCCATCCCAGGATGGTTGAAGAAGCAAGAGAAATATAAATTATAAATGTAATTCATTCAATACTGAAAAGTATCCATAAAAATTTTAATTCTAAATAAAAATGTTTTTATTTTTTAGCTGTTTTATCCAATATTTGTGTTTTTTATATATTTTATGTTAATTAGAGTATTACGTTGTTAGCTTAGTGACAAATAAATTGTGAGTCAAGTCTCCTGTACGCTTTGCTTGAGGAACACTATTTATATGAAGCACAGAGTTGCTAACTATATAGATTGTTCTAAATGGGTCTCTATAAGGTTCAATTTTATTTAGAATGCTGCCTTAAGGCCCAGGTATACTTAGTTTTTGCACATTGCGGATTGGATCATGCCCGGCCAACAACGTTGCCTTTGAAAGTATATTTCCTGACCACTAGCGAACACGAAGGCGTTCAAAGCGTGTGCACTACAGCTGCTTTGTGATACTCTTTTTGTACAGTCAATGGACAGCGCTTGCACAGATGACACGCACAGATGAGGACCATGTGCGTGAGTGAAGAAAATCTAGGTGCCCGCAGTCAACCCGTGCGGCTGTACTGATGATGCAATTTGCATAACACATACTGTGCGCGGAGTGATCAGCTACGCGAATGCGCAAAGTATACTTTGGCCATTAGAAACACAGTAGACAGCAAGACAGCTCTCTAGGTTTTGGAACAGAGTCACAGTGTAGAATGTAACATATGAATCTTGCAAGGCTTTTCAAAGAATAAGGTTTACTATCTAGGAAAAAAACTACAAACTGTTTTTCCACTGCTCCAGCCAAACTGCAAATTATTAAAATGCTAATACACATCCCTTATATCTCTTTTCCCCTCTCTCTTTGCAAAGGAAATGGGATAACATGACGCACAGCGAGGTCTCTTAAAACGAATCAGATTTTGTTCTAAAGTGGCAAGCGGATCTCTCAGATAAATTTCATTATCCAGAGTTCACTCGCTGTCTCACAGCTCACAAAGAGAGAGCAGCAGACAAATCAAAATCTTACGCTTCACTGTATGTCATTAATGTATATCTGGACATACTCAACCTTCACTTCCCTGCAAAGGTGGATGTGATGGCTGTTGAGTAAATTCTGGAACAGTAGTGGCCATTGATTGATTGGTAGGTTGGTGGGTTATGTTGGGTTGATTGAATGATTTTTAGGTTGGTTTTTTGGCTGGTAGATTGGTTGGTTGATTGGTTGATTTGCAGGTTGGCTTGTTGATTGATTGATTTGTGATTGGTTGTTTGGTAGGTTGGTTGTATGGGGGTTGCTAGGTTGGTGGATTGGTGGGTTGGTTGATTTGTAGATTGGCTGATTGATTTATGGGTTGGTTGGTTGATTGATTGATTTGTAGATTGGTTGATTTGTGGGTTGTTTGGTAGGTAGATTGGTGGGTTGGTTGTTTGATTGATTCATGCACAACTGGACAGACATTTTTCCAATGTAAATTCTAGAACAGCAGGGGTCATAAAGACATCATTAGGCAATGAGATCACTTTTATGAGGATTAAGTGTCTAACCATAAAAAATTGTGAATTGGCACAAAAATCCTAATCTACAATTTTAGCCATCAGAAACTGTTTGCTGCATTTTTTGCGCATCTGTCTGTTCGATTGAGCGTATGAAATGTGACACTGGGACAAAAATCATTGAGATGATAGACTATTGGGAAGTGGTGTAAATCTGACGGTTTTTGTGTTAAGTGAGACTGCTCACTTGTCCTTGATGTGTCTAACATGATTCATTTATTTCCTTAGGGAATTCAGATTGATGAATACAGATCGAATGTTAACAGTGTGTGTGTGTGCGTGGGTATTTTGGTGAAATGACTCAGGATCACAGAAGCCTGATGGAGGTTAATGGACTGGAGTGAAAATGGCTATTTCAGCACAGAAAAAAATCAAATTATCTGTGCTCCCGGTCTGTGAACCACCTCAAAATTAAATGGCTAGAGTGCCAGATACCAACGGGTGATCCGGGCATTGGCATCCTTCATGCTGTGGAGCTATTGGAGAGGAGCGTGGTCTGAACAGAGGGTGAATGCTCGTCCCAAAAAATAGTAGTGGAGAGTGAGGACTGTTCACATGAGGGTTGGCCCGGTGGTTCACTGTGGGATACTTCTATTACTCCCATATAGAGCATGTCCTTTAATTCTTCTGTACTACCTGTATCTTGTGCTCGGGTAAGCGGTAGGGCCAAATATGTACCACTACCCCAGGGGTTGTCTCGATGGGGAGAGGCAAAAACATATCAGAGAAACTTTATTGCAATCTGACAACCTTTGTACGTTGTGACTGCAAAAGGTTATCTCCACAAGGGACAGGAGTGACCTGATTGGCTTTTAGACTCACCTCCGGACCGAGCTCCTCCCTCTCCGGAACTACCTTTGCCAAAGATATGGGGACCGCCTCTCTCCATGGTTTTAGTAGGTTGAGGTGGTAAATTTGACAAGCCCTACCCCTATCCATACGCATTACCTTATAGTCAACTTCCCCAACTCGCCATGTGACCTCAAAGGGCCCTTGCCTCTTTGCAAGTCATATAGAGCTGGATGTGGGAAGTAATACAAGTACTTTATCTCCCTGTGCAAACTCCCAAAGCCGAACTCCCCTGTTCTACAGCCGGGACTGACATGCTTGAGCCAATGTAGCCGACTGTAGCAAATTCTCCTGTGATAGACACCCCAGTGTGTGGAGTTTTGCTATCAAGTCAAGAACTTATTGAATTCAATTTTTGCTTTGTGAAGATCCTTCCTCCCAATTTTCTTTCATGTCATCTAATACGCCACGGGGCTTACACGCATATAATAATTCAAATGTCAATTAAGCCTGCAACCATTCCAGAGCTTGGAAAGTGCACTCGAAGAGCTCCAGAAAGGCCTCTGGATCGCCTTGCATCCCCATCTTTACAAGCAACACATGAGGGTTTGCTGTTGCCGGGGTCACAGCGTGCGCCCCCTCCTGAGGCATTAAGCTCTGCAACACCCGTCAGTCCGCCACCTGGCCTCGAAGGAGCACCTTGAACCATTGATGCTGTTCTGCCCACAGATCCATGAGGACCTGGTGTTGAGCCTGGTGGATGCTGGCGAGGGATCAGAAGACTTCCTCCAGCGGTGAAGATGACTCCATAGCAGCGAATCTTCCTCCTTCCTGGGTTTGGCACCAGTGTAACAAAGTTACACTGTATCACGGTTAAGGAGGAAGTGGGAGTTGGTTTCACAGTCCATGTGAGTCAACTTTTAATACTTGTTCAATCGCTTTTCAGCGTTACAACAACAGAGGGGCTTTTCAACACAGACACATTAGTATTGGCTTTTCAACAAACAAAACACTCTCTAGAACACACACAAAGTCTCTGGTTTGTATCTCTCTCTCCCTTTCTGTGGACTGGGCTGTCTTTAATCTCCCCCAATTCTCACTATGAACATAGAAACTGTATTTGGTCACAATTCATCTCAGGTGGATGTCCTTATCGCTTTCTTCCCAGACGGGTGCTCGACCATGCCCTCACCACCACAGTCATCTCTTCATTTACATTTTATTTCGATGGATCGTTCAGCCCTACACAGTGCAACAGGAGAACGTGTTGTTTTGCGTTATTTCACTGCACGCATTAATTTGATTTCATTATATTCAATTCACAACTTGAGTTTCATCTTTTGCTGTGGCGATGGAGATTCAGTATTGGCACAAGAAACACAGATACACACACACACACACACTCACAAACAGGGGCGGACTGTGAAGAGAAATCGGCCCTGGATTTTACATAGAAACTGGCCCAGAAGTTGTTGAGCATGGGGGTGGGGGGTGTCGCTGTTCTTGTTTGCATATTGCAGCCCCCTTCGGCATATTGTGGCACCATTTTGCGGCCCTCTTCAGCCTGTAGTGGCGCGTTCGGCATAACGTGATGGCCAGTTTCAGCAAATCGTGGCCCATTTGGCCCCGTTTCGCAGCTGGCCCAGCGGGAAATGTCCTAGGTCTCCCTATGGCCAGTCCGTCCCTGCACACACACACACAATGATCCACTGATAGGGAGCTGTAATTTACTTTGCCTCAGAGCACTATAGTGATTGAGGGAGATATAAATTTAGACTGCAGTGGGATCAGACTGGCTTAGTTAAATGAGTCTTAAGATACTGACTTATAGCTCTTAAAATAACACTATTACTATTGATTAAAAAAATTATGGCTAGGAATTTGAATTTGGGGGATCTAAAAACGGGTGAATATATTGCATAGAAGGAGGCACGAACCATACCTTGAGATCAGACCTTCATAGAGACAAAAGACCCCACCTCTTTTGACTCAGACCAATAAGTAACCTTGCAACTACCATGGACACCAACCACCACATAGCAACGTGCTAAACACACTTTCTTCTTTGTGTAATTGCATTTGGTGACTCTATTTGCAAAGAAATGACAAACTTCACCTTTAAATTCAGACTTTTTTTGCTATTAACACAAATATTCACAGATCTTCTAGTAAAAATACAAGATTGTTTACTGGAGAGACAATAATTTACACAGCTTCTGCAATTATTTTGAGAGGTTTTCTATATGTCCTATTGCGAGTTGTTTTAAATGCAAGGAGAATCCAGAGGTTGTGCTGAATCTCAGTGCTCACTAATGCATTAACAACAGCCCTCCTCTCAATCTGACTGCAGGCTATAACCAATGAGATGTCAGATCCTCTGATGAGATTGAGAACAAAGTTCCTGATGTGTGAAAACACTTAACAAAGAGGCAAATAAGCACAGCTGTGTGAGTCACATAGAGCTATGAGAGCGAAAGAGATGGAGAGAGAGCGATGCCAGTCAAATTGCACACACATGAACTACATTTTTACATTTTCTGTGTTTTCTAGTTGTTCTGGATGATTACGAGGGCATTACTAGGATTTTCTGGAAAGGGTTAAAGTAATACCAAAATTCTGGCTTCAATATGATATCAGTCTCTGGTTCCTCAGTATTGGTCCTAAATCAATTCACAATAAAAAGGGCAAAAACATGAAAAGGACAACAAAAATTGTACCTTGCCAAAATAATAAATTAATTAGATTCCTTCAAAAATGTTACAAAGTTATAGCCAATTATGTATAAAATAATAATTACCACTAGTTTAGATTATATTTATATAATTATCTATAACTTTTTATTAAATATATTTTTGGTTCCTGGGTAATAAGTGTTATTTCCTAATTGCTTATGCCTCAAAAGTATAGAAAATGGCTATTAATCCCCACAAACTTTGCTTTTGTGACTAGGAAAGTGATATTTTGAAATTAATCTATTTTTCAGAACATTCCAGATAGATTCAGTGCTAAGTAAACTTGGAGTAACTTCTAGAACTTTCCATTAAAATAAATAGTAGTATAAATACAGGGGTCTTAAGCCCACCACTTCAGTTTAGTTCCAGCTGCCTAAGTGAACACATATCTGCATTTTTCTGAGATGGCATCAAGAGGCTGCAAGCATCCGGCAGATGCATTTTACTATATCTGCAGGCAATTCATCAAGACAAGAGTGAAAATGTACTTCGTGGAAGCATCTGCTAAGATGTGTGATGCCTACAAGGCATATTTCAGCATGCTTGTTGGGGATCAAGACAAACCCTGAGCACCTCATTTCACCTGCGAGCACAGAAAAAACACTCTGGAAGGTAAGATGGACAACTGATGCTTGGAATTGTATGTTATATCATTTTTAAATGGTAAAAATTTTAAGTTTTTCATTTTAAAATGTTTTACAATATTCAATGTTATTGAAAAAAGACATCATATATGAAAAATGTTGCGAGAATCTCTTACACATTAGTCATGTGAAATGAAATAAATGTATTTTTGTAGGATGGTACAGAGGGGAAAAGAGAGCCTCAGACCACTCAAGCAACTGCTACTTCTGCATGGTGGACCCTTCCAAACGTCGGACTGGCAAGAATGCCCCTGCTATCATGTATCCGGACCTTCCTTCATCCATCGCCCCGGTGCCACACTGCCATAAGCTCCCTGTACCCACTCCTCTTGTGAGAGAGCGCAGCCATCTTTAGAAGTGAGCAACAAGTCAGAGAGCAAGAAAGATGCTGTAGAGCCAGATGACAATTTCAGATGTGGAGCTGAGGAGAGAAACCCATACTACCCCAACCAAAAAGACCTCAAGGACTTGATTAGAGATCTTGGGCTCACCAAGTCCAATGCCGAGCTTTTGACGTCTAGGCTCAAGCAGTGGAACTTGTAGGATGAAAATGTGCAAGTCGCAGATCAGAGGAAGCATCACCAACCTTTTTCCAGCTTCTTCACCTGTCAAGATGGGCTCTGCTTCTGCCACAATGTGTCCAGTCTGTTCGAGGCAATCGGTATCGTCTGTAACCAGAATGAGTTGCGCCTCTTCATTGACAGCTCATCCAGGAGCCTCAAAGCCGTGCTGCTCCATAATGGTAACAAGTACCTGTCTCTTCCCCAGGCTCACCTCAAAGACGATTACAACAGATCAAGACCTTGCTGGACGCCTTGAAGTACGAGGAGTACATTTGGGGGCTGATTTGTGAAAGTGATTTACAGTATAATCGTACATCTCGAAAAACGACTCACTCCTAAATCTTTTGTAGTCATTTTTGTATTACTTTAGTAAAAATGCATGTTAATTTGGATTCATATGTTGTTTTTTCTGACTTCATGTGAATGAAAATTCACCCGTTTTCTCATTGGAAATAGATACATTTTAAAATATTACTGTCCTGGTCACAAAAGCAAAGTTTGTAGGGAATAATAGCCATTTTCTATACTTTTGAGGCATAAGAAGGAAATAACACTTACTTCCCAGGAATAAACATTGTGCTAAACAGTGTTATTATATTTATTATTCAGAGCAAAAAAACATTTTCTTAATCAGTGTTTTGTCTCGTTTTGCAGTAAAAATGTCCATAACATCCTTAACCCTTATACTCTGTTCTTTATTGGTGCATTCTCATAGTGTTTGGGATCAAATTTTAAGGGGTTTGTGGTATTTACATTTTTTTTTTACCTTATTTACCTCTAAATGACTAAACTACACCATTCATTTTCATTTAAAATAAGAACATTTTAGGTTTCATTCACTTCAGTGAAGATCTACATTTCTCAGTTTCATTCATGGAGAAAATATGAAATGCATTAGGGGCAGTTTGCTGCCAACTGCTGGAATTAAAATTTTATCACAAGTTATGCATTGGGATATATATTTAGACAGTATCATAGACATAAAAACAAATTGTCAGTTTAGCAAGTTTAGTCCACATTCTGATTACTGACCATGCTGTTACAAAGAGAAGACTTAAAGTAAGATTTTTGTTACCTATCATTTATTTCAAACATCCCAGTTCAATAACTCAATAGACAAAGTGTGTGTGTGTGTGTGTGTGTGTGTGTGTGTGTGTGTGTGTGAGCATGTGTGTGTGTGTTAGTGAGCGTATGTGTGTATTCTCCATTGTGAATGTGTTTTGGTCTCACCCCTTCATTTCTGTGTGTGTTCTGCATTGTGGCTGATTTTATTTGACAAATCCCATAAAAAATGCTCTCTGTTATAGTCTTACCTATTTATTACTGTGAGTGTATGTGAGCATGTACATTCCACATAGTGGATGTGCTATAGCATCACCCCTTCATTTGTGTGTGTGTGTGTGTGTGTGTGTGTTTGTGTGTGTGAGCATGTACATTCCACATAGTGGATGTGCTATAGTATCACCCCTTCATTTGTGTGAGTGAGTGTGTTTATGTGTGTGTGTGTGTGTGTGTGTGTGTGTGTGTGTGTGTGTGTGTGTGTGTGTGTGTGTGTGATTGCATTGTGGCTGATTTAAAAATGATGAAAATTTTTTTTCCACACCTCCAAAATCCAGCCCAATTGAGTATAGACAGCAAATGTATGAAAAGTTATCAAACCTCATGCCACTGAGATGAAGGAAGCCATCATCATACAAACCCAATAATAAATAATTATGAGCACACAGCAACATCATGCCCTATTAAAAGCTACAGTAATTTGCTATTCCAACAAAAGTCCTCCATGGATACAGTGTTAAATGTATTGTGTGTGATAAATACATATAGACCATCAGGTTTGTGTACAGCATGAGTAAATATAGTTTGATCACCCAGAAAATTAATAGCACCTCTCCTCAATAAGCTGCACAATTTGAGGTGTTGTTTATGTCTGTAGCACAGATGGTGTGGGATGAGTCAAGTGCTGAAGTTTAACACTTGAGCTTAGGATTTTCAAAAAGTTTCTAAGCCTTTCATACTGTGCAAGCAACAACAATTATAGTGAACCTAAAGCCACCCTTTTACCATTACGCAAATAATTGAAGTAGTGAAAATTGCCATTGTATGTAAGTGTGTGTGTGTGTTTTGATGTGGTAAAGTGCTGGTCGGATGCTTAGGAAGGTAAATGAGGTTAAATGGACTGTGAAACTACATTATTGATGCAAGAAAGAGCCGAACAAAGAGTGGATGAAAAGAGCATAAGAGAAAAAGATCCCATGAATAATTTTAGTCTAGATCGTGTACTTTTCAAAGTACATTATGGGTAACCCATAGATAGTCAATTTGACGTCTGTAGTCCTCAATAAACAGCCAGATCATAACTTTTTACATTTTCTGAGGATGTGAATAGTGCATGCTCTGCAAAACTCTCCACCATGATGTTTTGGCCAGACATTTTTTTTTCATGATTCCTATCAAGTCTATATGATATTTGAATGCTTAGATATGCCTGGGGCTCCAAATCATAAAAACACAAATCATATATATATATAAAAAGAGAACAGTTGACAAGATGACAGATTGAAATTTATATTTAACAAGTAAATCAGCAATATGTGGAATATGAGTGAAAAAGGGCATCACTCTCAGGTACAGATACAGGAATGAGAATGGGTTTCTTCATGAACTTTGAGGTCAAATATGCCCTTAAGAAGAAATGTGCATGGACTTACCTGTAAGGTTCATTCCGAGAACGCTTCATACTGGGTTTCTGTTTGGTGACTCCTGTCATCCTTTCATTTAAATGAGAAAGACAGCATAAGACAAAAACAACGCCCTGAATAATGCAACATTCCTTCTGTCAGAGTAACACTTCCGCACACTTTTATGATAAGAAGGTAATAAAAAATGACTGAATCACTGCTTTTGGAAATCATAAAACAGAATAAATGAATAAACTTTGTGGTATCAAGGTGTTATAAAGGGGAAAATATATAGATGATGACAACTTTAAAGAAATAATTCACCCAAAAATGAAAATTCTCTCCTCATTTACTCATCCTCATGCCATCCCAGATGTGTCTAACTGTCTTTCTCCTACTGAACATAAACAAAGATATTTAGAAGAATATTTCAGCTCTGTAGGTCCATACAATGCAAGCTAATGGTGACCAAAATGTTGAAGCTCCAAAAACCAAATAAACAACACGTTCTCTCTCCCAAGGCGTAAAAGACAGACGCTTGCACAAGAGCCTAGCGCGTAATCTACAAATGCCAAAGCGCCCTCTGGCATCAGTTTGCAACACATCTGGCAAGTGCGTTCTTTTCAGCGAGAAACCTTTGATGTCAACTGACTGACGCGATGGGCAATCGAATTTTAGAATAATTTAATACAATTACAATTTTGTCATTGTGAGTTACGTTGGGGGAATGATTTTTATTTAATGTGAAATCAGTAAGATTTATTCACAGTGGTTAATATTTAATCTGTTGTTAATCTGTTTTTTTAATCTGTCTGTGCACATCCTGCACTGCTGAAGTGACCCGTGTATTCTGAGTGAGTTTTACAATCATGTAAAGAACAAACCTAAATGTAGGTTTTTACTCACCAATCACAGTCACTCAGCGTTTCTTAATAACACATAAAAAATTGCCGCCTCAAGCGTAATGACACGGGTCTGACGTCAGAGACTCAGTGATTCAAGCGCAGATGTACAAGTATTTTCTGAATGAGACGTGCCGGTAGAATCAGGATGACACAGGATCAGTATGCCTTCAAAGGGGGGGAATATTTTTACAGATTAAAACCTTCAGTTTCACTCTGCTACTCACACAGTGCCATCGTATGATTCTGAATATTATTATAGTGCATTTTTAAAAATAAATGATCGTGACTGTAATTGATCTGCTTGATAAATTTTTTCTATTGTTGAGAACTGGTTAGGTTTAGGCATACTGTAAATGTGCGGTTGGGTGCTTAAAAATATCTATAAATAATGTAATGTAAATCAAATTATGTATATCTGACGACAATGTTTTTTCGTTGAAAACAATGGGGTTTCTCACCGTATCAGTGAGAGGACACCAGGGTAACCTTATGCCAAGTTTACACTACACGATTTAAGGCCCGATTTTCACTCACCGACAGTTTTGTGGAGATCGCCGACAAAAGCACAAAATCATAGGCAAATCAGAGCTCACTCCCGTGAGTGACAAACGCAATGTATGAATTATTAAAGACGCGATTTGAGAGAATCGTTGACGCGTCGCCGATGTCAGAGAGATTTCTATAATGTTAAATATATGGATCTGTCTGCGATTCCAAATCACGCAATGTGAAATATGTTTTGACTGAATGCAACTGCAGCGTTGACCTACAGCCAATGAGAGAGCAAGAAAAGGAGCACTGGAAGTTTCAGTGGGAGGAGTCCTGATGTACCTGCAACAGAACATCAACTAGCATGGCTGCGGTTTCAAGAAAGTCTCATTGGACCAAAGAAATGATGGAGAAATGAGTGGAACATTGGCAGGAGCACCAGTGCCTATTTGATGTTTCAACTGAACTGTACAACAACCGGTTGGAGAAAGAGAAGAGTTGGAGAGAAATTGAAAATTCTCTTGGACAGTCAGGTTAGCAAATAAGTAGATTTTTCAGTAGGAGGAACTTTTTCATATTGTAACCAATAAAATATATAATTAAAAACATACACATATTCTGAAATGCATAAAATATGATCATGCATTTATTTTCATTTCTCGTATCACTTCTCGTGTGTACTCTGTTGAGAAACGTAATTTGGAGATCAGGCAGAGTCGTCTGGGATTCATCAATAGTTTTGTAATGTGTACACCTCTGTTGCCGATTCCTCGTGTAATTTAAAAACGCTACAACTTCCATGACAAGACAGACAGTTGTGTAATATGAACGGTACCACGATCCGACGTCTTTGAAAATCATGTAATGTGTAGGAGGCTTTAGCTGTCATCATGCAGAGACAGACGGCTTCAGCACAAGCATCAAAATTGGACGCTTAGGGAATGAGAATGTGTTGAAATAAAGGCATCATAAAAGTAATCCATACAACTCCAGTGGTTAAATCCATGTCTTCAGAAGTGCTATGATCGGTGTGACGAAACAGATCAATATTTCAGTCCTTTTTCCATTTAAATCTCCACTTTCACTTTCACTTTTCTTCTTTTGTTTTTGTATATTCACATTCTTTGTGCACATCGTCACCTACTGAGCAGGGGAAGAATTTATTGTAAAAAAGGACTGAAATATTGATCTGTTTCTCACCCACACCTATCATACTTCTGAAGATTGACAAACAGACAGGGGGTGTTCAAATTTTCTTCCATGGTGCTTAAGGTCTTTTCCTCACACAAAAGCAATCACGTCTTTAGAAGACTTGGAATATAGCGGACATGTTGTAAGGACTACTTGAAAGCTCCGGTCTCCATTCATTGCTATTGCATGGAAAAGAGCAACCAGCGCATGCTTCAAAATTTCTTCTTTCTGTTTCACTGAAGAAAAAAAAAGCCACACGGATTTGGAACAACACAAGGATTACATTTTTGGGAGAACAATCCTTCATCCTGGCTGGGATCGTTGAAAGACAGGCTCATTAATTCATTGTCAATATGTATACAAATACCGTTAATACCCAACATATGTTGCTTTGTTAGGGTTAATCACCTGTGTTTTTAAGATTTATTGCTATACATGGTAAACCCTATTCAGTGTGCTTTCCCCATGAATACATCATCATTCTAGTGATATAGACCATTTAACAAGTAATGACTACAATAAAAAACCTGTAGTGTGCACACGTGTGCGTGTGAGTCTAAGAAACAGAGGTAGATCTATGGTATACACTTTAGCCTGTACATTATTACAGTTTAGGATGCAAAACATTAATTTTTCTTGATATTACTTACACTCATGCAGTAATAGCAGCACTCTGAATAAAAGTGAAACCGTGCAGGTGTTAACTTAAGGAGCTATTTCTCCCTGATCTGACCATTTAAAATGATTCTATTGGTGTATCTCAAAATCAAAAGAAAAATCTGAAATGTGTTACTGAAAAAGCTTACATTAATGACATCATCCTGTTCAAAACAGACTTTTTTTTTTCTAATCAGCATACATACATTTCAGTACAACACTACCATAATATAGACGTATCTATTGTTCATTACACATGGAACATATGATTTCTTATTATTTTGTGATGATATATTATTTGGGCATGTTCTTCAAAATCATGTGACTCACCCAGTCATTATTTAAATTAAACTCCCTCAAAATGTTTTACAGTGTAGAATATATATATATATATATATATATATATATATATATATATATATATATATATATATATATATATATATATATATATATATATATTAAAGGAGTATATAGTTTGTATAATATTTTGTTTAGAAGAAAATGTTATATATTAGTCTAATATTGCTGAACAAATTTAGTAAAGCATATACAAAACCAACTTCCTGACCATTTCTGCAGCACATGTGGTAACACTTTACATTAATGCTCCCCTTGTTAAAAGATTGGAAAGGGGTTAATTAACAACTAATATTTCACTTGCATTATAAATCATTGATATGCATAAAAATGGTGACTTTCATGCAAAACCTGCTAAATAGTAAACCATTTTACCTCACATGTTATAAATGCTTAATAACATTTATTCAACATAGGTAACTTAAGTAAATGTACCTTAATATAAAGTGGACACATATGAAGCATTTATTAAAGAGTTGCCAGAATTAGAAACCTGTACATTAAGTTCATTATGGCTTAATGGTCATCAGGCTGTATTATATGATATATGCTTTGAATGAGCATGAAGAGCTGAAATGTGTTTTTGCAGAGGACATTAGGTAACTCTAGTAGCATTTGACATCAACGTGATAAGATAAAAACTCAACAGCACAAGTGTGTCATGACATTACAGTAATGAATATAAACAAAAAGCGGGCTGTAGCAAAATGACATCATCCCTCATTTTAATCTCACTATAATAGTCAATTTTAGCTACATTGTGACATAAATCATGAATAGGGCATTTTATGTTTTTGATTCATGTAAATATGAATATTTCTGTTTATTACGCATTTATAACATGTAAGATAAAATGCTCACTAATTGGCAAGTACATGATTAAAGTTGCCCTTTTTATGCATGTTTCTATAACTGAATTACAGTGATTTACAATGCATTTATAATTGACCTATTAGTCAGTAATACATCCCTTTATAAACCCTTAACAAAGGGAACATTAATGCAAAGTGTTACCACACATGTTAAATGACAGCTAAATGAATTAATTATTCCATAACACTATACTCCAATCTGTGAACACATGAATTGTCTCACACAGAGTGCTGAAAAGAATAAATGGATTGATAGAATGAGGATGAGAAAAAGACTTGCACTTACATTAAACGCTGCGATGCTCACAGAATCATTACAGTCTTACATTCTCAGTGTCCTATACTGTTCAGTTGCTCTTCCTAGAAATGCCAGATTTTCTAACCTCAGAGAGACAGAGAGAGAGACAAAGAGAGAGAGAGAGAGAGAGAGAGAGAGAGAGAGAGAGTGAGAGAGAGAGAGAGAGAGAGAGAGAGAGAGAGAGAGAGAGAGAGAGAGAGAGAGAGAGAGAGAGAGCTCTTACTATGGAGTTATCGGCTTTGTTTCATGTGCTACACTTGGGGTTGTACCATTTGTGGAACACATCAAATTCCAAGGGGGCTACAAATGTTATACTGTATAGCTCCATTTCAAACAGAAAAGGATTTGAGAAAAACAAAAAAGCATGGAAAAGGAAAATTGTAGAGATAAATTCTGTCCAGCCAATTCTTTCATTAGCGTTTGCCACCGTTCCTCATGTCACTCTTATTAAGGAAATCAATGAAACGATAACTTAATATAAAACTGTCCATTTTCGTTTTAACACCACACAGCTGACTGGTTCCTTTTCTTGTTCAAATGAATTCCCATGAGTTTCCGCCCTGAGCGGCACTAATGCAAGAATATGACAAATGAAAAACTAACTTTAGCATCGTGCTCCGGCAGTTCAGAACAGGGTGAATGAAGAGAAACTGACAAAATGAGTAACCGTGGGTAAAATCACACTTGTAAAAATGCTGAGGACGTAAAACTATCATGGGTATGGGATTTAAAAAGCTGTCGACTGTGACAGCAGTTATTTCTAAGATACGTGGCTGTTAGTGTTGGGAACACATTGGGTTAGATGATTAATGAACGGTTGGATTTCTATGAAAATATATAACACTTTACTGATCTGATAGCAATAACTGAATCTAAGCATCTATCTAGAGACAGAATATAATGGGTTGCCAACTCTCCCATTTGAGATTAGAGAGTGCTTTCAGCTGACAACTGTTCAAAACTAAAAACACATACTGCATTAATGATGTTTTTGTAACACTACACAACAGTATTGTTACCTTATGCCGAGTAATCTAACCGATCATGTTTGAAAATATAATAAAAGAACAATAATTACAATGAAGAAAATACAATAAAATATCTCAACAGACCAAGTAGATTGGTCTGTTTTTATATCAACACTGTTTACAAGCACTTGTCAGGTAATTACTGCTTGGTAAATTGCCTCATACAGATGAACATACTACTCTGAAGAATATATTATAGAGAGTCTAACAGGAAATTATGCCTGGGAACACTTTGCAGTGATTATTCAAACAAATCAGTGAGTCAGTTTGTTAAATATGGTTCATTAAAGCACACTGTCTCCATAAACAGATTTTCTAAAATGAATCAGACTTCCCAATGCCTACTTGAGGAATGGAGAATATTTTCAGGAAATCAGATTCATTTACACAAATCAGTTAAACTCTGGTGCATTTTTGGGATGCTACCTGCAATTTTTCACACTCAAATTTAAAAGCTCACCATTTACACATACTGTGGACTAATTGTCAAAAATGTGTCAAATTTTGTCCTAAATTTGAAAGCAAGTAATTCTGGTCCATCTCCTTCAAAAAAGTAGTGTGAAAATGTAGTGAAATGTAGGTGGCACTCTAAAGCATTTTTGCCCTCACAGATGAGCTCGTTCATAGACATTTAGTCTAATTTTCAGTTCACGCACCATCCCCTTTTGTTCCAATGAATGCCTTGGCCTCTGAGTGGACTATCCAATGATTTCTTAAAACAACGTTCCGAGATTACAAATTAATCTAATTCAAGGCACAATGTTGATTACAACTCAAATTTGTTTAGTTAATATTTTTCTTTAAAAATAGCAAAAATCGGGGGGGGGGGGGGGGGGGGGGGGGGGGGGCAAGCATCTTTAGTGAGCCTTGGGGATAGAATTAAGGAGGTGGAAAATGCTACTTCCGATTATGACCGCCGCCTTTCTCTCATTGAGCAGAAGTGCATAAAAGTACAGTCAGAAAACAAAGCCCTCCATGAGAAGATGATTGATTTGGAGGCTCGCTCCAAATGGCAAAACATTAAAATTGTTGGCTTACCTGAGAAGATAGAGAATGGGCACCCCACAGAATTTCTGACAAAGTTAATTCCAGACCTGCTGGGCACTAGCAACTTCTCTAAGCCGTTGGATGTGGATCGAGCTCATCGGCTGGGGAGGCAATTCTCCGGAGAAGGCACGCGGCCGAGTCTGATGATAGCCCAGATTCATAATTTTCAAACAAAGGAAAAAATACTTAATTGGCTTGTCAACAGTTTTCTCTGTGCTACAAGGACAGGCCGATATATATTTTACCTGACCTTATATGTGAAATAATTAAATAATGAAGCAGCAGCAGGCATTCAATGATGTCAGGAAAGCCGGTGTGAGGAGCGGCTTCATTTACCTGGCAAGATTGCGCGTCACCCACGGTACTACTGACAAGGTGCTTTCCTCGACCGAGGAGGTGGAGGCCTTCATTGTAACGCTGTCTTGAAAATCATTTATATGTATAAAAGCATGGCATGCTTTGGTATGTGACTCTTATTCAGCAGTCGCTTAAACTGGGATATTTATATGACCTTTTTTCTTTGTTCATAAGTAATTGTTCATGTGATTGGAGAGGGAGCTATAGGGCTTTTTTTTAGCTGTAGTTTCACTGTTCGGTTGGTCTGGCAACCCCTCAGTGATTTTCTGGGATTTTCTGTGTTCTCACTTTGTTTGGGAAAGTGGGATGGGCATAGGGTGGTAATGTTCTTAATTTTCTTTTTGGATGAGAATATTATGAACAATTATATATATCAAGAGCAAGATGGGACATTTCCAGTTAGTTAGGGCCTTTGAATCTTCCTAAACTGAGTGATGTTGCTTGTGAGGCTTTAAACTCTGACATTACTATTCCTGAGATTGTTGATGCTATCAAATCCTTTTCTAATGGCAAGGCGGCAGGGCCAGATGGTTTTGGTATTGAATTATATAAAGAGTATTCTGGGAAGCTGGCTCCCCTTTTGCTGAGGATGTTCACTCATTCTTTTGAAACACAAAAATTCCCTGACACATTATACAACGCTAATATCTCACTACTTCTGAAAGAGGGTAAGGATAAGTCTGAGGCTTCATCTTATCGGCCTATTGCACTACTGAACTCTGACATTAACATTTTTATGAAATTATTAGCTAATAGATTAAATAAATACATTTCATCCATTATACATACGGATCGAACTGGTTTAGTTCCTAATAGCTTTTCATTTTTCAAAATAAGATTAATGAATATAATGTACCATAAGTTTAAGAAAGGCTCTAAAGTGGCTGCTATGTGTTTAGATGCAGAGAAAGCTTTTGATCAGCTGGAATGGCCGTATATGATGAAAGTTTTGGAGGAATGTGGACTTGGTAGTCATTTTGTGTCATGGATTACAACATTATATGCCCACTCAACCTCTTCCGTATTCACAAATCAAGAAAAGTAATTTTTATTGCATCGTGGTGTTGTGTTACAAATTTATTAAATGTTTAATTTAGGTTCCAATACCATAGTATCTGTTAAGCACGAGATTCCTGCCAGTCTTGTTTCAGATTACTGAGACTCTCACCCTTTGTATGAGAGCATGGGTGGGGAAAGTTTAGTATCGAGCGAACGGCTACTTCATTTGCATGCTTTGTTCATCACAATGTAAATCCCTCCCCCTAAATGTATATAAATTGTAATGTAAAGTTCCCTTAGTTCAGACTAGATTGGGATGACTACAGCGATGCACAGCGAGTTCTCAATAAAGAAACCTGCTTGAAAGATATCCCAACGTCTCCTGGTCTTCGCTTCTGAGTTTCCTACACTTTAGAAGGAATAAGTTCACAACAGTTGGTGCCGTGACCCGGATAGAGCTACTCACCTGAATCCAGATTGAAACTTCAAGCTCAACAAAGATCTCAACAAAGAATGAACTTTTCTGACTGAGTTCCAGACTGAATCTTGAAACTTCAAGCTCAACAAAGAATTAACTTTTCTGACTGAGTTCCAGACGGAATCTTTCCGTACAACCAACGATTTAGTGAGTTTCACTCTATTCAAAGAACCGCTGCAGACCAGTAAAAAAAAATAAAATAAAAAATAATATTTTCCTCTGCGCCGCCAAAGAAAAGGTTAACAGACAGATGTAGAGTTTGGTTAATATTGGTTATCCTCTGTTCAGGCAGGGAAGATTAGCATTACGTGTTAATATTGGTTATCCTCTGTTCAGGCAGGGAAGATTAGCATTACGTGTTAATATTGGTTATCCTCTGTTCAGGCAGGGAAGATTAGCATTACGTGTTAATATTGGTTATCCTCTGTTCAGACAGGGAAGATTAGCATTACGTGTTAATATTGGTTATCCTCTGTTCAGGCAGGGAAGATTAGCATTACGTGTTAATATTGGTTATCCTCTGTTCAGGCAGGGAAGATTAGCATTACGTGTTAATATTGGTTATCCTCTGTTCAGGCAGGGAAGATTAGCATTACGTGTTAATATTGGTTATCCTCTGTTCAGGCAGGGAAGATTAGCATTACGTGTTAATATTGGTTATCCTCTGTTCAGGCAGGGAAGATTAGCATTACGTGTTAATATTGGTTATCCTCTGTTCAGGCAGGGAAGATTAGCATTACGTGTTAATATTGGTTATCCTCTGTTCAGGCAGGGAAGATTAGCATTACGTGTTAATATTGGTTATCCTCTGTTCAGGCAGGGAAGATTAGCATTATGTGTTAATATTGGTTATCCTCTGTTCAGGCAGGGAAGATTAGCATTTCGTGCTAATATTGGTTATCCTCTGTTCACAGAGAAGGATTAGCATTTCGTGCTAATATTTTGGTTTATCCTCTGTTCTTGTAGGCAGGGAAGTTAAGTGTGAAGTGTTGGTAATTTGGAAGGTTAACAATAGTTAAATCGGAGTTAACAAGTGTACCCTCTGTTGATCAGAGAAGTTTTAGTGTTTGTTTGTGTGGTAACAAAGAAATTCACAAAATGTTTAGGAAAAGTGTTAGACTAATCCCCACAACTGAAAAAGGTGGACTTGCTACTCCTTTGTGGTCAGATAATGAATTCAAAACACTGTTAGGAGAACAAATGAACCTAATAGTCACTGAAAAAGTTAGACAGGAACTAACTCAGAAATATGAAATTCACCCAGACAAAACTTGGTCAGTAGATGAGTGTAAAAAGGTGCTTGGAGCAAGTATCCGCAAGAAAAACATGCTGCCACAGAGAGTTTCTTTTAGCAAAAGCTACAGAACAGTCTCAGCATAACTCAGAGCTAGAGAAAGAGAACAAAGAGCTACGTGCTAGAGTTTCCTCTTTGACCAAGAAATTGAACCGCAACAAAGCTATAGGAAAAACAGATGTAGAAACTACTATAGAGAATTCAGAATTTGTGTTGTTTGTTGACGGTTCAGCTCAAGTCCTTGAAGGTAACAGACAAGCAGGTTATGCAGTAACGTCCACCACTGAAGTGGTTGCTTCAGGTCGTCTTCCAGATCATTTTTCAGCTCAAGCTGCAGAACTAGTAGCCTTAACAAGAGCATGCACGCTAGCTTCAGGATCAGTTGCAAATATCTACACAGATTCCAGAAACGCTTTTGGGGTAATTCATGATTTTGGTGTCATTTGGCAAACCAGACAGTTTCTAACTTCTTCTGGATCCCCCATTAAGCATGCTGGATTAGTGAAAGATCTAATGTTTGCCATGAAACTTCCAAAGAAATTACCAGTGATCAAAGTGAAAGCACATCTCACAACTAATACTACAGAAGCTAAAGGTAATTCTCTTGCTGATGTAGCGGCTAAACAGGCTTGTTTCTATGCAACTGTACAAGTGTGTTCAGGTAGTACAGCACAGAAGACAATTCTGCCTCCTGAATCAATAATTGATCTGTACAAAGACGCTCCTCTGTATGAAGCATGGACATGGTTAGACAAAGGAGCCACAGTGGAAACAGCCAAGAGGTGTGTTACATGTCAGAAAAATAATGATGTACCAGCAGCACATACCCCAGCTCCATCAGGACCATTTCGTCACCTGCAAGTTGATTACATATTGCCTCGTTGTAAGGGAAAAACTGATGTTTTGGTAGTAATAGACAAGTTATCAAGATGGGTAGAAGCTTATCCAACAGGGCGTGCTACAGCTGCACATACTGCTAAATGCCTTGTCACTGATTTTATTCCCAGATGGGGATTACCAGATTGCATTGACTCAGATCAAGGTACACACTTCATAGGACAGGTAGTCAAGGAAGTGTCTAGAATGTTGAAGATTAAGTGGAATCTTCACTGCCCATATAGGCCACAAGCATCAGGGCAAGTTGAACGATCGAACAGAACAATCAAAACCAGGCTAAGCAAAATGCATCAGGAAGGAGTACCATGGGTCGAAGCGCTGCCAGCAGTACTGTGTAGTATGAGAGCGTCACCTAACAGATCAGTAGGACTGAGCCCTCATGAGATTATTACTGGACGCCCAATGCAGATGCCAGGTGTGATTGATCTTAGAAATGCTGATGTACACATTGCCTCAGATGCCCTGATCGCTTACTGTAAAAACCTCACAAAGGCAGTACAGAGTGCCAAAGAGAGAGTTGAGTCGTGTTGGCAGACTCCAACAGAAGGTGGACACACAATCATCCCAGGTCAATGGGTCATGATAAAGTCATTCAGAAACAAGCCATTAGAGCCTAAGTGGTACGGACCACATCAAGTGATGTTGATTACAGCAGCTGCAGTATTGTGTCAGGGAAAGAAAACCTGGACTCATGTGTCACACTGTAAAGTTGTTCCCCCACCCACAGGGATAGGATAGGACACGGACCAGTGAGGAGCCCAGGGAAGAACCGAATGCAACATGCGTCGGGGGCCCACCCTGCGGTGAAGACTCCCTCATAGGCCTTCCCCATCCACTAGTCCATCCTTACCTCACTGTTCTTTAGGTGTCAAAGGAATTAAGAAATAGGGACAGAAGGAACAACAATAGCAGACTCGGAAAAAGTTACAACCCTAGTGTTAGAACAAATACTGCTCTACTGTCTTTTGTTTTCGTGCTTCCTCTGTTCAGATACCACTTGATGGCTGTCCCGAGACCTATACGCACCGACCTCCTCACCTGCGTATGAAGCCACAACCTTCCAGAAAACAACTAGACCCACTGCCGAGCCAACTATCATGAAAGATAAAAGAAAAAAAAAATACACAACGCAGAGACCCACATACGGAACCTTCAGTCATCCATCAACATGATCAAGTTTGTCGTACTACTAACCATCATGGACATCGCACAAGTGTGGACTCCAGAAACAACATATTCTTAGAGCTGATGACTATGTCAAGAAATGCCTTGTTTGCGGGAAAGAACGTTTGCTACAAAATTCAGCTCCTACCACAAACAAAGAAGATGGCTGCATTCCAGGACTCACTTGTGCACAAACATGGTGGTCAAGAACTCTTGGAGCATTAATCCCGTCTTATGGTGTCATGCAGGCCCTTGATCAAGTCAGAAGCTTATCGAATTCTGTACAGAAGTTGGCCAATGATATGGCTTTAGCCCTGGGTAACATCACGGACACTCTCGCTTCACACAAGATAATGATCTTACAGAACAGAGTGGCCTTGGATTACATTCTAGCAACGCAAGGGGGAGCTTGCACCATTATTGGCCCTGAGTGCTGCACCGGGTTAATGGATCCAACAGAGAACTTGAACAAAATCCAACAAGACATTCTTGATCTTTCAGCAAAATTACACCAGATGACTGAAGATAATTCTTCATGGTTCGGAAACCTGTTAGGTAAACCCTGGATGTGGATCAAGGAAATAGCAATTATGTTGATGTTTTTCCTACTGGCGTACTATCTATGCGTCCACAGTATCAAGTGTTTCATTCAACAAATGAATCACGCCTCTCACGAGAAAATGACAGTTCCAACCAGAAAAGATTATTACCCGTAAGAACTTCACAGACCCTAATTGCATGTTTGGTTCTGTGTCAGCATGCAATTGCAGAAAAGCAACACAAAGCAAGTGCTATGTGCCTGTAACGATCACAAGTTACAAGAATGAACTTTTAAGTGTCTAAATTTGTATTGTGTGAGAGTTATTTAGAACTCTCAAAGGGGGAAATGTTGTGTTACAAATTTATTAAATGTTTAATTTAGGTTCCAATACCATAGTATCTGTTAAGCACGAGATTCCTGCCAGTCTTGTTTCAGATTACTGAGACTCTCACCCTTTGTATGAGAGCATGGGTGGGGAAAGTTTAGTATGGAGCGAACGGCTACTTCATTTGCATGCTTTGTTCATCACAATGTAAATCCCTCCCCCTAAATGTATATAAATTGTAATGTAAAGTTCCCTTAGTTCAGACTAGATTGGGATGACTACAGCGATGCACAGCGAGTTCTCAATAAAGAAACCTGCTTGAAAGATATCCCAACGTCTCCTGGTCTTCGCTTCTGAGTTTCCTACACTTTAGAAGGAATAAGTTCACAACAGTGGGAAACGTCAAGGATGTCCCCTCTGCGATCAGTATTAGAAATCATCCGTTTATTGTGCCTGTAAGTCTGGGAAATGTAGATCATTACATTTTCTTATATGCAGATGATGTAGTACTTTTTCTTTCGAATCCTGAATGGTCTATTCCTTTACAGTTAGATCTTATAAAATCTTTTGGTTCAGTCTCTGGATATGCAATTAATTGTCAGAAGAGTGAGTTCATGTCTTTAGGTGCCAATTTTGATACCGAATTTTTGCATAATCTCCCTTTCAAAATCACAGATAGACTTAAGTATCTTGGAGTTGTTCTGCCCTAAAACCCCAAATAAATTTTTAAGATGAATTTCCTTCAGAAATTGGAGGATTTGAAGATAGACATTATCAGATGGAGGACTGTACCTATTTCTATGATAGGCTGTATAAACGCTGTTAAAATTGTCTCTCTGCCTAGATTTGTATATCTTTTAAAAAAAATGTTTTGACAAAGGCTTTTTTCAAAACATTAGATTCAATAATCCTGCCTTTTATCTGGGGCAAAAATACATTTGCAAAAACCAAGAGAGAAAGGTGGGCTAGGGCTACCTTGTTTCTTACATTACTACTGGGCAGCGAATGCGAGGGCCCTTGTTTATTGGCATGAGGATTAAAAAATGGATATCCCAACTGATATATCCCCCTAGGCTGCCATTGAAAAAAGCTATTGTTTTCCAGCACTTCTTTATTTCAGCTCCTGGATTGCCTGCATCTGTTAAGGTGGATAATTGTATTGTTTCAAACTGCTTGAAAATATGGCACCAAATTAAAAAGGGTTGCAGATTACCTGAAACTGCTATTTTTGCCCCAGTGTATCGCAATCATGTATTTCCCCATTCTCTCTTAGATGTGACATTCAATATCTGGAGACTGAGTGGTATAGTCACCCTGAAGTATGTATATGTTAACAAACATTTTGGAGAAGTTTTCTCTCACCACAGCACACTTTATTCGATTATTACAGATTAGAAATTATGTACATCACACAGTCTTTTCCAGAGGAAAGAAGGATCTATAGGCTATTGGTGGGCTCGCCTGATTCCAAACATTTGATTTCAGATTTTGTAAATGTATTTTCTGAATAAGTTACATATTCTATGCATTCTTTATAGAATGGAGGAATTGGGAATGCAGATTGGAGATGATGTGTGGGAGGAGAGTTTTAGCAGAAATCGATCTTGCTCTATTAATTCTAGGCATCAATTAATTCAATTTAAGGTGATGCATAGACTGCACTATTCAAAATCTAAATTACATCGAATTTTCCCTACCATTTCTCCCATATGTGACCAGTGTAAATCTGCAGAGGCCTCTCTGACCCATCTCTTTTGGACATGCCCTAAACTTTACGGTTTTTGGTGTGACATATTTAAGTGGTTTTCTGACATGTATGGTTGTGTGTTTAACCCTGATCCAGAGATTGCATTATTTGGATATTCTGCTTCTCTGTTGGACCATAATGTCTCTGTATGAAGCACCATTTTATATGGAATGATTATCACTAAGAGTGTTATTCTAAGTCTTTGGAAGTCAGATACTGTTTCTCGGTTTAAGACCTGGTTGACTCATATTACTGGAATATAGCACATGGAGAGAGTCCGGTATGGAGCTATGGGTAACCTTGATCCATTTTACAGTATATGGCAACCATTTCTGGATAATCTTACCCAGTCCAATGCTGACTCTGACCAGCAAGGTAATGCATAGTATACTGCCTGTCCTCTATTGAGTGTTTTTTTTAGGTGCGCTTCACCACTGAAACTGCCTACATGCCCTGGTTGTTGTTCTTAGATTTTTTTTATTATTATTGTTAATTTATTTGTATATTATTTTAATAATTTTTTGTGTTTTGTTTTGCTTTGTGTTTGTTGTATAACGTAAAATAAAAAAAATAAAAAAAATCTGGGTTCCAGTGAGGCACTTACAATGGAAGTGAAATGGGGCCATTTTTACATTAAAAAACGTATTGTTTCAAAAGAATAACCACAAGACATAAAGGATATGTGTGCAAACTTGATTTTAGTGTGATAAAATCACTTACAAACCTTTTCTGTTACTATGACGATGTAGTCAACAAACCCTAAAACGACTGTATAAATTACAATTTAACAACTTTACAGCTCAAATAAAACACAAGTTTTAACAGAAGAATAAATGCAAGTGCTTTTATAAAATTATAGGCTTCGCATTTCTGTTTAAATCCTCTAAAAATTGGCCACATTCTCTTTCTTTTTCCCCATTCACTTCCATTGTAAGTGCCTCAATGTAACATCAATTTTTGCTATTTTTAAAGAAAAGGAGGAACAAGTTGAAATTAATTTTTGTGATAATCAATATTATGCCATGAATGCTGATGAGCTTAACTTGTATTGAACCCGGAACATTCATTTAAGCATGCTATATATGCTGGACCCCATATTTTGTTCTTTACATCTAATATATAACATTGGATTATTAACAAAAGCAAGCTTACATAAATAAAGTAAAACAGGGCTAATCTTTTAGAAAACTGCCTAAGGAAAATCAGATATAAAGTTTGTAGCTACAGCAGCAGTGATTGGGACATGTGTATTTGATGTCTTATAGAAATCATATTTCACTTTGTGACTGTTTTAAATATCTTTCGGACTGTGATACAAGGGCAACAAAATAAACTGTACAGTCGCATTGCTGAGAATGAGAGCTTTGGTTTGATATATGAATATGGTTTTCTATGAAAAGTTCAGATTCTAAGCTTTCAAACGACACCACATATTCCTGACTAAAACATTTTAAGTGTAAACTTTTTGCCGAAATAGTGTCCCCTTTTTTGTGCGTTTTCCAATGAATCAGCTCAAAACAATTCATCAGCTATTTCACATCATCACTTAATTTTGTAAAAAGTGATCCCAGAAAGGTATTTTACATGCTTTATAGTATGTAAATTTGTTGGCGTTAAAATACTTCTTCTATCCCAACTTAATATGCAGAGACAAAGGTAAGTAAGCCATTCATAAGTTAATTTTCTCAAAAACTGTAAACAATGTGTCTCTGTGCTGCTATAAAAATTCCTCTGTTGATTTTGCACAACCAGCACCAACAACATAACTCAACCAATGGCGTAAACTGGAGCAGGACAATCTGACTGAACAACTGCAGACAAGAGGTGTATTAGGAAAGCCGTTTTGAAAACATTGTTTATATTTGCAATTTTTGCCTTTTGGTGTGACGCTAGTGTCGCAGAAATTACACACTTTAGTTTTTATTTTTTTTATTTTCTCCCCAATATATAATGCCCAGTTCCCAATGCACTCTAGGTCCTCGTAGTGGCGTAGTCACATGCCTCAATCCGGGTGGTGGAGGACAAATCTCAGTTGCCTACATGTCTGAGACCACGCATCTTATCACGTGGCTTGTTGAGCACATTACCACTGAGACCTAGCGCATGTGGAGGCTTCACACTAATCTCTGCGGCATCAACACACAACGTGCCCCACCGAGAGTGAGAACCACATTATAGCGACCACGAGGAGGTTAACCCAACGTGACTCTACCCACTCTAGCAACCAGACCAATTGGTTGCTTAGGAAGTGTGAAGAAATCAAAAGTTCTTATTAGGTTGTTGTCACACAAAAAGCTCCCTGCAACATTCTGAGAATGTTTGTTTATGGTTACGAAAAATAGAACGTTCTCAGAACATTAGGAATTGGTTACCAAAAAATAACCATACAGAACCTTATGCTAATGTTAGGGGAAAGTTCTGTGTTTGCTGGGAGGCTATAGGCCTTATTCACGCTAGCACCATCTTTGACAATGAGGCTGTGAGGGATAGACTGACAGTCTCTTCAATGGCACGAACAGTATAAAGCACGAAGACCACATCTGATTTTCCACAACTCATGTTGTCTGGAGTTCTTTGTATATCGAATATTCTTGGACAGATTTTTTAGCAATGTTTGTACGTGGAACGATTCAAAATCTACGGTGGCCTTGAAGTGCTAAACAAAAGAACAAATCTAAAAACACAATGGCAAATCCAAAGACAAAATAACAATTCAGAAAACACAACAGCAATTCAGAAAACACAACAGCAATTCAGTAGAAACGGAAAGGGTGGGTTCCATAGCTTCTCACCTGATTTGCTCTGTGAATGAGACCTAGTTCTTTCTTCAGGATTGGTTCAGATTATATCAAAATCCATGCCAAAATCATTAATCCAAACTAAATCATTTGGAGTGTTTTCTCTCTTGGGAAAACAGTAACAGGAAACTTTATAACACAGAGAGTTAAAACAGAGAACAGGAAAAGTTAGTTTTTGGTACGATGTTCATCTATAGTCTTCTTGGTTCATCTAGTGCGTAAGGGACCATCTTAAAGTCCACAAACTGCACTAAAACATTGGCAGCGTCCAAACGTTTGTTCAGTTTGCATGTTCTAAATTAAAAAACACTTTTAAACACTTTATAAATTATAAAAGGTTCCGGTTGCTGCCAACTGGATAGATTTACCAAGTATATCTAATTATCTGGATTCAGTATCCAAATATTTTAGAAAAAACCACTAAAATCAAGATGCAATTTTTAAATTACAAAGTTATGCTAATGGTGTGAATAACTTACATTATTGTATTGTAAATAATAATTTAATACTGTATATGTATAATTCCGCATCCTGGGAAAATCTCACATAGAGTAAATTAGCATATCTAATAGCAGCCTTCTACAACCTTTACAATATGAAAATAGTATTTTGGTAAAATTTCGAATTTGAACACTGTACTCATAATTTGACATGCTGGCTTCAAATGTTGAAAGTGGACCATCACGCCAGCAGTCTACTGCAACCTTTAGAATGAGAAAATGTTTTTTTTTTATGACAGTGATTGTTATGTTAGAATATAAAAGTCGATTGAATGAACACTTGGACACCAGTGTTTTAGCACAGTTTGAATTTTGATATTGTCCTTTACACACCGTAGATGAACATTGTACCTAAAACCTTTCCCGCTTGCTGTTTTTGCTCTCTTTGTTACAAAGTGTTACATTACTGTTCAGTAATTGAGCACGAAAGCGGGAAGAGAACCAGTCCTGAGGAAAAGAACAGGTATTCTCCACACAGCCAATCAGGCGAGAAGCGGAACCCACCCTTTCCGTTCGACTGAATTGAGGTTGTTTTCTGAATTGACATCGTTTTCTGATTTGCCCTTTTGTTTTCAGATTTACTGTTGTGTTTTGTGATTTGTTGATGTGTTTCTGAATTGTTATTTTGTCTTTGGATTTGCCGTTGTGTTTTCAGAATTTTTTATTATTTTTTTTTTGCACTTCACGGCCACTGTAAAAATACTTTAAACTGCAGGACAGTCAATCGAAGAGACTGTCAGTCTATCACTCACAGCCTCATTGTCATTCCCATTAAAAATCAAAGATGGCGCTAGCGTGAATAAGGGCTAAAGCCTCCCAGCAAACACAGAACGTTCCCTTAACGTTAGCATATGGTTTCTTTCCCGATAAATTGGAGTTGAAAACCCAAGGTTATAGCGAGGATATTATAATTAAGCTTCCTACGCCTCCTAGCTAATGATAGGTTACGTGATAACAGAGTATACAAACATACCTTTCTGTAATTTTGAGTTATCTCTCGCGCGCGCTCCCGAGCAGATGTGAAGCACTTGTTTTGAGCGAGAAAGATTGTACAGCGCCACAGGGCGGGAGAAAACACCTCTAACAACAGTGACACAAGCAAAGACAGCAGATATATTCAGACAGCACTCAGAAGTGCTCTATAAACCTTTTGCCTAAAGTGTATATATCCAAACGTCGATGATATATAGGAATATACTTTTTTTCCCCTTCATATTCGCAGATGATTGGAGTATTTTTCTTAATTATATAAGGATGAAGAAGGTAATAGTTTTTTTCATGATCATCTTTACAAGCCAACTCTTCACATCTCATGGGCAAGTAAGTGACTTTATGAAAGATTGTTTAAATAATATTCCAATATTTGTATTTGTGAAAATCTTTTTCCATTTGCAATGTATTTTACACCAGCTTTAATATTTTTACATTCATATTTTATTATCAATAATATAATATGATCAATATTACAATTCTGTTTTTTATTATAAATAATTAATATATATATAATTTCTAATAATACACTACAATAATTTGACATTTAGTATTTTTACGGTTCCCAGGTCTTAGTACATTATTTGACATAATAAACTAGATGATTATATTCAGAAACTGTGTGAATGTCAGGGAAATGTTAAGGTGCACATGTAAAGATCATACTCAGTTCATTTGTATTAACAATGTTTATTGTGGTAATAAAAACACAAAACTCAAAATCCGGCCCTGTTAATGTCTCTCTCTCTTCATAAACATGCTTCAAACTTGCAAAATATCTTCCTGCTCAGCTTGCAAATATCAAAATATTTTTCTCTCTTTGCGAAACCGCTGTGGTGTTTGTCTTTGGTTTTAACACCAGGCTCTTATATGACTGTGTTTCTGAAACACAGACTAAAGCCTAGTTCAAGACTGAGAACCCCTTCTCATAAAAACACTGAAAATGTTTTTATATGAATTACAGTTTCTAAGGATTGGTCATCCCTAGTGATTGGCCTAACATTACATTTTACATACAATCCCAGTTCTTTTTATTGCCATATTATTACACATTTTTAGAATAATAGAAGTCAGAGAGGTTTGAAATAACACAAATGGAAGTATGGAAATTATGTAAAAACAATGGCATTTACATATGTTTTTTCTTTTTAATTTCAAGCATTTAAGGATCATTTAAAAAGCTTTTCGATCAATATGTTTTTTTTAAGAACATGAGAAATATACATGCAGTCAAGACTGTCCAAACTTTTGACGTAAGCGAAAGCGATTTATCATGATATTCATCCAGAAGGTTGTAATTAAAGGTGCATACAGTAATATTTTGAATTTGTCATCTTGGACTTACACTGACATCCAGTGACCTGGATTCAGCATCATTGAAATGCAATAGTTTTCAATTATAGATGCCATTGTAGAAATTCCCAGTTCCCAGTTAGCCATAATTAATTTAATCCATGAGTGCAAGTGTTGAATAACAGAGCAGTTACTTAGATTTAGCAAGTAGTATTCGGCTGGTCATGTGATTCTAACTTGGCTGCCCCCATGTGTGGACCCTCTCCATGTAGAATAAAACAGCTTTTATAATGTTACTGATGTGACTGGAGTCTTCATGTCATGTGAGTGCTCATGATTTTATGCACAAGTCTCAAAAGTACTATTCATATCTTTTGGAGTAAAACACATTTTAATGAGGAAAAAAGTTGCTAAGTAGACATTTAAACATTGTAAATCTTTATTTGAATGAGTAGGAATCCTTTATATAAGGGCTGGATTGTGTAATTTTGAGTTTATTTAATACAGTGGTGGCCAAACATATTGGCACCCTTGGTAAATATGAGCAAAGAAGGCTGTGGAAAATATGTCTTTATTGTTTATCCTTTTGATCTTTTTAATTCAAAACATTCACAAAAATACATGCTCTAATGAATATCAAACAATTGCAAACACAAGTTTTATCAAAAAATAAATATTTTTGTCAAATATATGTGTGGCACAATTATTGGCACCCCTAGAAATTCTTATGAGTAAAATATATCTGAAGTATATTCCCATTCATATTTGACATTTTTTAGTACACCTGGGAGACTAGGAATGTGAAATTGCCATGACTTCCTGATTCAGAAGGGTATAAATATGAAGTAACACACAGCAAATTCCCAAGTAACAAGTAACACCAAATTCCCTTAGTCATCTATCACAATGGGTAAGGTCAAAGAATAAAGTTGTTGAGGTCGAAGGTTGTTGAGCTTCACAAAATGGAAAATGGCTATAAGAAAATAGCTAAAGCATTGAAAATACCCATTTCCACCATCAGAGGAATAATTAAGAAGCTCCAATCAACTGGAGATATTAAGAATCGACCTGGAAGAAGACGCATGTCTATATTGTCTCCAAGCGCGGTGAGGAGGATGTTTCGAGTGGATATTTTGAATGAAAGATCAAAAGGATAAACAATAAAGACAAATTTTTCACAGCCTTCTTTGCTCATATTTACCAAGGGTTCCAATATTTGTGACCACCACTCTATATTTCTATATTGGACAGGACTGTCAGAGTGGACAGGAAGTGCAAAACACTCTTCGTCAGGTCCAGAAGCTTCTCTCCACCCAAGAAACCTCATTCCTACAGAGTCTACGAACCCTCCGCAAGAAACTCAGCCTGTTACAGAACAGCACAGTGAAATACAACAAAATCAACACAGGCAAGAGCAGCACAGGTGAGCACAGTGTGTCACACATCTTTCACCAAACACCAAAATGCTGTTAAACTCTTTGATGTTTGCAGAAATGCTTTTGCTTCTGTATATATCTTGTTCCCAAAGGAGGCTAGATATTTTATCATAAGTAACAGAATCACTTACAGTTCAAGCTGATGACAAAATTCTTCATCCGCTCAGATGAAGAGACGTGCTTTATGCTGCATTCCATTAAAGATGTTGGATATTCCTAACTGATCTCCGACAAAAAGGAAACAAAACTGCAATGCTACCATTAGCTTAGCAGTTGTTCGATTGTCAGTGAAGATACATAGAAGCTGAATTGGAGAAGATAAACAAGGCTATGTAATGCCAGCATTTGTTCTGCTGGTGCACGATTATTAAAAAAAGAGAGATTACTGTATTTTATGGCTGTCTCTGCGAACCTTTGCTAAACAAGTTTTATTATCATGTAATGTAGGAACTTTGCCTCAAAGGGAATGTTTATCATTAACTTGAATCTCCCTGGGTGCCGACATGTTTGTGTGGCTCATGCATCCGCATCTCGGCATTCTGAGTTGAGAATTCCCACACAAGTTTCAAGTTTACAAGTGTGTTCCATTGCATTTTTCCAGGTTGGAACTTGGAAATTCCGACTTTCTGAGTTGAATGGAACGAAGCATACTGTCCAATTTGACAGAATTTTTTTGACTCAGTAACTGCGTAATCTCTGTCAGAGTTTTGTGATTAGCCCTGATTTCGTGCGTGCTCAGACTGTTAATCTTAGTGCATCCAAATGGTACTTTTCCAGTGTTTCCATATTACAGCTTCACATTATGGGAAATTGCCAGAGCTACCGGTATTTCACAAAAGGTCCTGTTCACACATAACATCAAAACGAATGAAACACCTAATGTCATGTGAATAAATGTAAATGTTTTTCTATAGCCAGGCACAGCAACATTGGCTCAACCAGTGGTTCTGTCTTCGGCAGACTATCTGTTTGTCCAACCCTAAGTATATAGGGTAGTGTTTGTGAATCCTGTTTGAAAACACAAATAATTTTTGTAACTCTGTTCGGTGATGCTTGTGGCACTGAAATCACACACTTCACCTTTAAAGGCGTCATTGTTGAGGTAGGCAGCACATTTCAAAAGAATATGTAGGCTTATGAGTTGTATGTGTAGCTACTTCTCTTTTTCACGATATTAGACTGCCCTCCTCCAGAGTCTGTGGCTAATGGGCGGATCCTGGGGCGTGTATTTAAGGTGGGCCATGAGGTCCACTTCCTGTGTAGCCCTGGGTTTCAGCTGATAGGCTCAGAAACCAGTGTCTGTCTGGATACCCAGAGCTGGAGTGGAGCACAACCGTCCTGCAAGTGTATGTATCTGATACTCTGAATGCACTTGAAATACATAATCCATCTATGACAGAATAATTTAACACAGTTTAAAGATCACGTTAAATGATTTGACAAATGCAATTTTTGTTTGCGTTGACACATTTACTATTGAACCAGCATGGAGGCATACTCTTTTTTTTAAATAACCATTAGTCATTAGTTTACATCACAACCCAGCAAAACCAAGATTAGCTTTAAACCCCTGCACAGAACATAGGTCACATTTTATAATTATATTAAATTGTATTCAAATTAGGTTCAGTGCTCATAAATGTGTAAAAAAACAAAACAAAAAAAAACAAAAAGCTAACAATCATTGACTAAAATTCACAAAACACAATTTTGCCTTCTGGCTACTGGCAAAAATGTATGTTTGGCCTTTTATTTGTCAAAAAAAGTATATACCATTTTCACCCTCTCAGTTATGGACACCGCTGTAAACAATGATGCCTCCGCTACTACATCAGCATACTCGTCCTCATCCTCCTATCCTGCGTCCATCTCCACGTACGTGCGACCGTCCCGCTGCATTGAGTTTCTAGGCTCCATCCACTGCACATGTGAACAAGGCTACAGCATCTCCAGCCAGGACAGCACTCTGTGCACAGGTAACACACCGGTACATGTAGCCAGAGTAAAACACATGGGTCTGATGGTGGTCAAGTACATATCTTGGGTGAGTTGCCACTTGGAGTAATGAAGTGTAGGAGTTATTGTGTGCAACAGGGAAACAGATTACACTCTAAAGTTGAATTCTTCATGCTTTATCCTGCTTAGGAGTTACATATAGAGAGAAAAAAACTGCGAGAAATAAATACATTGTTTTAGAAGAAATAGCAAATATATAAGTTTAAAAGAAAATGAAGTATCATTACTTCATTCACTGGTCCAAGTTATTTGGTCTCCATCTAGTCTGTTGCTGATGGTTGACCTTTCTTTGCTAAAATCTCTCTGTTCTTACCGAAATTCGCAACACTGTCCCAACTGGACAAAGCGGTAAGTGTTTGTGGCAGGGCGTAGCCGGGTCGTGATGATACACACCCGGTCCCGTATCAGGCTAATCAAGCCTCCGAGAGGGATAAAGGCCGATGGCGGACAATGGTGCGACGAGAGAGAGATCATTTACGGACATGTCCGTCATGTGTGTGTTTGTCCTTTGTTTTAAGTTTATTATTAAAACCTTATTTATATTGTCAAGCCGGTTCTCGCCTCCTCCTTGCCTGTCGAAATCCCTTTACAGTGTTATTGGGGCGTATGGGCACGTGTGAGCTCCATTTTCCAAAGTAGGTTTAGCTGCAGGCTGGAGGTCTCCAAATGGGGGCGAATTTCCAAAATAGGGTAGTGTTATTCCAGAAGGGGTTGTGGTTGCACCAACTCCCAAAGGGGGCATCAGTTTCAATCAAGGTTAAGGTTAGAGAAAGGGTTAGGTTAGGGGCTCCTTATATCTTTGCTCATTTTGGAGCACTGCCTGCAGCTATATCCTTCTCCATTTCCCTAGTGTAATTTTTACGGAGGGGTGCCAAAAGCGAGTTGTGAAGTGAGTTGTTTTCAGCTGTGCAGGCTATCATACAGTGAAGAGGAATGCATATTTTATAACTGACTCTCCCAACCAAAACCCCAAACCTAAACCTATCTGTGGACTTCAACAGTGGAGTAAAATGAAATGTTAGGGGGAAACATCGCAACCTCGAAACCATGCTCATCACTATTTATGTGTACGCGATTACTGCTTGCCTTGTTTCAAGGCGGGATCCAAACCGGGGTCTCCCATGCTGCTGATGCAACACGTTTCCAGTCACACCACAAGTGAAAGTAAACATACTGGAGCCAATGCAAAAAGTCAGAAAGAATATAATGCTTGTCAGTTAGTCAGCACAATGTAGCCGATTCTACAGTACTGGAACTCTTAGATACAGCATACCAACCTTCCTGTGTGATCATGTTGGTTGAACACAACTGTGTGTTTGATGTGTGTGCATTTCAGACATTGATGAATGTGAACTCTTCCGTCTAACTCAACCTGGCCGTCTGTGTTTGCATACCTGTGTGAATACGGCTGGAAGTTTCCACTGTCAGTGTCCTGTGGGTTACAGCCTTGGCCGAGACAGCCGGACCTGCCAAGGTCTGTTGTGTTTCAAACCTTCATTTTTATCTGCTTTTGAACTATGCAACTGAAACAAAATATCTGTTTCTCAAAAACAAATTGACGTAGCATGTTTTTAACCTGTTTTTCTTTTTTTAGACATTGACGATTGTGCGAGAGGGACCCATAACTGCACTAGTGAGCAGGTGTGTGTGAATACATATGGCGGTCATCGCTGTGTGGATGTTCAGTGCCCTCACTTCCGCAACGCCACCTACATCAAAACCTCACCGCTGTGAGTGAACAAGTCTTATTCATTTGCATTGACAAACATCTCAACAGAATAATGCTGACTTCAAGTGCCCGTTAAGCTCCTCTCTGAGCTTTTTTTGCACTCTTCTTGTTTGTTCAAAGTCATAATTACTGTTGCATTAACTCCAAAACACAATTCCTGATTTATAGCTCTGTTCAGATCCAACTGTCATAATTCCACATCATAATTTCAGGTTAAAGTTTGGTTTGGAATTCCACTGTCTCTGTTTTCTCTTCATTCCAGGCGTTGTGATCGTAACCCTTGCCTCCAAGACAACAAAGTCTGCCTGCAGGCTCCAGTCTCCATTAACTTCCACTTCATGTCTTTGGTGTCCAACATGTCGACACCTACCATCCTCTTTCGGCTGTCTGCAACTCGCATCCTGGGCGACACGCTGCGGTTCGGTCTGTTGGGTAACCGGGGAGTCAAGCATTTCTCCGTCCAGCGGTCGGACAGACAGACGGGCCAACTGGTGCTGTTGAACTCCGTACAGGGCCCTGCTATGTTGGAGGCTGATATAGAAATGAGCGAGCTGGAGAGGAGGGTGCTGCTTGGGCGATACATCACAAAAGTCACTCTCTTTGTGTCCCCATATAACTTTTGAGAGAGGTAGACAGACGATGGACTGACAACACAGTGAAATAATTTACAGGTGAGATATTGGTGGCCGGGCCTGCGGAGGTGAGATAGGAGTGCTATTATACTTATTTCTGAGGTGCCAATTTAAGAGGACTAAATAATTTTTTGTTGCAAGGGCAGAGAAATTATATATTTCCTCAGAATAAGAAAATAAAATCATAATTTTTATTCATTCTATTTCTACCAAAGTATTTATGCAGTGTTGTAGCTATTTTTAATATACTGCCTGGCCAAAAAAATAAAATAATAATTGGCGTTTGGATTTAAATAAGCAGATACTTAAGAGCCTATGATTGGATCATTATTGCAGTGATGAATATGTTTCAGCTTGCAACAATTATTTTAATCCTAACTGTGCAGTGTGTAGCTTCTCATTTCTTAAACACCATGTCGGAATGCGTATCGTGGTCGTGGAAAAGATGTTACTGTGTTTCAGAAGGGGCAAATTATTGGCCTGCATCAAGCAAAGAAAACAACTAAGGAGATTGCTGAAATCACTGGAATTGGGATAAGAACTGTCCAACGCATTATTAAAACCTGGAAGGATAATAATGGTGAACCTTCAGCTTTGTGGAAGAAATGTAGTCAGAAAAAATCTTGAATGATCATGATCCGAGATTACTAAAACGCTTTAAGTTGCATTGTAAAAAAATCGACAGTAGAACTCACGGCTGTTTAATAGTGAAAGTAAGAATATTTCCACACACACACAGTGGACGAGAACTTACAGGATTGGGACTAAACAGCTGTGTGGACACAAGAAAGCCTCTTGTTAGTGAGGCTAATTGTAAAAAACTTCTTCAATTTGCTAGAGAGTGTAAAGATTGGACTGTGGAGAAATGGAAAAAGGTCATGTGATCTGATGAGTCCAGATTTACCCTATTTCAAGCAGTGATGTTGTGATCTGGAGTTGCATCAATTGGTCAGTTCTAGACTCAACAATGTTATGCAGCAATAAAATGAATTCAGCTGACTACCTGAATGTACTGAATGACCAGATTATCCCATCAATGAATTCTTTTCTTCCCTGACGACACGGGCATATTCCAGGATGACAATGTCAAGATTCATCAATCTCAAATTATAAAAGAGTGGTTCAGGGAGCATGAGGAATCATTTTCACACATGAATTGACCACCACAGAGTCCTGACCTTTCCTGACCTTAACCCCATTGAAAGTCTTTAGGATGTGCTGGTGAAGACTTTACGGAGTGGTTCAACTCTCCCATCATCAATACAAGATCTCTGACAAAAATCAATGCAACTCAGAATTAAATGTTGTGACGTTGCAAAAGGTTGTTGGAATAATGCCACAACGAGTGTGCACCGTAATCAAAGCTATAGGCGGTCCAACAAAATATTAGAGTATGCAACTTTTTTTGGCCAGGCAGTGTATATGTGATTTGTTTTGTAATTTGGAAATGTGAAAAATGGTGATGAATTCGTTAAAATGCTTTTAAAACATTTCAGGGTCAATGAAAAATGTCTAAGATGATGAATAGGAACAACTTCTTAAAATTTGAGTTTTAAATGCATGTGCTAACTTGTAATATGTATGTAATATTATGAAATGTATATAAAAAAAAAGTTTTGATTCAATCACTAAAAATATCACGTTGTGTAACATCAATTAAAGTAATAACACATTTTCCCTTAGATCTTGAATGCGTGTGAATTTCCACAATAATTATTTAAAAAAATAAATTAATTCACACTTACTTTCAATGTAAAAATGACTACCAATATAATTCATTATATTTTCTTAAATTTCACAAAGTTTTTCTTCAATTCAACCAGAATTAAAAGGTTATTCCAGGTTCAGTACAAGTTAAGATCAATCAGCAGCATTTGTGGCATAATGTTTATTACCACAAAAACTTTATTTCGACTCGTCCCTCCTTTAAAAAAAGCACAAATCTGGGTAACAGTTTACTCTTACAATGTTAGTGAATGGGAGCACTGTGTTTAAAAATAAAGCCACAAGACGTAAACAACATGCACGCTAACATGATTTTAGTGCAATCCATTCACTTACTAACCTTTTCTGTGTAAAGTTATATCCATTTTTAAAACTTCGTCATCATGAAACGTAACGCTGCAAACCCTAAAATGACAGTAAAAATTAAGCTTCACATTTCTGCCAATTTGTACTTTTATTAAAGAAAATGATTTTGACACAAATATTTTCGATTGAACTTAAATTGTATTGAACCCAGAATATTCCTATAACCTGCCATGTCATTAAAAAATGAACTTATATGATATTTTGAATTGAGATAATCAGTTTGACCAATATTTTCAACCAAAAGCAATATCGGTTGATCTAATGTTGGCTAACCTACAAGGGTCCTCTCTGTGAATTTATGGCTTTATCATCACACAACAATTATATAATGACTACCTTTATTAGAGATTGACCGATAGTGGATTTTGCCAATAATCGATTAATCGGCAGATTAGTCTTTCCTTACTGGGATGGGCAGAAACATAGAAGCTACAAAAGTCCAAAATTAGTAAAATCCCAGATATGGGTTTAATGTGCAACCAAAATGAATGTGCAAAAAACAGAACATGCACTCTTACAATCATCTCCAATATATTCAACTAAAAATACTATGAAGTAAAAATTGTCATATGGGCTAATAAACACTGGACGAGCAAAAATTCATTAACGGTAAAAGATCAAGAGATTTTTTTGTCAATTGTCTGGTATTATAAAATACATTTTTACTTTTCCCAACAACACTGTCAGTCAAAATCAACATGAATTAAATCAATACATTTTATATATATATAATAGTTAATGTCTATGCTACATATGTCTTTTTTTCATGTTAATAATCGTGATTTAATCCATAAACTTTTTTTTATGGATTGTGATTGTGACTTTGCTCCATTAAAATCCTTTATATGTAAATATTCAACAAATTATTATTTTTATTTGGCCAGGTGAACAAGAAAAAAAGATTTTTTTCGATAAAATTTAGTTCCAAAAAGCAAAACTCAGCCTGATGAAAAATCGGTTAGAACCGACCTCTAACCTTTATTTAAGAGTTTTAGCTTTTCAAATTGAAATGTTCTGTTATTATCTCAAGATGAATCTCAATTTAATTAAAATAAATGTAAAAAAAAAAATACATTTTTATAAATGTAAAAATGTAATAAAACATTTTTGAAAGTGAAAACCTGTTCATCATAGAAAGTGGTGTACTGAAGACACTGTCTGTATGAAATTAATATGAAAGTATTTTTAAATAAATTCAAACCAGAAAAAGTGTCATTGACCCTTCAAAAGAGAGACCCAGAAACCTGATTGGATACATTTTTAATCAGAAGCACGTTACTTCCTTTAAAAGCAGAATACCTATATACACCTCCAAAATCTTCATTTGTTGACAAAGTGGAAATGGTATGAGCCAGAAATTTGGGAGAAACAGAAAAGAGAAATGTTGCACTCAGGTGTCATTCGACCCACACAAGACCGCAGATCCTGGAACTTCTCTAGGCTCATGACATGTACTTGTGTAATCACTCTCATTAAGGCATTCAACTTTTCCAAAACACAGATTATGATTCCCATTTAACGTGACTGTCATTTTCAATTGATGCTGAAGGAAGTTCACAGCAGATACAAACAATCAGATCATTTTATTAACAACGGTTCAATTCAACTTGTACAGAACAAAACAAGAAAAAAGAAAAGCTCAGTTGGTTTTGTTATATATGTATAGTACATCGCTTAATCAGATTTGAGGAAAAATACTTTTCATAATACATTTGTACACTGAAAGAAAATACAAAATTCATCATCAATGTCATTTATCATTTCTATGGCATATATCAGATTTGACGGATAGGAAGCAGTGGTTGTGAATGAATGTGCAGATATCACATATGACGTTTTTCCAGTGCTATTTTAACTTGTTGAAAAATAGTGTCGAAGAATAGTCAACCAAAAGATGCAGTTTTCATCCAGCCATAGACAGACTAATATTGAGACTGTATACTGGCACCCTTTGTAAACTATTGATACAAACTACTTCCCTGTTGTGTGCTCATGCAAATATAAAATGTAACTACAAAAGAAATATGACTAGAAAATACTAGATTTGTTAGCTTGATTGGATTCTCTCAAATAAAGGTACCCGGGTCATATTTCAGCCAAAACTAAAAAATATGAATATATTAGATATAGCATATTGAAAATTAGGAATATGTTTGTACCATTAACATTTTTTGCATATTCACATTATTATTATGACAATTAAGCCTATACACACCCACACAAAATTCTTCCATAATGCAAATTTTGGAATTATTATAATACAGTCTAATTTTGTCTTTTGATTGTGTGGTGAAATATGACCCAGACATGTTCGGTTACATGTTTTATGAGATTTCAACAGAAAACAATTTAAACAGTGGTTTGAGTAAAATCTCAGGTCACTATAAATGATATGGTAATAACATATACTATAACCATGAGTAGTTTGTATCAATATATACAACATGCATTTATGGATCACCTTCAAGCAATTGAAAAAAAGACATTTGCTGTTGAAAGAAATGATTTAGACAATCTGTCTAACATGGAGAGATGAACAAATTGGAAGGGAAGAGCTGTATTAGTTGCTATGAATTAAAACAAATTATTTGTCTGTTATTCATTTTTCCACATGCAGAAAACCCACAACCAGGTGTCATGAATCAAAGCAGAAGCAGATATTATGCGATTAATTGAAAGCACATGAAGCAAAGGGAACATTGGGTGCATTACCTTAAATATTGTTTTTTGAGTTTTGCATCCAAATTATTTCAGAAATCATCCTAATGCGGATACATTCAATAGCAGGGCAAAAATTTTAAATGCCTTGCATGCAGAAGTCATTTAAGAACAAGCCAATTAAAGTAATGTGCAGTTCACCCACAAATTTAAATTCCATCATCTCCTCAAGTCATTAAAAACTTTAAGCCTTTTTATGTGAAACATTAATTCTACATTATAATTATTTTTTGTTACTTGGAATGTATCCTTTTTGATCCTTGTTTAAGTGTGTAACCCATGGCTGATCTAGTTTTCTGTAAAAAAAGAAAAAGACAAAGTTAAGGCAGTTTGTCATCTTACTCATAATCCTCTATTAAAATGTTACAGCTATTTACAGTACGGATGGTTTGTTCCCCGCTCTCCAAACGGCATGAAAACAGATGATTAAATTACAGTTTGAATGCACAAACACTATAAACAAAGTCCACTTTAATGCCATTTTGTACAAAATGCATACAAATATAGCAATACAAAAGCCGAATTATTTTTAAAAGGCAGAGATGTACAAGGTACAAATTCAGTAAAGTAGCAACTTAATTGACAAAAAGTTGTATCATGAGATTTTGCTTGAGTTGAGTTCACAAGATAAACTCAATAATAATCTGCAAAAAATGTTTTTCTTACTGGGTTTGTGTCATATTTTCTGGTAAAACAACAAGATATTTTGTCTTATTTTCAAAGAAATCTAACCAGTTGAGGTGGGGTTAACTGACTGTCACACACACACACACACACACACACGCGCATGCGCACACCTTGTTTCCCCTTCATACTACGTTTTTTTATTTTCTTTCCCCATTGGCAAATATTTCTGTCATAAGCATAAACATTACAAAATGCTGTTAGATTTCTCTGAAAACAAGACATAGTATCTTGTCATTTTTCTTCAAGTAAATTAATTTTGTTTTAAGAATGTTTCGATATTTTTACTGGAAAAGAAGAGAAAAGTACTCTGTAAAAAAAGATTTTTGCAGTGTAGTAACAGTTTTTAATGGATTGCAATCATGACAGTTCTCAAAAATGTTGATAAAAGATTTCACCCCAAAACCAACCGCAAAACTCAAAATAAAAACTAAAACTAGTAATTATGGACGGAACGGAGTTTAAATCTTTTCAAACAAAACAAGGTCATTTTTGAAACCAAAAATTCCACTAAAATCACTCTTACAAAGTCATAATGACACACACTTCTCTGGTGACCAATGATATATGAGCAAGGCATTCCAATTCTTTGTATCGAGGGTTGGGGATGTTTTTAAGCCAACAGAATAGTCAGTTTAGGTGGTACTATAAAAACATGATCTGTTGACTGCTAGACAACTCCGATGAGAGGTGACCATACCACAGCCATCATATATTACATCAATAACAGCATGTAAACAGCCTGACGTCTTAATGCGGTCAATGAGATGCGGTCAGCGGGGACATGTAGTCCAGCCAATCAATCCAGAATCAACTGCCGGCGTTACATTTATATTATCACTGCGATTGAGACAGGACAATCTGAAGTTTGTAAATCCGGTTCAATCGGCTCAGTTAAGAGCAGTTCTCATTCAACACTTAAACCTTCACAGCGCATCCCCCCCAAGAAACCCTACCCCAACAAAATAAACCAACCAAATGATGGAAGAAATTCCAAGAGTGGGAAAAAGAATGAATGTTCCCAATGGGAAAAAAAAGAAAGAAAATAAAAAAAGTAGCCCATGATGAAACCAAACGTTTTGATAAAAACAAACTTTTAAGGAGATTCACGGACAGATAATCCATTGACACACAAAACACACAATCTCTAACTCAGACGGGCAAAAAGGCCCAAACACGCATTCAAACAAATCACTCAATCGTTGCCACTATGCACATCTTCAGTAACGGTCTTATTTCTAAAGCATGGACATTAAAAATTGCAACAATTTGCTGCCTATGCTCAACATCCTTGCAAATAATATATAAAAAAAACAAAATGAACACAAAAGCTAAATCACACAACCCCTCATGCAAAAGCAATTTAAATCAGCCAAAACAGTGACAATAAATAAAAAAAGATTTTTTAGCTGGAAAGCAAACAATTTTTTTTTATCTTAGCGACATTTCAGCTTGATATTGAAGAAAGCCGATTTGATAGGAGTTGTCTGGAGCGCTGCGTTTCGCAGCACACACAAATATGTGCAGAATAAAGGATGCTTGCAGGTTCCGCAGCAGGCAGATTTACAGATGATGACGTAGGACAAGCACAGTCAGGGGAAAAAAAAAAAAAAAAGTTTGTGTTGCAATTAAAACTGGGTCCCAATGTGGCCGTGGGCGGTACCACGTAAATGCACACACAGTCTCAACGCCCGCTCCCCCACCTCCATTAAGTTTGCTTTACCAATCCCAGCGTCCTTCCCCGGCCCAGTACGGAGAATGGCGGATGGGTCGTGCTGGGTGTTTCGCCCCACGGGGGAGCAAAAACGCACTAGCCCTGCCCCACCACCCCGTCTACCTGTTCTTCAACTCTTGCGTCACGCGCTTGGTGATGCGACCGCACAGCAGACCCATGACGAAGAGCAGCAAAATGCTCATCGACATCATGCTCAGAATGTAGTTCTTGGCAGGAGATGAAAAAACCTGCCCGGCCAGGTCGGAGAAACCTTCTGCTGGTGCTACCTATAGAGGAAAGACAAACCACAGACACATCAAGAGAGATTGTGTTAACAATGCATTAGTATTGAAAAATGCTTATATATGCTGGTTTGAGTGTTTTTGTAACTGTTGATCTCCTGGGATTTTCATGTGCAACAGTCTCTAGAGTTTATTCAGAATGGTGCGAAAAACAAAAAACATCCAGTGAGTGGCAGTCCTGCGGACGAAAATGCCTTATTGATGAGAGGTCATCAGAGAATGGCCAAAATGGTTCAATATAACATGTCAAACCTTGAGGTGGATGGGATACAACAGCAGAAGAACATGTCGGGTTCCACTTCTGTCAGCGATGAACAGAAAGCTGAGGCTGTAGTTGGCACAGGCTTAATTTTGTTTTCTGTTGAGATACACAAATGGTAGACCCACTACAGCCTCAGTTTTCTGTTCTTGGCTGACAGAAGTGGAACCCAACGTGTTCTTCTGCTGTTGTATCCTATTCGCCTCAAGGTTTGACGTGTTGTGCATTCTGAGGTGCTATTCTGCTGCCATTATGATGCCTTAAAATACTGTTTAGGTAGGCCATGTCTTGGAATAAAGTCTATACTTCAATACCACAACAGAAATGAAATTTTTTATCGACATCTAAAAGTGTTGTCATTACCGGTACTTGTATATGGTTTTAAAAAAACAGAATGATAGAAGAGGATTGAAGAGGGTTGAGTTTTGGTGGGTTTGTGTATATTCGTGTTTTATTCACCCTGGCTGCGTAACTCCACATGTCAATGCGGTCCTGTAATCTCTTCTTACACTCAGGCTGTAATCTCACACGCTTATCCTGGAGAGCTTCCATTAGACATGACATCTCTGTACAAACACAGATTGTAGAAATCAATATCTATAAGCCGTTAAGCAGCGTAAAATCATCTATTCATTTAAAAAATACATACGTCTTCCTCGGCCAGGTGGGATTGCGGCACACTGGTGTTTAATGTCCAGAGCGCAAGCTGTGTGTAGCACTGGATCCACAAAGATATCCGCCTTACTCTCCTTCAGAATGTTCAGCACCTCCTACAGCAGGAATGTGTCAGGAAATGAATGAGAACAAGAACCATTTAAGAGAATTGAATCAAATTTATACAAAGACATCAGTTACTGCACTTACACTAGTCATAGAAAGTTGGACTCAGCATCAGATAGTCCGGCCATAAATCGTTTACAGAGCGTCTAATGCATTTTGCACAAAAAAACTGCCAGTTCCAATCTTATTGGATGACTTCTAGTCAGGCTGCACAGGTCTATATCACTCCACGTTCACAAACTATACAATTTATCAGGTAGCACTTCTAAGGAAGAACTAGATGCTGGATTCAAAGGTTCGACTTGAATCTTTGAAAGATAACTCAGAATTTAGTTTGAGGCCATTAATGTTAAATGGCATTTCCTTGTGCAGATATGAATACCCAGATGCGAGAAACTGCTGGGTTTCGGGAAGCTTTTTAAAGAATGACTAACTTGCATTCTTCGGCACACGTGCTCTCAACTCACAAACACATACAACAATGAATGAGTCGGGGGCCGTACACACCGAACATGTTTTTCCTATGTTTTACTAGATATACTTAACATGCTGGGCAGATATCTTTTACTGTTGCATTTTTACACAAAGTTAAAACAACTTCAAGTTTCAAAAATGCCTGTTGAGACACCCGTGTTCAGTTTCATTCGTTGTGCTGCGTCTAGCTTGTTTTTAGCCAGTTGTTGCAAAGACTGGACACTAAAGTAGTTTAGGCTGCAAAGGACTTCATGTGACTGTTACCTTGTTACACATGCTTCCAGATTTTTTTGCACGAAGCAAAGTTTGGTAGTATCAAGTATCGCAGTGCTTTGTTAAAACTTTGTTTACTGTAACAATACGATTACGACCACTGCCTACCAAGCTTACATAAAATACAGCCTGTTGCAACAATACTTGCATGGAAAAGAAGTTATAAAGAGAGTGAACAATTTCAAGTTGGGTTCAGGCTTAAAATCTGAAGGTAACATTTGGGTCGTGTAGGGTTTGGTCACTCAGTCTCAGGCACGCAACTACCCTGCTAATCTTGCTAAAGGTCTTACCTTTTTGCATCCATCATGGCTTATCTTAAGCAGGTTGACTTTCAAACACTCCTCCACCTGACCCGTTTGCTCCTGCGCCGCGACTTCCTCCGCACAGAGCCGCGGGATCTGAGAAAGACGAACCAATCCTCACATTTATCAACTCAAACTGAAAGATCTCTGTATACCTGAAGAAGACTGTCAGATGGTGAAGGTTACCTCCTCACTGCACTGTAATTGCAACTGCGGGTCAAGTCTGTAGTCTAGCGCAGACTCCTGTAAAATCACGCGGATCTGATCCTCACAGTCTGGAGAAAGACGCTACAGACACAAACACAGACTCTTTGTCATGAGTAACAGTACTTTGACCAAACAATGCTGAAAGCTAGCACGTTATGATATTGTACGGATGTCTATGGAAAACTTCAGACCTGGTCTGCGTATTTGAGTTTGAGACAGGAGATGACCTGTCCCTCCAGCTCATTGTCATCTTTGGCTTTGTTCAGAATGTTTTGGCAGAACTTGGGGATGTCGGCCTTGCAAGCCTTCCTCAGCACCGGATTTAGACGATAATCTAGAACAAAACAAGACAGTGTGTTGATTTCAGGGATGTAAAAAATTACATAAATTCAAAAACATTCAAAATGACTAGTCAGTGGGTTACCTGAACAACTAGTCAACTAATCAGTCATAGGGAAGCTCTAAATATGAAGGCTGGTTTTGGCTTCAACTTTTCATAACCAACTAATTTTTCATCTAAACTAGGGCACTGCCATCATCAACCTAGAATGTGGACCACTTCCGCTATAAGCCACTTCCAGCTATTTTAGCGATACAAAAATATCATGCTGCTTTATATTACAGGCTGGCAATATATGTCCTCATATAATTATCCGGTTTTGGGCACATGTACTTTTACCGTTTATCGCATTTTGCCATCGTTTTATCACACAGTTGCACAGGCAGAATGAATGAGTGATCAGGCACTGACACGGACAGTCTTCCGTGCCGTCTGACACGCCTCCACAAACTTTACGCAACCAGCAGAAAGCTGCTGGGCAAATGCTGCTTCAACTTTCTTTGCACCAAAACTGCATCTTGTTTCATCTTAGCAAATTAATAAACTTATTTTACTCTCCGTTCATGTCAGAGCGCATTCTCTTTTTCTTAGTGGTGTATAGTAAACAGACACACAGAACACACATTCAGCATGGCTTATGAAACATTGCGTTAGGAAATAAAAGGTATCAGAGGTTATGCAGGTACGTATGATTGGAGGTTTACATGGAGACAAGAAACGCTGTATCGTCACGATCTCGGTAAAGAAAGAAGTAGATTATATTACCGTCTTTTCAATACAACACAGAACAACAAGTGAATGATTTACTTTACTATGAATGCTGGAGTTAGACATGATCTAGGACATCATTCTGCTGTACATCCTGTGGATGTGTCATGGTTTATAAACCTATATCACTAAATTCTGGTATTATTATTCTGCAATAGATTTACATTGCAGTCAATGACAGTGGAACTGTCACATTCGACAGAAATGCAGCCGCTGCTTGCTTACGCATTGCAAATTAAGGTGGATGCAGATATATATAGAAACACTAACTGACCTCATCAATCGACTAGCCAACTGTCGACCACAGTAACCAATCAATTTATGTCCATTGTGACCAGGAGAAAATCTCATCAATGGCTCACTACCGAGATGAACATGTGAAGGATGCGGAGGAGAGCGTCTGTGTGTGAGGATTTTTGTACCTGTGTTCTGGGTGATCTGTCTCTTGGTGATCATTTGTTTGCATTTCGGGTCCATCAGCTCACTGTTCTTGTTTTGTTTGAGGCACTGCAACATGTTCTTTGCATCCGTCTCAGTGCAGAAACGCTGTAGACATACAATAAAAGACACATTAAAAAGCGACCAAACACAAATTCATATTCTTTAACAGTTTCTACACATGAACCAAACTAAATTCCTATCAATTAGTACATTTTAGAGGCTTTTGGAATGTAATTGATGAGGTTTTGGAAGTACACTAGCTGTGTTGTGTTGTCTCTGGTTGTGTGTGTGTGGTTGTAAATGTGTTGCCCGCAAACACACCCTGATCATCTGCTTGCAGACTCTCATGAGCTGGAAGTCAAGCTCTGGATCCATCATCTCAGTCTCCTGCAATCTGAAAAGCTTCTGTTGACAGTGCTGAGTCAGCTGCTTCTTATTCTCTTTCAAACACTCGATCACCTGAACAGACACAAACACCACAGATTAGTTGTTTTGATTTATTGTAGTTGAAAGGTAAACTATGGCATAGTGTTCTCTAGCGTCAAGCGTTTCAATTATAAAATCGCCAGTTCCATTTCTTTCTCATCGTATACCCTGATTCCCTCAGAAATATATCACATTACTGAACTGGGTTGCAAACATGGTTTCATGTTAAGTTTTTGTCAATAATGAGCTTCATGTTGATTTTGATATATATTATGAAATGGTAGGCACTTAATACTTATGGTTGGAAGGAAATCACAAAATCTACACATTTTCCACCAATTTCTGTAAATTATCTTTACAACAGTTAACAGAGACTTCACTAACATTATTTGAATAAGGAATAGAGTATCCTTACATTTGTTCAGTTTTGGTATCATCTCAGTATCACTTCTTAAGACATTCCTAATTGACAGGAATACTGTGGGAGTTGTGATGGCGTTACCTGAGCGTTTCCAAACACCACATTCTGACAGTGCTGTTTGATGTCCTGTCGACAGCTCTCATACAGATCCGGCTCTAGACGAATGTCTTCAGACTGTATGACACAACAACCACATAACTCAGCTTTCTATGGAATAATACTTAACAGTGTCCAGTATACTACAGCATTAAAGGGATATCTCACTCAAATATGAAAATTCTCTCATCATTTACTCACCCTCATGCCATCCCAGATGTGTATGACTTTTTGTTCTGCTGAACACAAAGATTTTTTTGAAGAATATCTCTGCTCTGTAGGTCTTTCAGGTCCTCACAGTGTGAATAGGTACCAAAAATCTGAAGCTCCCAAAGACCATAAAGGCAGCATAAAAGTAATCCATATGACTCCGGTGGTTAAATACATGTCTTCAGACGCAATATGATAGAAGAAACAGATCAATATTTAAGCCCTTTTTTACTATAAATTATCCTCCCAGCCCAGTAGGTGGCGACATGCACCAAGACTGCGAGTCACCAAAAACAAAAGAAGAATGTGAAAGTGGAGATTGATAGTAAAAAAGGACATAAACATGGAGTAGTTTCTCACCCACACCTATCACATCACTTCTGAAGACATGGATTTAACCACCAGAGTCTTATGGATTACTTTCATGCTGCACTTGCAATATTTGGAGCTTCAAAGTTCTGGCCACCATTCACTTGCATTGAATGGACCTACAGAGCGGAGATATTCTTCTAAAAATCTTCATTTGTGTTCTGCTAAAGAAAGTCATATATGAGAGATTTTGAATTTTTGGGTTAATTATTTCTTTAAACAAAATAATATATCCGTTTAATTAAATAGATCTAGATTTTAAATATGCACACTTTTACATTTAAAATGTATTTTGTATATTGTTCCAAGATAAAATGTTGTATTAAACTTGCTAACAATAAAGATGACCAAAAAAAAAAAAAAAAAAAAAAAAAAAATCACATTTTAAAAATACATTTAATTGTCATTTACATAATTAAAAGTGAGTTTTAGATATTTTTATTGGGGAAACAATCCAAAACAAACAAATCTAAAACATATTTTGTTGCAGTTTATAATGGGGCGAAGACTACCCTCTTTCACCATTATGTTCACTTCAATCCATCTTTAACTCACAAAAAAAAAACTAATTAATTAACAATTAATAAATCTGCATATTGCCAATTTTCTTCACAATAAGAAATGCACAGTGACATATTACGATTCAATAAGTCGCGAGCCATCACGTTATAATCTAGCTGCAGCAAGCACACACTCGAGTGATGAGCTTCCCCGCGACTCAGTGCGCGATTCAGCCAGGTCCAGTTTCAATCTCTCCCCTTTAGATCTGGACATTCGTGCAAGAGGTGGCGCTGGACGCACAGAGGAATGACAGTTTCGGAGTTTGTAGTGATTTACAATTTTTTTTTTTTTTTTTTATTGTTGATGTTGTCGATAACGTTGACTATTTGTTTCAGCCCTACTCGACAGTCCTAGTCCCCGCTCACATTCAATGTACGTGAACGAGCGCCTGTAATCTTCTGAAAAAAAACGTTCCCTAGTAGAAAGTAAATCGTAGAGAAATGGGAAAAAAAATGTGCATGACCATTTTTAATTTTGGAGTGAACTTTTCCTGAAATTAAATGTTCAAGGAAAAAAAGTTCAATATACTAAAGTTTAAGACATGAATGTACCAACCATCTCCAGTTCCTCGACTCGGAGCTGTTTTCGGCACTTCATGGAGACTCGCTGATCTTTCACTTCTTGTAGCGTGTCGTTCCTCACTGTAGTGCTCAAACAGATCACCACATCCACCCTGAGTGTAAACAAACCAGCAAAAACTTACAAAAACACTTTACATCACCACTAGAAGACATAACATAAGATTTTTACCAATATCAGCATTGAGACTTTTTTTACTGTGGCTTCTGAGCCTGAGTCTCAGAGTTAGAATTCACCTATTCTTCCTGTAATTTTAAACTGTTAACCGCTTTGGTAAACTTTTCTTATTTTTAAACATACTATACAAACTGTATTGCAAATGTAAACGTGTAACTTTCATCATTAAATGAAACTTAAGAGGTATTCAGAACTTGCCTCGGTAAAAACAACCTACACATCCCCACAAAAATATTTTGACACTTAAAACATCATTCATTTGACAGATTAATGAACATAACCCAGCTCGCACTTCTTCTTGATGTTTGGGCACAGTTTCAGCACGTCCTCTTTGCACGCCATCTTGAACTTGTACGAGAAGCGGAAGTCCTTCATCTGAATCTGAAGAGGAGGAGAAATGGATGGCAGAGTCAAAAATAAAAAAAGATAAAGCAGATTGAGCATGTGATTGTCAGACATACCAGCTGGAAGTGTGTAACTCCAACAGCACATTTCTCATTCATTTCCTTCTGGTGCTTATTGGCAACGAGACACTCCATCAGATCCCCTGTGTCTATCTGATTATCTGCCACCTCCTACCAGAGAGAGAGGAACAATGAAAAAAGAGAAGAAAGTGTAAAAATGAAGACATACCTTGACCAAAAACATGACTGTATAGGCTATTTATACAGTGTGTGAAATTAACATCCAGGCCACTCTCACTGGTGGGCTAAATATTTAAAGGAGTAGTTCACCCAAAAATGAAAAATCAGTCATTGTTTACTCACCCCTGTGTTATAACCCTACATCACTTTCTTTTTAACACAAAAGGGAGAAATTGTGAAAATATTTAGTTCTAAATGATGTCATACAATGGCAGTTTATGGTGACAACCTCTTCAAGCTTCAAAAGAACACAAAAGTATCATTCAGAAGTCTAATAAATTATTCTATGAGACTCATGATTGTTATGAAAGCATACGATAAGGTGAGTTAAAAGCCAAAATCTAATGTATTATTTAGTGAAAGACACTGACCGTTAATCTTGCAACATTGAAGCAAAAACTAATTTCATTTAAAAACAGGTCCACCACAGCAATAGTGACAAAAGAACACAACACAGCTGCACACAAAACAAAGAACAGAACTTACTAAACATGTCTGAATGGTTTGTAGTTCAAGAATTGATGCATTTCTATGCTCAGCCTTTTTTTAAATGAAGTCCTCGGAAATCAAACAAAAACTTAGGAGGCTACAGGCACAGACACTGTGTCCTATCCTGACAGCAAACGAAACGTAAAGGCATAATATTCCATAGTAATCAGAGTATTTGTCCTAACCTGCTGTGACGAGTGCTCGTTTTCTATTTTCGGCATTGTGCGTGTAACTTTGAACTGGCAATGGTCCAAAAACTTCAAAAAAATAAGGCTGGCCATAGAAATGCATCAACTCTTCAACTACAAACTCTTCAGACATGTTTAGTAAGTTCTGTTCTCTGTTTTGTGTGCAGCTGTGTTGTGTTCTGTTGTCTCTAATGCTGTGGAGGACCTGTTTTTAGATAAACAAGTTTATGCTTGAACACCCCAATGTCGAGAGGGGGCTGCGTGAATTGTTGCTCTTGTGCTCTATCATAAACGCGCATAGGAGATCAACGGTTGGTCCACAGTTTCACTAAATAATACATTAGACTTCAATTTGTTTCTCACCAAACCTTCAAACAATCATGAGTCTCATGGAATAATTTAGTAGACTTCTGAATTATACTTGTGTCCTTTTGAAGCTTTAAGAGGTGGTCACCATAAACATCACTGAGCAATTTCTCCCTTTATGTTAAGAAAACAAAAGAAAGTTACAACACAATGGTGAGCTAACAATGACTGAATCTTAATTTTTTGGTGAAATATCCCTTTAATTTCCAACCCTGCTTTATATAATTTCATGTCATGATTCTAGTAATGACATACGTGACAGTAGGACTGGATGACGGGCTCACAGGCTCGAATCAACAGCGCCTCGATCTGAATGTCCTGAAAGATAGCACGCACAATAAACACCAAAATACGCCCAGACATTTTGCATCCAGAGCAGAACAATAGGAGACTAAATATAGCGAATGACTCAACACTGAGGCTTTTTAACTTCACAGCAAAACGACACACAGGCATCTTTATTTTGTACCTCGGACTCCAATTCTGTGAGGTTTCCCACCACATCCTTGCAGTTAGAAACCAGATCCTCCAAATGATCCTGCAAGCACTCCAATTCCTAACATTTAGAAAATGTATCACGTCAATTTAAGGTGACATGTTTCAGGAGTTTGTTTTTATTCAAACTAACAGATTCCAACTTTTGTTCTGGAAACTTAATTTTCTTTTGCTACTTTTCATGTCTTACGTCAAGATAAATTACTAAATGTAAAAAGGAAATACATTTGTATACAAATGACATCTTTCCCTCAGTTGTGGCTTCATTTCCACAACAACTTTGCCACTAATAAATGTTATCAGTAAAATTGGTTACCAAGGAGAAAACAGTGTCAATATGAAACATGTGAGAAAAAAAGAAAAATCAAGGTAAATTTCACTGAGTATTTTAGTAAGTGTCATTTACAGTCAAGCTGTAATTTTGTCAAATTATGCAAAAGGTGTATAAATATTAATTTCATTGTGTGCATTTAGGATACATAAAATGCTAGCTATGAAATTAGCCTTCGCAAGACAAATGAGTAGTCCACTGTATTTAAAAAAAAATGTTTAAAATGTAATTTCCACCACAGAATGTTATCAAAAAAAATACACCATTTGAGATGTGATGGAAATTGCTGGATCAAAAAATGTAATTGTTACTTTCTCCTTTGCTGCATGCATATGCACTGTTGTAGTAAAAATAAACTATTGTGAGTGTATAAAGTGTGTTTTAAAAGACCACAGGACCAATAGTGCCCATAAAAGAAGAAACAGCCAGCTATATTGTTATAAAAATGTTAGAATTAATAGTAGTTTCTGTACTGACCTGTCCAGATTCAGTCTTCTCACTGCACCACTTTCCAAGGTCCGTCATGCAACGCTGCTGCAATTCTGGATCCAGTTTGACATCCAGCGCCCTCTGGTGAAGAATCCTCTGAACTTCCGCTTTGCAGTCTCGAGATAACTATAGATTCACTCCAATGCATTAGCACATATTTCTACATATACATATGAAATATGCAACAGACCCACACCCATGCAATCAAACACAGTTCTACATCTCTCTATGAACAGCTAAACTTCTACACACAGCAATCTGCGTGTGTGTGTGTATGATTGGAGTCATGAATGTTGATCCAATTACCCTAAAGTAGAAGAATGTTGATATGTAAATTAGCCTGTAAAATAATTTCCAAAGATCCATGAGTAATTTCCCATTAATTACTACAATTATAGCCCAAGACATTAACATGATTTTAGTTTTTATAAAAGGGGGGGGGGGGGGGGGGGGGGGAGACATTTGCTCATGGCATGCAAGTTCTCTCTTATGGTGAATCGCATGAAACCTGTCAAGAATTTATATTTAATAGACTTAAAAAGTAAAACATTAATTTTTCTTAATCGCTATAAAAGGCACGTACCGTTAATACAACATTAACCAGCATTAACACTTGTCGGAAGGCGGAACCTTTAAAATGTGTCCTCCCGGAGTCATTACACTGACACACACACACACACACACACACACACAAAAGCCTTTCTACCAAGTTGAGCCTAAAAGCTTAGCATAAAATATCATAACACAGCAGTGTTAAAATGCAGAATGAGACATTTTTGTCTGCAATCGCACGCATGTAGATTTCAAAGTAGTGCTGACGCCCTGGTGTGAATCATGAACGCAGCCTCACGATTGCTGTAGGAAAGCAGAAAGCCAGTCTACAAGCAGATTGTAGAAGATCGGCATTAGAGATTTAATGCCATTGCAATGAAAATGCAACCTATGGGACTTGTTTGTGCAATTTGTCAACCACTTTCCCAAAGTTAGACTTTGGCAAACGTTTAATGATACTTGACGTGTTGCTATTTTAGTGTATTTCTATCTTTATACTGTGAAAGGCTTTGTTTGGAAAATGTTAATAAAGTATTATATTGCTAAATAGTTTATTTCCAAAGATGAAAAATGCATTATGACAGGAAAAGTATACATAGTTTCATATTTCAGCACATTCAAAATGTGTGATTAATCATGATTAACTACAAAACCAAATTCCGCAATTAAACATTTTAATCGACAGACATCGCTATATGTAAATAATAGATTTTTTTGCATTACATTATTGAGTATGAGATTTAACTGGATTACAGAAATTAGATTTGGTGGGATCATGTACTTCATTTTCATGGAAAAATGTCAACATGAATGATTTTTTGCAATTTAAATAATTTTGGGTGGTATAACCCACTATGTTCTTCACAGGTTTCATGAGATTCACGCTTTAAGCATTAGCCCATAGGATACTTCCAAACTGTCTTTCGAACTTTCCGATGAACTCTATGGTTAAATTTAGGAAGACTTTCATAATATTTTGTTGACACTTATTGCTCCTATAACATATTTAAATTAAATCCTGTAAAATCTTATTATAGTTACTTAATAGTATTTATTACTGTATATATATATATAAAAAATAAAAATAAAAAGTTCTGAACAAAAACAAAACACCACTTTTGCTTCAATGTTCTGGTAAAATCCCTTAAACTCTTAAAAAAAAAATCTTATTTTCTGATCCAAGTTCACAATGCAGTTAATTTAGTGTGTTTATTTTGGTTGAATGTGTTGTAGTGAGTGTTGGTCGTACCCTTCGTCCTTGCATCTCAGTGCGGTAAGCGTGGCGGTACAGACATGAGAAAACTGCACCAGGAGGCATGAATTCACTTGTCTCATTCCAGCTGTGAGTGTGACAGATACGAGCAGCATCATTCTGACACTTTTTGTACAGGATGGGGTCCAGTCTACAACCAGAATCAGAGGTTATACATCACATGGGCTGATATCTGATGGTGACCTATGCAAAAATATCTGATCTAACATCAAACTACATTAAATACCAACAAACCAACATATGAACAAAGTGGTTTCGACAGCAGGGGCTTTCTTAAAAGGGATGGTTCACCTAAAAATGAAAACTCACTTTACTCATTTACTCACCCTCATGCCATTCCAAAGCACATTACTTTCTTCAGTGGAACACAAAAGGAGAAATTCTACAGTGTACAAGCAGCTCTTTACTATTCAATGAAAGTTTACAGTAACAATGTCTGTCGAGCTCTAAAAAGACCCAAAAAGCACCATAGTCCATACTTTTTGTACACCAAATAATATAGATTTTATGGTGCTTTTTGAAGCTTGACACTATGAATTGATGTTGTATGGAAAAGAGCTGTGTAAAGATTCTTAAAATTCTCCTTTTGTGCTCAAAAAGTATCATACAAAGCATACGGAATGCGAACAACATGGGCGAGTTTAAATTTTTGGGTCCACTTTTGATAGGTCTAATAGTGTATATGAAATGTATATACCTGGTCATTGGTTATTGTTAATAATGTGGTGTAAAATAAAGACATTGGATGTTTGATGAACATTATATATTGAAGGAATCGGTTATTAAAAAGGAAACTGTTTGTTACTCACTTCCAGTCTCTAGAGATGAAGTACTGCAACTCTAAAAGTCTGTGTTCACAGTCTTCAACCATCTTATCAGTGTAAAGGTGCTCCATAAGACAAGACAGAATCCTACAAACGCAAACACACGCATTTTAATCTGAATCCAGAGTAGGTCTCTCTCAATAAATAGTAAAATACAGCAAAACTTCAGCAAAAAAAAAAAAAAAAACACTTTGAATTGCCATTGTGTATGAAATGTGCTATATCAATGACATTGCCTTGCCTAAAATATCAAATGTTCAGCAATCTGACAATAAATCTTTTTGTATTTGCTCTAAAATGGCTAAAAAGTATTTTGTAAAGGACAGGAACAATAATTTGGATCAAACACTCAGTGTTGCCAAGTAATTTTTAATTGAAGTAGTTAAATACAGTACAATTTAGTAAAACGTAAAATGCCTCACAGGGACTTCCAAACCGATTCATCGAAATAGATTAAAAAGAAATGATTTGTAGAAATGAATCCATTTGTGTTTGTGCGACTGTGAATATCAGAGACTACTGAAATATCTGTCCTAGCGCTCTCGTACTTGATTGTTAACTGTAAAACTGTTTTAGTCAGTGTGAAAACAGGGTTAGCATTGTTACATTCGGAACAATGAGTTAAGGGATTGCCATGGGTGACAAAACAGGACTTGCAATGAAATGCTAATATAGCAAGCTTCCCAATGACACTCCATGAAAACAAAATGGTTGTGTGGCATCTAGTCCATGTCGATTACATTGAGCCACATTGAAAGTGACATACCTCTGGAATTTAACCATAGAGGTCTTAAAATGAATACAAAAAGGAAATTTGTTCTGTACCAGAACTTAAAAGGATGTTTAGATATCTTTAATATTTCTGGAGTTATATTCACTCCAACTTTGGAAAGACAACACACAAAAAGTGTTATTTCTCATTTCTGGATTGGCATGTAATGCAACACAAGGCTCTAACGTCAACTGATTTTAGTAATAGACCTACTTATCTCGGTGTAAAAAAATAATGATGCTTGACCTGTAGGTTTGCTCCAAAATCAAAGCCGAAAATGATATTTTTGACCTACCCATCACATAATTATCTTTCTTAAGAAAAAAATATTAATCTAAATAAAACATTTCTGCCAGAAATTTTTTTGAAGCTTGGTTAAAACCCGTTTAAAATTTACATTCTCTTCAAAGCAAGCAGACCAAAATATAGATGACATCATCTTGCACTCAGGGGCGTATCTACATTTCGGTCCAATCAAATGCTCTCTAGAATGAGAACGTCCCTCCCCCTTAAATATTTTAAATACCAAATTTAAGCAAAGTAAAATTAACAAATAACGGTTCATGGCTATGACGTAGACTAAAAGCTACTTTAAAGAAAAGAGACAAGCCTTTCAATTTGTTCGGCACCAACCTTTTTTTCCCCAATAGGAAATTTGTCAACACAGGAAAGAAAACTGTGTCCATCAAGCCATTTCTTGGTCTCTTTAATAAAGTCACTATTTGCTTCTAATTATAGCAGTTTAAATCATATTCCAGGAATATCAAATGGCTATTAGCAGAATTCATTTTTCCATAATCGACTGTCTGGCACAAATACCAATTTGGAATCTAATTGAACAGGCTGTTTCAAATCACATTGGCACTCACATGGGGTCTCCGTTGCGGATGTGTTTGCATGCGGTCTGGATGACGGACTCGCAGGCCTCGTTGAGAGCGCGGTCGATGCGGTAGTCTGCCCCGGGGTCTGTTTCCTGTATCAGTGTCTGGAGCTGATGGATACAGACAGATAGGACAGCTATAATCATAGTCATTCATCACAGACAGTGCATTATTTAATATGAATGAAAACGAGCTATTTGCATTCATGAATGAAATGAATCAACCTCAGTTTATTAAATTACAGGAAGGACAGAGATGCAGTGAATGACTACAAGTGTGCTCATCTGTGTAAAATATAATGAAAATTATCTAGCCAGTAGAACTGGGCAATACAACCAAAAAGTATTTTTAAAATCAGACAAACCAGTTGATTCAAAGCCATTAGATTCAAAATGTTAAATGCAAGGAAGATATATGTAGTTAAAAAAAATTGTTTGGCAAATATTTTCACTGTTATCTAAAGATCGACCAATATATCGGTTTTATTGATTACAGTTTTATCAATTAATCAGCGCCGATAGTTACTTTTGGAACTGTGTGTTATCTGCAAAAATCCATGCTGATATTTGTCAATAGATATTTTTATAATTAATTTTTTTTTTCTTTCACCTATTAATTTACAAATTCAGATTATGATATTTGGAGGGTTCTTAGGTTAATTTTGTATATAACCATTTATGTTATTTAGTTAATTTGTTATTTGAACATTTGTCTTTAGTTTGAATACTGATTTGTTATCCATTTTATATTATTTAATAATTACAACACATTTTCATGGTTAGGTAGTTATTCATTTTGTAATAAATTTCAGCACTATTTTACATTGTGTGTTTTCATTAATATTATTCATTACATTTCATAAATCTTTATTAATATTATTAAAAACTATCGTTTTAATGTGCATCTGGGTAGTAGACATTACAATCTTTTGGAAAGCAGATATATCACGTAAAAAGCCATGCAAAACTATCTAAAACTGTTTTAAACAACATTTTGCTAATTATTTTTATCATTGTTTGTATGCAGCTTTTATGAGCTGATATTAACAGACAAAATAGAAAAAAAAATTATAAATTAGTCACACCGCAGGACCACTTAAAATTAACTAGTAAAAGGCAAAAAGCTAAAAAGTATATATATACCTAAAATCTTGACGTTGATTTAAAAAAAAAAAAAAAGACAATGGACATCAACTACACATGTAAACTCACAGCATTCTGGCAGTGCTCCTCTAATATGCCTTTGTCCCGGGACACCCTCATGAGGCAGTGGAGGGTTCGACCCTTGTGGTGCAGACCAGAGCAGTGCATCTCAATCTCCCCTCTGCACTGAAGCACAATCTCTGGACTGAGAGAATAATCCTCCATCAACATCCGCCTGTAGTCCAACATCTCTCCCTGACACTCGCCATTCACCGTTTGACCTGCGATACAAAGCATGAATACGTTTGAGGTTGCACCAACTACTTGACTAGGCAATCAGCTCTGTCACTAATCATGTTGGGTCTGTGTTAACTAGTCTGATCATTCACAGCAGGATAGAAATTCCCATCCACAAACTGCATTAGTGCATTTGGGTGGAAACTAGAGGTAGACCGATATACTGGTTATATCGATTAATTGGTGACTATATTTGCTGATATTTCGAAAATAAAAAATTATGAAAAAACTAAGTGCAGTGTTCTCCATTAATTACCTAGGCTGTGGCGGCCCAAAAAGCACTTAGTGACAAATCTAGTGACTTTGGCATACCGTAGAAGAGTCGCCAGTACTGCCCACGAGCACAAGGTCTTGTTTTTCCACCGCAGGCACACCTCTCTCTGCGTCTACTCTTTTCAGTGAGCGGCAGAGAGGAGCAGCACATATAATTGACCGCACAGCAGCGGACATAGACGTGAATAAGCTGCGCATGTGGAAACAGTGTTGCTAAGGACCAATCACTAATCTGTTTTGTTTGCTGATCCTTTGTTTTAATTTAAACATTTTCATTTGACCGTATACATTTTATTATTAATCGCTCACCATCACAGGGGTTTTGTTCATTCTGGTTTCTGAACTCTCTGAACTCAGTAAATTAATATAGACTAGTCTGTACATTGCACTTTATTCAAACACATAATAATATACTTAAAACTTTATTAACCTTACACACCCACACACTAAAAAAAAAATAGTTAACATGTCATAATCTAAAATATATAGTCCCAAAAGTATAGAAAAAAAAAATGGGAGATAATCCCTGAAATCAAGTGGTGGCTGAAGCCCTATGTGGGCAATGACACAAGGGCTTACTGTCTTTAAAAATGTACAAAGTTTACTTAGGGGGGGAGCATGCCCCCGGACCCCCCTAGAGGGTTCAAGGTCCACCCACTACAGTCTCACAAAGCCCTGTGGGAAACACTGGAGTCTCTTTAAAGCTTGTTTATACATAAATGTCCCATGTTATGCACCAAAAAAAAATTCTGGTTTATTTGATCTTTATTTAACCAGGAAAGTCTCTTGAGATTACAAATCTCTTCAAGAGTTACAAACAGACAACATAAAACAAATAAAAAGTCAGAAAAGACAATCAAAAACCTCACAACACATTGACAGGACAAAAAATCCATCTTAAAATCTTTCATCAATGACTTAAAAACACTTAGTGGGACAAGTTTTTCCATTTTAAGGCTACCTTATAAGGCATTCCAAGCCGATGGAGCAGAGTACATAAAAGCCCTTTTGCCAAGATTAGTTCTAGCATTAGGGACAGTTAGATAAAATATCCCCATAGTCCAGCATATGCAAAAAGGTGGCTAACAGCAGCCTCCTTTTAGCCTCAAAAGAAAAACAAGCCTTATTTCTGAAATAAAATCCCAGTTTCAGCTTCAGTTTTTTTGAAAGTTGCTGAATATGGGGCTGAAATTAAAGACTATCATCAACTAAAATCCCAAGATATTTATATGAAGTAACAGGATCAATTGCATCACCCTGAAAATTAGTTATTGGTAAAAGCTTTGGTTTTGTCAGTGTTAATTATAAGCTTCAACTGAAAAAGAGATGTTTGAACAGAATTAAAAGCAGTTTGCAATTCCTCAAAAGCTTTTACCAGAGACAAAGCACAGCAGTAAATAATGGTGTCATCAGTATAAAAATGAATATTTGTATTTTGCCAATTTTTTATCAAGATTGTAAATAAAAGGGGGCCAAGTACAGAGCCTTGAGGCACACCATTACAGACAACTATTTTGTAAGATGAAAACACCTCAAATTGAGTGCACTGTGTTCTATCAGACAGATAGTTTACAAACCAAGCAACTGAATGTTCAGAAAGATCTATCCTCAACAGTTTCTGCTTCAGGATCGCATGGTCAATTCAAATCAAAGTCCTTTGGCAGATCAATAACAAGTGAAACAGTGCAGTTTTTTTGTATCAATAGCATCCGCAATATCATTTAACACATTCATAGCTGCTGTAATTGTGTTATGTTTCTTCATGAAGCCTGATTGATACATTGATAAAATGGAATTTGTATACAGAAACTTCTTAAACTGCTCACTAACACGAGATTCAAGGATTTTAGCCAATGGTGACAGCTTTGAGATTGGCCTATACTTGTTTAAAAGTGCAGGATCTCCACATTTAAACAGAGGTAGGACAAATCCCAACTTCCAGATCCTGGGAATTTCATTACAGTGTAAGATTAAAAAGATAGGTAAGAGGTTCAACAATAAAATCTGCAGCCAGTTCTAAAAAACTGGGATCAAGAAGATCAGGACCTGTAGGTTTGCTCTGATCCAAGCATGTTAAGGCATGTTAAAGCATATCAGTTTTGTCATATACAGCAACTAAGTCTTTCATTATACATGCTGGTAACGTATTGGCATTGGTACTGCCTGAAATAGACTTAATAGCCTTCAAAAACTTTCTGGGGTCATTCAGATTATTTCTAGTGAAAGACCAAAAATATTCAGACTTAGCCTTCCTGGGAAGTGAAGAACACTTATTTCGAAGCTGCCTAAAGAGAATCCAGTCAGTATTTGAACATGATTCCCTTGCTTTAGCCCAGGCCAGATTGCACTCTTGAATAAGGCAGGACAGCTCAGTAGAGAAACAAGGATTATTGCGACCTTAAACTCGGAACTTGTGGAACTTTCAGGCAGTTTCCACAACAAGAATAAGCTCAATCCTGGTCCAGTAAAAATAAAATAAATCATGTAAAAAAAAAGCCTACTCATTAAAACTCTTTACATTTCTCTTGTGAATAAAATGTGATTTTGTCTTGGGGACCTTAGCATTTCTAACAGCACAATGGTCACTTAAATCATAACAGAATACACAAAAAGCAGAAAACGTTTGTGGCACATTAGTCAATATCAAATCAATTAGAGTAGATTTCTCTGGACATCTAATATTTGGGTGGGTGGATGAATTAATGAGATGAGTAAGATTCATAGAAATCACAATACATTTTAAAATTCTTTTAACCAACACCAGTTAAGACCGCCAATCAAAATAAATTCAGTGAAGAGAAGTTTAGACATCAGGTGCATGAAAAAAGAAAGTGCATCACTGAGGGGGGTCTATAACAGCCGACCACCAGTATAGAGAATCCTTTAGAAACTTAAAGATTCAAAGTTAGAAATTCTAACCGTTTACAGATGATTCAGATAACCACACTAACAAGAAATTTAAACTTCACATAAATAGCCACACCATCACCGTTCTTAACCCTGTCTGCGCAATACACATTGTATCCATTTATACATATATCCTTATCAAGAACAGACTTGCCAAGCCAAGCTTCAGACAACACAATAACATCCACATGTTGCTTTAGCCCAGATCCTAATTCCATCTATTTTAGACAACAGACTTTGCACATTTAGGTGAAAAATGCCAAAACCAAGGCCTGGGATAGGTTGCACATTTCAAGATATCATCAACAGTAACATAATTTGGCACCTTTTCACAACATTGCATGACAATGCATTTTAGAACGTATGTTGCACGCTAGTTCAACCAGTGAGTTCCTTGACAATGCAAACCAGTCATAGAGAACAATATGGCTTGGTTAACAAGTTTATAATATTTATATCCGGACACAATCGCATAGGTACATGTGCCAAATGGACCTAGTGATAAAAAAACAAGTTCCCGAAGACGGAATGTCTACCGCAGGGGAGAGTACATTGTCAAATTTACTCAACAAGCCACCAAAGTCAGTATGCAGAGTAGCACCACAAGCACGGTCATCTTCTCAGAAGGAATTAAATGTAAGAATCCGGTTGTATGGAGGCGAAGATTCAGTGAAGAGGACAGGCATTGAAAAGTCGTTTACAGCCAGATAGTCAGGTGACCAGGAAAAAGTAGCAGTTCAGGCCCGAACACTCCGCGAAGGGAAATGGGGATTCGGCCAAGTCCAGCCATGGAGGGGTTGTTCCAGAACAGTCCAGGGAAAGTTTGACTCTGCTTCAGTCCATGTAAAGTTATTTGGAAAATGGAGGCTCAAAAAGGTGCAATAAAATACTCAAGGATACTCAAGAGAGTTTTCTTTTACAACAGCAAAAACAAACGTTTTGCTACACAAGATCAATTGTGTTGATTTCAAACTTTAATAAGTGGATTAAAAAAAGCAATGTAATAACATTTACAACACACTTTTCACTGAACACTTCACAGGCAAACCATTTGACATGCTTGATGTGCTGCCATGGTTAATATTGGAATTTTGGTTGAATAATAAACCGCATCTGGGATTTTATTAATTTTGAATAGTAAGAATAAGATTTTTTTTTGCCATTCTATTCAGTGCATCCGGAAAGTATTCACAGCGCTTCACTTTTTCCACATTTTGTCATGTTATAGCCTTATTCCAAAATTTATTAAATTCATTATTTTCCTCAAAATTCTACAAACAATACCCAATAATGACAATGTGAAAGAAGTTTGTTTGAAATCTTTGCAAATTTATTAAAAAGAAGAAGAAAAAAATAAATAAATCACATGTACTCACAGCCTTTGCTCAATACTTTGTTGAAACACCTTTGGTACCAATTACAGCCTCAAGTCTTTTTGTGTATGATGCTACAAGCACGGCACACCTATTTTTGGGCAGTTTCTCCCATTCTTCTTTGCAGGACCTCTCAAGCTCCATCAGGTTGGATGGAGAGCGTCAGTACACAGCCATTTTCAGATCTCTCCAGAGATGTTCATTCAGGTTCAAGTCTGGGCTCTGGCTGGGCCACTCAAGGACATTTACTGAGTTGTCCCATAGCCACTCCTTTGTTATCTAGAGCGCTCTGGAGCAGGTTTTCATCAAGGATGTCTCTGTACATTGCTGCATTCATCTTTCCCTTGATCCTGACTAGTCTCCCAGTTCCTGCCGCTGAAAAACATCCCCACAGCATGATGCTGCCACCACCATGCTTCACTGTAGGGATGGTATTGGCTAGGTGATGAGCCTGGTTTCCTCCAGACATGATGCTTACCATTCAGGCCAAAGAGTTCAATCTTTGTTTTATCAGACCAGAGAATTTTGTTTCTCACGGTCTGAGAGTCCTTCAGGTGCCTTTTGGCAAACTCCAGGCATGCTGTCATGTGCCTTTTACTGAGGAGTGGCTTCCGTCTGGCCACTCTACCGTACAGGCCTGATTGGTGGAGTGCTGCAGAGATGGTTGTTCTTCTGGAAGGTTCTCCACTCTCCACAGAGAAACGCTGGAGCTCTGTCAGAGTGACCATTGGGTTCTTGGTCACCTACCTGAATAAGGCCCTTCTCCCCCGATCGTTCAGTTTGGCTGGGCGGCCAGCTCTAGGAAGAGTCCTGGTGGTTCCAAACTTCTTCCATTTATGGATGGAGGCCGCTGTGCTCATTGGGACCTTCAGTGCTGCAGAAATTTTTCTGTACCCTTCCCCAGATCTGTGCCTTGATACAATCCTGTCTGGGAGGTCTACAGACAATTCCTTAGACTTCATGGCTTGGTTTGTGCTCTGACATGCACTGTTAACTGTGGGACCTTATATAGATAGGTGTGTACCTTTCCAAATCATGTCCAAATCAACTGAATTTACCACAGGTGGTCTCCAATCAAGTTGTAGAAACATCAAGGATGATCAGTGGAAACAGGATGCACCAGAGCTCAATTTTGAGTGTCATGGCAAAGATTTCAAACAAACTTCTTTCACATTGTCATTATGGGGTATTGTTTGTAGAATTTTGAGGAAAATAATGAATTTAATACATTTTGGAATAATTTGGAATTAAATTGAAATTTTGGAATAAGGCTGTAACATAACAAAATGTGGAAAAAGTGAAGCGCTGTGAATACTTTCCTGATGCACTGTACATTATATACAAGTTTCCAATCCTTTACAAACTTTAACAAATTCAAATGCTACTTTATAGTGATACCATAAACAGCCATGAAAAATATGATATCAGTTAACATTAACTTTGGCAACCCAAAAATACTCTAAAATAAAAAAATATTTTTTAAATATCTAAAAGAAAAAACAATTAAACTGAAACTAGAAAACACCAGAAAATTTGTCCAAGGGATTTAGAGACAATTTTAGTCTTGGAAGACCTAGAAAATGTGTGAAAGTAAAATCAGACTATAGAGGGAAGAGTTTGTGTCAGTCAACATGATTAACGTTTGTCCATCATTCCCAACACACTTACCTCGGTGTACGGCTGACTCGAGACACAGCAGCAGGTATGACAGTTTGGCCTCACGGGCTCGCGGCATCGCCGTATCCAAGTTACAGCGGTATTTGCGCAGGTCTGGTTTACAGGCTTTAGCTAGCGAGTAACTGACCTTGTAGTCCTGAGCTATGAGCTTCTGACGAGTGGAAAGAGCATCCTTACACTGCAGATGACACAGTAAGGTAGATATTCTCATTAAAAAGGGCACTTACAAGACATTCAAATGCCACTATGAATAAAACATACTTTGTCAGACATGCTCTCCTCAAACTTGTGGTTGAAGAGACATTTGTAGACTTTGCCTTCTCCTGCTGGAGTCTAAAAAACAAATGAAGTAAACAATTAGCAAACAAGACTGTTAGGACTAAAAATGTTTGAGTCTTGCATCTTACATTTTCACAGAAGCGTTCCCGGTCCTCCCGGCAGACAAAATACAGGTGGCGATCCAAGTGGAAATCGTCCGAGGAAAGTTCAGCAACGCGCATTATGGCCTTCTTACAGTCCTCTTTAATGGTGTATTGACCCGGCTGCTCCTCGGCTTCAGTAACAAGCCCTTTCTCCAAACATGCAATCACTTCACCCTGAGAGTGGATATCCTGAAGGGCAAAGAGAATGAGAATGTGCAAACATTTTGTATAAATTTTAATATGTGTCAGCATGAGAACGTTTCTTTCTGTGGCTTGCTCACTGTAGAGTAGGTAAAGTACTACTCTTTGTAAAGCTGCTTTGAAACAACATGAATTGTAAAAAGTGCTACTTAAATATAATTCAATTCAGCTGAATTTCGCTGGTTCTTCGGTTCGGTCAATTGCCTTTGGATCACTTGACAGCTCTTATAACAATGAGCTATTTGTCCCAAAAAGCCAATCTAGATCCTAGAATAGGTTTTAGACTGACCCTATTCTAGCTCATATTCTAAAATCTTGAAATGTTTCAAAGCAGGGGTGCATAGATATGATCTTGGTAAAAGTTTGATACTGATACTTATGTACTAATACTCATACATTTGAACAAATTCTAACATACCAACATCTAATTCTGCACAACATATGAACAATGGGCTTCATTCAAGAAACATAAGCAGAACAAATTTCTGTGAAAATCGTAGACCTTTTTCCACACTTCCAGGTTTTGAATGCTGCCTTCAAGCACTTCTCTTCATTCGAGGGGATGAAGATATTTTTCAACTAATAAAAACTACATCATCTCAGAGTTTAATGGCACTTTGGTGCTGATGTGTGACTGGTAGCAAAACGAAAAAGCTGCAAAGCCATAGAGCTCTTCAGCTTGTAGTCCAAAAACCTGGAAGAGAATTCGCCATGGATTCTCTCTGGATTTTCCAGTGGGTTTTTATAATGGGGCTTTTGAACTTATGAGTAAAATAAGGTCTGTGGTGAACATTTCTGTGAACGTTTGTTCCACGACATAAATTTCACACAGTCATACCTCTTAAGAGAATTTTGAAGCTGTATTGAATTAGATTTTTTTTTTTTTTTTTTAAACACAGGGCGGCTTCAAAATTCACATTTGAGGTATGAAAGAGTACAATTTATGTTCTAGAACAAAATCTCCATGTATCATCAAGTAATGTTTACCACAGACCTGATTTCACTTTCAAAAGTTAAAAAAACCCACAGTAAAATCCAGAGGGAACCCATGGTGAATTAGACATCCAGGTTCGCCTACAAATTGACGTGTGTGAACAGCAGATGTAATACATTTACCAGTTAAGGCAATCCAACAATTTTACTGCAATTTTACTGGTTTTATGTGTGAAAGTAGCTATTAACTAAGGTATGAAATCAGTGTCGCAATTCAGCTTCATCGAACAACAAAGCATGCAAAAAAAAAGTACATCCTTACAACAAAGCATTCAAATCGGTTTATTTCAATTATAGAATTGTACTCCATTCACTTGCTCAGTTATAAGCTGCATGTCACATCAGCTGCACTGTACAGTGTCTGAAAATTGCAGCATTACTACACAGAAATAATGTAATAGTACTAATAAATAGTTATTAGTAACTACCAAATAGGAAGTATCTGCACTCCTACTCAAAGATATAATTTCATCCTGATTCAAAAGGTTTTCACTAGGTCTCTTTACTTAAATCTCTCCTTGGTCTTAATACACTGACTGGGACCCACAGTGCACCTGGGTTTTACCTTCTCGCCCGTGTTGATGCTTCCACAGTGTAGTTTGTTGATATCATCCTTGCATTTGTCCATAAATCCGCAGATAAGGCGGTAATCGCTGAAGATGATACTGGTCATTTTTGTGATGTACTGGTTACATTGGTACTCTGAGATGTTACTTCGGTGATCTACCAAACATGACACCAGGTAACCCTTCCCACGCTCCTCAGCAGCACACTCCTTAATCTGAGAAGAACAGTTAAAAATGATTTTATCATTACTTTTTGGTACAGTCTGCCACTATAAAACAGTCTGCCACTTTAAAAGGTGAACCGCGTCATTTCTGAGCCCCCACTGTCATTAAACAGAATGGCGCAAAAAAAAAAAAAAAAAAATCCACACAAACATGTTTTCGTTTGGAAACCCTAACAAAAATCAAGAATTTGACAAATTTGATGCAAACTCGGCCCCTGATCATTTTCACATGCAACTAAGATTTTCGGCACACTTGTGATAAATTGTCCATTGTTGCCAAAGGTTTGCTGCAGGTTCACCACTACCGGCGAAAAGCTGCAAACATTTGCAGTGAATCAGAAGCTCATTTGAATGTGAAAATAATGAGTGACAAATTTGCGTCAAGTTTGCCAGAACTCTATATTGTTCGTAAGGGAACGCATTCATTTTGCTACGTTTTGGCCTTCTGTCCACACCGAGATAGCATTTTTGTCCAAAGAAAAATTAATAATGCTTTTTGAAAATGCTCTGCCAAGTTGATACATTTAAAATGCCATCTTTGCATCATAGTGTTACAGGGAAATCAGAGATATTCGAAAACGATAATGTATTTGTCGTCAAAACTCGTAAAGTTTACTCAGAATTTTTGTCCGGCGGTGGAACATGAGGACAATTGAGTTTGAGACAGTACATGGAAATGAAGTAAAGGGAATTTAGCATTTTTAGATGTTTCGGTGTGGACGAACAACTTTTGGAAAACATTTGAAAACGGCAGTGTGGACTGTGGGCATTTTGAAAACGCCTTTTTAAAATGTATTCAGATTAATGTGGACGTGGCCTTGACCTTTAAAATATTTGTTTTCCTTTTATCTAACTGTATTAGAAAGTATGGTCAAACTAAATTCTGAGAGATCAGTGCATATCTGTACTCACCCCACCGATGGTACTCTTGCACACTTCAACAGCAACAGACTCAAACTTTGGATCTGTTGTCAAATTCAGCTTGTAGTTCCACAGCAGCTAAAAATGAAAGACATTTTAATAGACAGGAATTTTATTTTTTTTATGAATTGGTTTAATTTATCAGACATTAAGAAATCAGAAACAAGTGAACGAATGTAATTGCTTATTTTGTCTATAAATGTAAATGCATGGTGTGGTAATGAGGAAATAACTAGAAAATTCTTAAATCTCAAATAAAATAAATTTGTGCAGCAGCATATATATACACATCTACAATGTCTCAAAACAGAATTTCAGAATGATTTTTACTGCTGTTTCAATGATAGTTTCATTTGAGACACTGTCTAGAAATACCATGATGACCTGCAACTAGATAGAATTTATGGTTCTTCAGATCAGTAACAAAAACAGCAGCAATAAGACATAAGCACTTACATGATTGCAATCTGCAGCGATCTCCGACTCCTGCAGAAGAGATTAAGAAAAAGAGTGTAAAATTACAAGTGCATATAGTTACCTTTACAGACTAAATTGCAGATTTCAAACTCCAATAAGTTTCAATAATTAATTTTGTTGTTGGAACAAGAAGTCACAACTGTATTACAGGAGCAAGTAAATGAACCCTTTGGAATTACTTGCATTTAGGTATACAGCTGTCTTAATCTGGTTTATTCTTCAACTAAGTTACAATAATAAATCAATAAAACGTCTTAACAAATGACACAAATGAATGTATTGTTCCTGCACATATTGAATACATCATTCAAACATTCTCAATTTATGTTGGAAAAAGCGTGCAAACTTGGATGTGTGGGTTAGAGCTACTATGACTTATAAAAAGCACTCAAAAATTTTGAGTTTGCTATACAAAAGAAGCATTTGCTGCTGTGCACCATGTCTTGCAAAAACAATCTCAGAAGACCTACGATCAAGAATTGTTGCTGGAAAAGGTAACAGTTATCTCGAAGCGCTTAGATATTCATCTGTCGAAAGTTGAAAAATGGTCAATAAAAGGAAAGGATTTAGTACTGTGGTTACTCTCCCTAGAAGATGACCAGAGAATGTTCAATGAGGTAAAAACAACCCTAAAGTGACAGCTGAAGATTGCAGGAATCATTGGAACTGGTTAACATCTCCGTTCATTAGTCTACTATATGGAAAACTTTAAACAGGCTTTCCAAAAAAAAACATTGCCGTTAGTCTGAATTTTGCCAAAGCCAACCAAGGGTTCACTTATATTTTCCACAACACGGAGTTTTACACATCCCCTAAAACAAAGATATGAAAGGTTATAATAGTTTGTGTGCTATAAGCTTAAGCACATTGTGTTTGTCTATACTTGTGGCTTTGATGAAGATGAGACTGAATACATGATTGAAGATGAGAGCGGAGATCCTGGTAATTCCAGAGGGTTCACATTCTTTGTCTTGCCACTGCATGTGAGACTTTTGCTGTTGTTTGGATGCGTTTTATATTTTTTGCTTCAGTATCACTAGAGCTAGGTGATGTAACAAATATCATTAATATATTTGCGATGACTTCAATAAAAGATAATCAATATTTAAGCATCATTGTGAACATCGCCATGATTTTAGTAGTAGAGTAGTTTCCCGATCATTGCTTGTCTCACAACGATCATCTGTGTTCTGCAACTGCTTCCGGGTCCTTGAATAACGTATAACGTGCGAGTAAGGGCAGCCGGTGGACTTTCTGGTGCCCCCCTAGGGAGTTGGTGCCCTACGCAGACTGCGTAGTCTGCTTATAGGGAGCGGCGGTACTGACAATACGTATGATGTCAATTAAAATTACATATTGGGAAATGTTGATCAAATAAACAAATAGGTTTTACTTTGGGTTTTCAGTTAGTCTTTAGTTTTTTTCCTATTTGCATCTCATGATACTTTCTTCCCCATACTGAGGGAACTGAAAGGTTATGAAAATGCTATGATGGTCATTGATGGCTTTTACTATGTTTAGCGAGATGAGCAAGATGAACAAGTACATTATTTTACAATAGTCCTGTGACATGTTATCAAGCATTTGATAATGATGCGAATTATGACAGTTCCTTTCACTTAGGTCTTTAAAGAATTTTTATGAAGAACCTGGAATAATGTTGTCAATATCCAACAAATTTAAGAGCATATGACAATATTTTATAGATTATATCGCCAGCATCAGAAGAACTAGGCAACTTCCATGCAACTCTGTTGGAGTTTGAAACCTCCGTTTCCATTTTCCTAAATGTCCATTTTTTTCAAAGTATGCACTTATGGAGAGCACTTTCAAAACAACATCGGAGGAAAATTACATCCTAGTGTATGAGAGGCGTAAACTTAGAAAAATCTATGTGTTTTTAAACTTCAACGGATTAGTGTGGATGTGGTTTATTCCTTAAACACATGGTCATTTTTCTAAACACTCTTACATATCTGGGTCTGTAGAGACCCGGCACTTATGTCTATAAAACAATATATATATATATATATATATATATATATATATATTTTCAAGACAATTAGAAATCAATTCGAAATTCACAAACAGGATATAAAATACTGTTGCACAGAAAGTCTACGTGAAAAACAGTAGTATTTATTTGTATGAATATTGTACTCATTGCTCTTGTAATAAACAAAGAAATAGATATCCTGTGATAGCAAAATAGATTTGAAATGATTATAAAAAAAAAAAAAATCTAACTTACAGAAGTGAAAAAAAAAAAGACACATTCTTCGGGTCTCTAGAGACCCTGTGCACTTTTGGTACATAAAACATTATAAAACCTTTTTTTTTTTTTGCCAATTGTGCAATTTTTTGTGTGTCAAACTATTTGCAAGAAATAGATTGAGGTATACAAAAGAGGTGTGAGCACTACTCCAAAAATGTATGAGGTACAGGGGGTGGAATGAGGTCCCAGGTCTCTAAGGGTTAAAGATCCATCCAAAGAATGTAAGAGATTTGCTGTCAACACACAAAGAACTAGAGAGATGGTGGAAATATCTGATGAATTTGATAGAACACATCAACATCTGAAGCATTTTAGAGTTTATCATCACAATTGAAGAACTACAAAAGTATGTGTCGACCGATAGTGGATTTTGCAGATACCGATAACGGAGGTGATGGAAAAGTCCAATAACAGATTAATCAGATGATAGTTTTTAAAATAGATTTATAGAACGTAACAACATATGTGCAGTTGGCACAGACATAGAAGCTAGACTCCAAAATTAATAAAATCCCAGATGTAGTTTATTTTCAAACAAAATCCCAATAATAAATCATAAAAAAATATTTAGTGCATAGGACTTTTAACACGAAACAAGCTGGAAACACACCGGAGCCTCTTATTTTGAAATGTATGCGATTTGGCTTTGTCACAATGCTCTACATTTCATATTTATCAAATTAAGCTTTTTATTAGCGATGGTATCGTTTTTTAAATGGCCGATGCCAATATCCAGAGAGCAGGGTGGCCTATAGGCTGATACAATGCGAATATATCAACTCTTATTTTATATTATACTATATTTTCTCAATTTCACACAAAACTTTAACTTTGTAAAAAATAATCTACAAATAAACATTGTATTTTAAAATGGTAGATAGCAGTTTCTTCTTCTGTCTGTTTAGTAATCAAATACATTTGCCCATGAAGAAATTGTTAATATATTAGGAAGAAGGAAATAACCAGTCCAGCAACCATGGAAGGCATGTCCACGTTAGCGATCACATTTTCTCAACAAAGAAAATACTATAGTGAATATGACATATACTTACAACACACGTGAAGCGCTTTTATATTAAAAATGCACTCACGCGAATGAAAATGAATGAATCAGGTGAGCACTTTAACATAATGAGCTCAAACGCGTCTCTGATATGCATGTTATTGTAGTAACATGATGGCACATAACAACAAAACGACCACTTCAGAGGCAAGCAGCCAATTCAGAGCCCCCAAGAAACAAATCGGCCAAACAGGAAAATACATTGTCTGATGCAGATTATTAAAAAACAGAATATCAGAATATCGGGCGATTTATCGGCTTCTGCGATATACATTACATTGATTTTTGCAGATAACCGATACTCCAAAAGGCAACTATCGGCACGGATTAATCTGTAAAACCATTTTATCGGTCTACCTCTACTACAAAGGGGATGAGATCATGCATTCACATTTCAGAATATCACAAATTATGGCAAGAATTTGAGCAACAAAAACAACAGATTGGAAAGAATACAGCAAAAAAATCAACAGCGACATAATATTTGAGAAAATGTGCAACATCTGTCAAAGTTCAGAATATTCTGACATCCAAAATTGAGAATACAACAATCAATTATAGCCGAAGCACAGAGGCCCCTAAACAAACCAACTAACACAGTCAGAGGATTTACCAGCATGGATTGGGAAAATATATGGTGTTGTTGCTGAAACAGTGCCTTTTCTAGGCTCAAACCTTAAAAGGCACTGTTTCAGCTAGAGCTCTCTTTAACTGTAACGGATGTGGTCTTGAAGCTACAATGAACTGCTGGAGGCCACTTCCATGCATTTGGCAGCTTTAATCAAAAGATGTTGCATTTTAATTGTTTATTCCTCCATTAATAAATTATGCCTCTATTAGCAGCCTCGACAGCCAAGAAGTGTATTCAGTAAATAACAGTTTAGGTCACCCTACCATGGTAACTTCATGGTGATCTTTATTTGAACAGCTGAGAACAAGCGCAGACAGATTGCATCCTCAGCATAGCACAGAAGTGTTAATAGCCTGATGTAAATTTCAAGAATGGCATTCTTAATTTCCATGGAGCTCAAGGCTTGACATCTGTCACAATGTTTCTAAAAACAGCACCCTCTGACTCTTCTATTCAGTGAGCTTATAATTTGTATTTGTGTTGTAACAGGGGTTTGTCAATTCTAAAAGGAACTGACCCTCGTTTTGCTGAGACTTACTTTTTGTTTGATGTCCAAGAGACCCCAATGATTTACATGTATATATAACTACATTAATGCTTAAATTAAATTCATTAATATCTTCTTCTCACCTGATGAAGAAAAATGAAAACTTCCAAGGTAAATCTTAAACCCATCTGTTGTATCACAAAGTAGTAGGGCTGCAAAAAATACGTAGACGCAAAATATTCGCGTCGATTCGTCAGACCCAAAACAAAGATGGCGGCGACGGAGATTATTAACAACTCGAGTGGCTCCTCAGACTATCAGAAGTGCACGCACACGAACGAGCATGCACTCATTCCTCTAAAGTATGGGAATTCTTTAATTTAAAAGGAAACAATTCCGTGATATGTCGTCTTTTGCAAAATGGAGATGGCCTTCCATTCTAGCACCACGGCAATGCACCAGCACCTGAAGAGGCGCCACCCGGGAGCAGCTGCAGATGACAGAGCACCGTAAGTTTTTTTTCAACTCCCCACTTTGCACTCGATGTTGGAATAGGCTATAATACGTTCGACATCTAAAGTTTTCGTTTATAGCTATTAATAATGCGCTTATAGCTATGAATGTCGTGAAAAATACATAGAGGACACTGACAACGCGCTGACAGACAGGACCAAGCAGGTAACATTTAATAAAGTCTCAACTTTCAAATTTGGTCAGTCAAAGAAAATTAAACCATAAATAAGCCTACTATTTTGTGTCTCATAATGTGTTGTGACAGATTGCCTCAGTTAAAGCTGCCCGTGAACCGATCATCTTTTTCTTGGTTAATTTATAGCATCAAATAGGCTAAACATGAATGTAGTGTAACGCTCTTGATCAAAAGGGGCCGGATAGCTTGCCTAAATGGTTGTAGTCAGGTGTAAGCAAAGACACACAAGACGTAACTGATATTCCACCATGGTGATTTATTATCAGCTGTCGTCGGTCGCACGTACACATGGGCAGTTTGCAAAACACACAGCTAACAACAACAACTGCGTTACTGGTTAGAAATAAAAACAGAATAAGAGCAACAGAAACACAAAACGGGCTTACACGCATATGCGATGTTCACAGCTCGCTCTTCCCATATCAACTGCCCACTCTGAGCGAGGGAGTAAGTACGTTCCATCTTAAAGGCGCAGTACCTAATTCTGCTTGTTACAGTAGCCTACATCAGAAGGACTGATGTTTTAACCGCAGAAAGACGTCAGTACAGTAGCCTACAATCCATTATTCAAATTAAAATCCACCGACGTTAATCTTCTTTCTCCTGACTACTTTGTCGGACAAAAATGGCGTATTATGATTGATTGATCAGATCGCCTGTCAATCAAACTCCCAGCGATTTTTTTTTTAATTTTTTTTTTTACATTTTATAATCGAAATTGGACTGAAAAAAAAAATGAATCGCTAGATTAATCGTTTAAAAAATAATCGTTTATCCCAGCCCTACAAAGTAGACATGGACATTTCAGAAATGTTTTAAATAGTCTTAATTTACTTAGCTACTCAACTCACATTTAACATTTAGTGAAAAGAAAAAAAACTATACAGAATACATACAGAAACCTCTAAAGCCAGCATTGTGGAAAATAGAGCACAGATAGTTCACAAATGTCTGCATTGAAGAATCTAAGGCTGCACAATTAATTGTATTTTAATTACGATCACGATTTCTGCCGCTCACGATTAAGCAAACAGAAGGTGTCAGCCAAGTAAAGTTGCAAATTATTGTTAATTTTTATTATAGGCTGTGTCTACAGATGATAGAACAAATCACAAGCTCTTTCTTAGTCCGTTTTCACCTGACCAATCACGCTCTCTTCAGAAGTTCGCTACTGACCAATCACGGTTCATGCTTTCGAGCATGAGGTGAAATGCAAAACCGCACTGCAGATGTTTACACAAGGTGCACAAGGATGATGATGATGATGATAATAATGATGATACACTGTTCTGTGCTCGATGCACATGAAATTAATTCCATCTCGTGTTTTGCTAATGTATGTTTTATACAGAACAGCTGTGCTCCGATTTCGGTTCGTGTACGTCGCTAACTTGCGCGTACCGGGTTATTTTAAAGCACTTCGCATTTACCTCAGTTGCACATTTGACTCATTTCAAATATATTTGGCCATAACAAGTGTGTAACAAATCTTAAGTAACCCCATGGCACTGGGGTTGTGTGGAGCGAGGAAGAGACAAGAGCATTTCTCCATGTATGGAAGGAGCACAAAACGCGGCCACCACTGCTGGTAACACACAGAAACAACACTGTCTTCATTCAAAATAAAAGGCTTGTTAAAATAATTAGGCTTCCTTCAAAATAGATGCTTAAGACTGTATAGTAGGGGTGTCCATGGTTAACCGATTAACCGTTAAAAATTGCGTAACCGAGTGAAACATTTTGCTCGGTTAAGTGGCGTCAATGGCGTGCATTGAATTTAGTTGTAATACATTTTTGCACCACCAGAGACTGAATAAACGAGGAGACACTGATTAGCAGACAACTCAGTGAATGTGCTTTCCATTAAATGAATCACACACACAGTAAACAAATCCTTAACAAAAAAACAGGGCTATTCTGGTGGGTGCGGTGACGCGCTCATGTAAGGGTGGCGGCGTGACGCTGCCAATAAAGCTCCTAAAATCTGTCACAAAGAACCGGCAAAAGTAATGATTATGAATATGTAAAATATAGCAAGGAGATATTTTAATTATTTATTAATAAACAAGTCTTTTCTTTGTCCGTGTCATTTGCAAAGATGAAGTTGACGATGCTGACTCGCGGTCTTCGCAGTAACGCACCAGAGAGAAATGCACATTTCTTACGGATTACATAAGCAGAGAGCAGTCTGTGTCTGTTTTCTTTAGTTTTGAATTATTTGTGAGGCAAGGCTACCTTATACACTGAGTTTCGGTTCATTTATGAGACGAGCTCCAGTTCACGCGCCGGCGCCTCCGCCTCGTGATTATATCGTCTGCTATATTTAATTCTTATTTATTAAATCCAGGCAATTGGTTGATGAAACATTGATTAAAATTAAGACAATTAATACAAAACGAAATTCACTTTAAAGAAAGGTTTTGTGCTTTCTGTTTGATGTCTCTGTGGAAGTTTTAAAGCATCTTTCAGTGCCGCTTTCAGAGCGCTCACGTCCGTAACATTGTGTTTTCCTCGTATGCGAACTGAAATGAATATCAGTTCATGGATTGTGTGTGTAGGCTATAAGAGAGAAAGAGAAAATGCCAGTATTTCATTGAGACTTGAGATTAAATAAACGGCTTAAGTATTGTAGATCTTGTAGTATTAATTTTCACATGCAGTTACACATTGTCGGTTAAAAACAAGAAAGTGGCTGGTAAAAACATTGAGTGGCTGGTAGATTTTGAAATCCACAGTGGCCGGTGGACAAAAAAAGTTAATTTCCATCCCTGGCGCACACTATGGTTAACCGAGTATTAACCGTTAAGGGCCTCGGTTAACGGTTAATGAAAAACTTGAAAACGTGCAGCCCTACTGTATAGCAATTCTGCATGCTCAATTATTACAGGAATATATTACTATTAGCCTACAGATTACGTAGGGTGATATAATAATAATAATAACAATTTAAAGAATGGATCTTAAGATGATGCAAGTGTAATCAACCGAGTAACTGTTGTTATTAGCAATAATGAATATGCAAAACTTGCCTTAATTTAGGTAAAAAGGAGTCATTAACTAGTTTGCAGTTCTAACAACAACTTGTTTAAAATGAGAGCTACTATTTAATGTCATTTTATGCTTTGTTCTTTTAGAATCAAGACGTAAGCAGTGAGAACATTATTCTCAAATTCTGCAGCCCTGTAATTAAACATTTTCAAATAACAGAATAATCATGATTAGTGAATAGAAATGTGCAAAATATAGTTTCATTATCATTTTCACCATTATCGTGCAGCCCTAGAAGAATCTATTCTGACTGTTCAAACTAATCTCAAAGTTAAATCAGAAACAGAAGGTTGACTTTTCTTCAGCCAAAATCGGTCTGTTCTTATCGAAATACAAAACACTGCCCCAGAGGCCAATGTGGTAAGTGTTTTTGGGCGAATATGGGCACATGCGAGCTTAATTTTCCAAGTAAAATGTCCATGAAGGGGCGCCAAAAGAGAGTTGTAGAGCAAATTCAGCTGTACAGGCCATAATATAGTGAAGTGGAATGCATATATGCATATATATATATATATAAAAAAAATGAACCCCCCAACCCAAACCTAAATCTAACCATATTAGATTCTATGATAACAAGATAATATGTACCACATTACATTCTATTCGAAGGATGTTTAATATTAGAAAATAAACTGGCCTTGTTTGCCTTAATTCCTAAAGATAAGAACCTGGTTAAAGGAAAACAATATCTGTTATGGAGTGGAAAACAAAAATGTTCACTACCACAGTCTAAAATCAGTAAAGTGTTCATAGGCACATAGGCACAGTTAGGATATTCAAACTATTCCTATAGAAATAAAGTGTTAATTAACGGACCTGTTGCCAGAGAGATAACCTGTAATGTTGATGAAAACCCCGAGATATAGCCTGTTATGATGACCATAACTGACTTAACCTAGTTAAATTATCCAATAGGAGTGAACCAATACAAAAACACAAAATCAACAGAGGCAAAAGCAATTCTGTCATTCATCTGCTGTGTTCTTAGAGGTTTAAAGTCACCAAGAAATCAAAATTGACAATGATAATTTATGGAATGTTGCAGTGTTTATTATAAACTATTTATCCATATGCATAATTTTTTTTTAAATGCCCTCGTAATCTTTAATCAAAAACAGTAACGTGCCCGCTCCCTAGCAACGACCTATCTTCTCTGATGACATGTTTACAGGCACGAGGTCGAGCAATGAGCTTGTCCAATAGCCAGACGAGTTTCAATCCATCACCACCAGCAACCTGTCACTCGCATGAAACGATCGCAGCAATTAGCAAACAAAGACATGGTGGTAAGGTGTATTTTAGGTTGCTCCCCTCCCCAAACCCTCTACCCTATACCCAAAGTACTATGGTTGCGTGGCCACTGGCATTTTACCCAAGAATGCTTCACGAAATGTGTTTTGTCAAACTTCTGCACTTGGCAGACATGGCTGTCCCATTCCCAGTGTACACAGTTGGAACATCACAGAGTGAAGACAAGTAAAACTAATTAACTAGCTGACTAGAAATAATCATAACATTTTAAGGAAGAGATTGTGAAATTCAGTTGTGATGTTTTGTATGTTGTTTCTGTCCGACAACCACTTACACAGGATTTTTTTTAAGCCACTGTTGTTGGTAAAGCTGTCATTCAACAATCTTGCCAATAAATGGCAGTTTTTCTACAGCAGTTAAGGCCAATAACTTTATATTTAGAAAAGAAGCATTACCATTGGGACACATCGAGATGCTCGCGGGTGAACTTAACCATCAGCCGCCTCATTCACTCTCTCTCTCGGTTCGCAGTAGGTAGTGACTCAAATAAATATGGACTGATACCTTTTGGCGAAATTCAGCTGCTGTTGATTGTCCTTGTTCTTGTCCTCCTCCTAAATAAAAAGTTATTCAATGGAGGGTGCCGGTGGTGTGTCAGGTGGAAAGTAATCCTCCACAACTGACTGCAAACTTGCATTAGATCTGCCTCCAATTAGTTCGGAATGGCCACTTTCTCCAATCCAAGCAATAAACAATGGCCTTTTTTTCTTCTTCGATGAACCGTTTCACTCAGATATACGTCACAATAGGGAAGAAAAATGCCAACTTTAAGTGTTCTGAGGATATTAGGTTAGGACTAATTAACTTACTCATGTTACACAGCCAGAGCTGTCGAACTATGATTAAAAAGGCAAAAACGGTTAATGAATAGCACAATTTATATGCATTAAGCCATTATGTCGTTCCTGCTTTTGAGATCATGCAATAAATGAATCCTTCGTAAAGTACATTGTTAATGCCAATACTCACATACTTTTAGAGTATGTACTGAATTTGATGAAGAACTTCCTTTTCGACAATTGATAAAGTAGGTATGCAGGTGTATGGTTTCATTCCTGGACATACTACATACGGGAACGTGGGCATTGTCTTTGAACCTAATATTGGACTTATGACGTCCAAACAACAACACTGAAAATAATTTGAGAAACAAGTAACCAAGAGGAAGAACTTTCTTGGTACCAACAAGACTTGAAAAGCGACACCTGACTCCCAGAGGACTGAGAGTGCTTGAATGATCAACTGACTAATGAAAATGCCTATTATGACAAAATCCTGTCTAGGTAAGCTGCTCATTATGGTTTGAGATGCAGCTATAAACAGGAAAATTGAAAAAGTTTCTTTTCCATCAATTGTGTATACCTTAAAAATCCAGGGAAACAGCTGGAGCGCAGTTTTCTTTCCTGTGTTGATGCTTTTTCTATTGAAACAGGAAGTTGGGGTAATGGCACATTTTTTACTTTGTCACTGCATTGAGCCACGATTTGCTACTTACTATAGAGTAGGAATGGGCAGTCATCAATAATTTGGTATACTAATATTTAAGCTCATAAAAAAACTAATTCTCGAATATTCTATTATTTAAATGAAGGTAATTAATGAGCTGCATCACCATTTAAAAAATACAAGCTCCTAATTATATCCAAAACAAGTATTGTTTTGATGATTTGTCCACGGTGAGGTTTAGCTTCAAAACCTGTATCGAGTACACAGCGCAATTTCTCATGAATCTCCATGCTGGTGCTATTGTTTTAAGACAAACACATGAACAATAAAAAAAACTAAGCCCCACTTTCTCGTGAATGCTTCACTTTGCATGTCAGAATGTTTTAATCCATGTGCTAACATACACAAAACACACTATTATATCTGCTATATAAACAGCATAAAAATAATTTGAAAAACTCTGGTATTATTATATTGAATTTACTGCCAGACTTTAATATGCGAATTATCTGAAAATGAACACATTTAGCGTCAGGCTTTTATTTGTGCTTAAATAGATAAAACAACAGAGCTACGCGCTCGGATTTATGGCTGCTATACATTTGAACTGCTACAAGGTGACACTCTTTTCAACAATTTTGAGGCTTATAATCTTTTACCGGAACAATCAAAGAAAAGCATCAAAGCTTTAAGAGTCATTATTTCTCCATCCCTCCTGCATCCAACAGCAAGTTCTGACGTTTGTGAAAGGCAATTGGTGCTTCCACCCCCTGTAAAGCAGTGTCGTTCTCAGTTAATTTACTGCTGCCAAGTGATCGAGATTGCGTGCGCAGTGGAGAACATTGCGAAAATCGTTAAAAAAAAATCTGACTATGTGGCAAAAAGTAAGCACAGCTTTTTGGTGTCATGGACTAAAGAATACCTGTGGCTCGAACATGACAAGGTAAACGACACAATGCTCTGTCGAGTGTGTCGTCAATTCCCCACCATTTCTGACTCAACAAGTGTTTTTGTCTCTGGAGCCAGTAATCTAAGGAAAGACCCCATCAGAACCCATGACAAATCCCAGCATCACAAAAAATGCATTGGTGCCCAGACTGCAGCATCTTTACCAGAACGAACGCCAATTGCAAAAACATCCTAAAAATGAACAAAGAATATTTCCATGTTTCAAAAAACAAATTACCGTTGGCAAAATTTAGCAGTCTTTGTAAACTTCAAACAGCAAATGGCCTAGACCTTGATTCCACTTACCACAATGGGCATGCTTGGAGAGCGTTTATTGGAGCAATAGCACAAACCTCAAGAGACCAGATTGAAAAGGAAATTCAAGAAAGCAAGTTCTTATCAATTCTTGCAGATGGCAGTACAGTTACTGGTATCATAGAACAGGAGTTGGTTCGAGTCAGGTATGTGAGAGATAATGGTGACATATCCACATACATGATCAAATGTCAGCCAGTCAAGAGCTCAAATGCTGCAGGTGTTTTAGAAGCTATCGATGAGGCAGTGAACACCATTGGTATCGGGGGAAGACACATGGAAGGAGAAAGTAGTGCGTGCAAACTTTGATGGAGCTGCAGTGACGATGGGTGAGAAAACAGGAGTAGTTGGGAGACTGAAACAAAGGATACCCCACATCATAATCCACTGTGTGGCACACAAATTAGAGCTAGCCACACTGGATAGTGTGAAAGGGTGCGAGTACCTGGTAAAATTTGAGGACACACTGAAAACCATCTTTAAGACGTACTACTATTCCCCAAACAAGCGAAGAGAACTGACTGAAATAAGTGAACTGCTTAGTGAGAAAGCTGCACATTTCAGTGGCCTGAAAAGCACATGGTGGCTCCCAAACAGGCTAAGATGTCTGAAGGCTGTGGAAAAAAAATTACACTCCCACTGTTGTGCATATGGAGAATATGGCAGGAGGAAGTGATATTAAGTCAGAGGATGCTGCCAAAGTAAAGGGGATGGAGCAGGAGATGAAGACCGAGAAATTTGATCGCTTCCTACATTTCAAGTTGGACTACATCACCATATTATCCAAGTGCAGTACTGGTTTTCAGCATGACAACTTATACATCACACGAACAAATCAGTTAGTTGAGAGCACCACATCACACTTACTCTGCCTGAAAACAAAACCAGGAGAATACCAGAAAGCCTGGGACACAAAGTTCACAGTGAAAGATGATGGTGCGTGCTACTGTGGAACTCGGTTTACAAAAAGCCAGTGACCTGCTAGAAGAGGTGAGGGCACAGACAAAGACCCAATTGGTGCAGAGTTTCAGAGGATTACTGACAACACAGTTAAGTACATGGAAAGCCTGAAAAACCTCTCTCTTGTTTCAAAGTTTTTGACCCTTCCATTCTTCCCCACCCCAGAAAAGATCTGGTCAATTATGGGGATGAAGAGAAGTTAGTTCCTGGAAGAGGTTCAAGACACCTGGACATAAAACCCCAGCAAGCATAACAAGCATAGAAGTGGAGACTGATGCACAGGAAGAGAAAGCTAATGAATGAGATGCTATGCCCTCAACATCGAGTGGCATTTTCTCATCTGTGACTTCAGTTGATATCTCAGACTGATTAATGCTCCATACGGTTCACCGAAATTTCAGTTTCTGTTAGAACCAGCTGCATATTTGTATTGATAATTCCAATTTAATTATTTTATATCTGATTGTTGATATTTGTGTTTTGAAAACATTTTTGATTGATGTCTTGACTGACATTTAAAAAAATATATATTTATTTGGGCTACTAAAATTAATTTCGGGCAACCAAAATCCGAAGAGTGCCTGCCCGAAGGCCTACCAGAGATTTCGAAATTTTGCGAGCCCTGAATCGGACATAAAGAAAAAGGAACATGACTGTCTACTTACCATCTTTCATGAGGGCACCAACTACAGTCACTGAATATAAAACTATGGGAATATAAAAAACTATTGAATTTATGCAGTTTATTATAAGTAGAGGAGCAATATATTGTACATTTATTTCTTAATATCCTGATATGTACTAATATACAAGTAGTTTAAGGGTGAAGGGAAATCGATCGATAGCGTCATTCAGTGCATCATGGGAGCGCAGGGTCAATCCTGAGGCATGTTTCGGTTTCGTTGGCCATGATTCTCTGATTGGTGGATCTTTCTCTACTGTATCATGGGTAATGTAGTTGTTTACCATGAATTCCTCAATCAAACACGATTTTTAAACAATGAAGTTGAGTTAAAACAGACAGATGGCTTCTGTCTTTACACGTTTATAAGTAATCATTGAAAAACGATTAATCTATGGGATAAATTAATGGGATTTTAACTTCTGGAACCAGATTGTTGCGCTCTATTGCTAGTCAGAGGCAGGCGGTATTAGGGGGCAGAACATTCTCATTATAGAGAGCATTTGATTGGACAAAAACTTGGATACGCCCCTGCGTTCAAGATGACGCGTCCATGTTTTTGGTGTGTTTTTCCAGAAAAGATTTATAATATGCATATCTTCTAAAAGATAATTTCAAAAAGAGTGCATTTAGGAGTATACTAACATATAGATGACTAGAAACTAACAGACATGGACTAAAAGCCACAAAACTTAATCGACTAGATGTTACTGAGGCCTTGGTATATATTTAAAAACCAGACGTGTCCTGAGATCCTCTCAAATAATCTATACTTATGCTATGGCCGTATCTATTTGATCTCCATCTTATGTCTTACAAGTGCACTCAATTATGCGATATAAGTGGCTTAAATCCTAATGCAACCGCAGATTCAGGATTAAAGACATGTTTTCTTACGTCTTTTCGGTCCTGCAGACACTCAAGCACAGCCAGGTTGTTGTTCCAGGAGTGTTTGGGGCAGATCCTGCTCACGTCCTCCCGACAGGCCGCCTCCTCTGCAAGCTTCCAGCCGCCGCTACGCCGGGCCACAGGGGCCCCATCCACCGCCGCCACTTTCCCCTCTCCGGCTGGATTTTTAGCTCTGTCGGCAATATCCAGCGCATTTTCATTGTCTGGGCTCATTGGTTTGAGTCCACGAACAGAACAGGTCCAGCCGTTGATGAATATCAACAGCAGGAATAGCTGCACACGTCCACACGCCGCCATCTTTGCAAAGTGAAATTACGCACTCTAGTACGGCGAAGATGCGGCTCATGAATATGAATTAGCACACGCAGACGTCCATTCGTTGTCTTCATGTGCTATGTATTACAAAAAAATCCGAACAAATTCTGGATTCCAGGATTAGTTTTAGTTTGACAAAACCCAACAAATCCAATCAGGCTTCATTAGGGTTAAATGGTATCAAGACGCTCGTTACCAACTTTATCAATTCAGAGTTTGATCCCGAGGTTATGAATAGTTCACATGCGCGTTCACATGGATGAAGCGAACAGCCAATCGCCAATCGCAAATTCAGAGTTCACTTAAACTAAGTTTAAACGTATCTAGCCTCTCATGCTTTGTGATAGGCCACTGGATCGTTTTGTTATTTGACTAATTAATATTTATGAGCCATAGCCTTTGCCGTACTAGGATTTGACATTTCTCGGTGAAGCGGTGGGAGCTGGGGAGTTACAGTTGCCGAACGCCACAGGGTTTGAGCTCAACCATTGGCCACGTAGACCGTGGATCACTAGATCAAGACCATAAAAAAATATACAAGAAAATTAACATGTAACATCGGAGATACGATGTGTCTAAATAAATATTTTTCTATTTAAATATTCATTGTGTATTTTCATTTAAGTGGCTTTTAAAGTTGCATGGTGTTATTGTAAATACTTGGGTTAAATTATGGTCAATGTAATATATATATATATATATATATATATATATATATATATATATATATATATATATATATATATATATATATATATATATATATATATATATATATATATATATATATATATATACTTTATGTGGTGTGCCTATTGTTTTTATTTGGAGTCCCACAGAAACCATACACCTACCCTTACTCCGAAAACATAACCCTACCTTAATCCTATCTATAAATATCTATAACCTTAACCCTAACCTAGGCAAATGAGAGTCTCGCGAGACTTTCCCAGCCGGAGGGTTACTTTCTTGGGGAAATAATTTGACAACACTTTCTACTGTATTCCATTTATATGTTAGAGAGTTATTAAATTTTAATTATTTTACTGGTGTATATAAAAACCCCATCATGAAATGCAGCTCAATGGGGATGCTATAAGGAAAGGATAGAGACAGTCTTGAAGAAGGGTCTTGAAGATATCAGTCTTGAAGAAGGGCCCTTCATCAAAAAATTAAATAAAATTTTTACTTTCGTTTGGAATGACTAATGAGTTCGCTTAATTCAAAATGTGTCCCCTTCCCAAAATATGCTGCCTGTCTCACTCTATGGAGTATGTTGTCGCATTGCCAACCTGTTATTACTGTACCTACTGTACCCTGTTGCAAGCTATGAGCAAAATATAAACTGTTACACAATTGTGAAACAAAAAATTATATTAAACACAAATATGTAAAAGGTAAAATACAAAAATATCAAACCATTATTTTAGCCAACAGAAAAATCTGTAAAATAACACAAAACAGACCTCCATTTGCTGGCCTACTAAAAATGTAATTTTACTGTAAATTTTAACCAGCCCTTTATTTGAGACCTTAAAGAATATTAAAGAAAAAGTATTTGTGCAGACATAAGAGCTTGAAAGTATGTTAACCCCTTGTACAATTAAAATTCATATGACTGTACACAAAACAAATGTACATATGTCCAATGGATACTTTATATGAATCAAAATGCAACATAACACATGTGTGACACATGTATTTTGTGTAAAAAGTTATTCTATTTAAATTTTTGTCTATTTGTTGTGATGTACTGTATATGGTATTTATTGTGTGAATCGTCTATCTTGTTTACAATATAGACTTTATTATTGTAGACAATTTAATTATTTACATTCATTTTATGGACCATGGTGGAAGAGCACTTTATTTTCTCTGGAACTGTTGCATTTTTTCTTCATTACTTGAAGCCAATAAAGCAGGAAAAATAAATATTTTTAATGGGTTTTGATTTCAGACTATAAGATAATAGCAGTGCTGCATTGTAAACAAATTAGTATAATTTGAATGGTAAAATAATGTGAAAATGCTACAGAAAATAACCTTTAATTGGTTATCAGGACCAATCCTTTGGCAACATCAGTAAACTTTTATCGGAATTCAGATGTTTAAAAATGGAGGGCTTTTGTAGACAGCTGTGGCTTCAAGCCATCAACAGAGCTGGATGGACTGAGATAATTTCAACACTGCTTTGCAGCGAACACATTAAGCAAACATTATTACAGATATGTTATTAACTCATATCATTGTAATAATTGTATAGCTAAGGATATTTGTGTATTTATTATGGTTTTGTGTCGAACATCTGTGTCGCGATTTCTAATCCAGGGCATGCAGAGTGACTACAGTCAGGTCTCCCAAGCAACCAAATTGGCCTGGTTGCTAGGGACAATAGAGTCATATGGGGTAACCTCCTCGTGGTTGCTATAATGTGTGGTTCTAGATCTCAGTGAGGCACGGTGAGTGGGGCATGGATGCCGTGGAGAATAGCGTGGGCCTCCATACACACTACGTCTCCACTGGAATGCACTCAACAATCCACTTCAAAAAGGGAGTGAACAGGGTGTCCAGAGTGATTCTACCTGCACAATTCCTAACTTTCTGTGGTATCATCTGCAAACTTCAGGAGCTTGACAGAGGGGTCCTTTGCAGTGCAGTCATCTGTGTCTAGGAAGAAGAGCAGTGGAGAGAGAACGCATCCCTGAGGAGCACCATTGCTAATAGTGAGGGTCCCGGATGTGATTTCCCCCAGTTTAACTAGCTGCTGCCAATCTGTCATAAAGCTGTTGATCCACTGACAGATTGTGGTTGGCACGAAGAGCTGGGTCAGTTTGGGTGAGAGAAGATCAGGCATGGTGGTATTGAAGGCTGAACTAAAATCCACAAATAGGATCCTTGCATATGTCCCAGGTCTGTCGAGGTGTTGCAGAATATAATGCAGTACCATGTTGACAGCATCATCTACAGACCTGTTTGCTCGGTAAGAAAACTGAAGGGGGTCTAGCAGGGGTTCAGTGATGTCCTTCAGGTAGGCCAAATCCAGTCTTTCAAATGACTTCATGGCCACAGATGTGAGGGCGACAGGTCTGTAGTAATTAAGTCATGTGATTTTTGTTTTTTTGTGGACCGGAATGATGGTGGAGCTTTTGAAGCAGCAGGGAACTTCACACTGCTCTAATGATCTATTGAAGATCTGGGTGAAGATGGGGGTCTGTTGGTCAGCACTTTCAGACGCCGTCTGGGCTTGAAGCTTTCCTAGTTTTTTGTTTCCGGAAGACCCAGCACACTTCCTCCTAACAGACCATAAATGCAGGTTAAGTAGCAGGAGGGGGGAGGAGGGGGGTTCCAGGAGGTGTTGGTGTGTGTGTGAGACATGAAGATCAGAGTGGTGGAGGGGTGTGAGACAAAGCTTTATAAACCTGCAGTAAAACACATTCAATTCATCAGGCATTTGTTGATTGTCTACAGAGTGAGGGGTAGGTCTTATACTTGGTAATGCTTTTCAGGCCTTTCCAAACAGATGCAGGATTGTTGGCCAAAAACATTTTTTTCAGCTTTACAGAGTAGCTTCTTTTATGTAGTTTACCTAATGTTTATTGCGTTATTTTAGTGTCACTGGTGATGTTTTGTGATTGTGCACTTTAAAAAAAAAATTTTAAGGTAATTTTGATGCCCAATGTTTTATGGATTTCTACCATTTATATTATTAAATTATATAAACTTAATATACTAACCTTCTGGAACTATAAAAGTTTGCTTTTCACTTCAAAATGTATTGTTAGTCACTGTAGTAACTATAAAAGTTCACATCAAGAGTGGCCCTTCCCAGAGCAATAATTAATACACATGTAGAGACAGTGGACAGTGTTAGCCTGTGAAGTCTTTGGGTAAGTTTTTTTAGAAGTTCTTCAATCACTTGTATTAATGTATTATTTGAATACTCTATATGGAATTTCATTTTGTATTTTTAGGTTCCACAATTCTGTGTTAAAGATAAAAAAAAAAGTTCAAAGAAGTGTACTATGTAGTTTACCATGTTGGTCTAGGGGGGTCTGTGAGTATACTCCTGGGACAGTGAATCTCAACCATGTTCCTGGAGGCCCCCCAACACTAAATATTTGGATATCTCCATAATCAAACACACTCATTTTTATTTAACTCATCAGCTCTTTAAGTGGAGACTCCAAGATCTGAATTGGGTGTGTCAGAAAAGGGAGATTTACAAAATGTGCAGTGTTGGGGGTCCTTCAGGAACAGGGTTGAGAACCAACACCAAACTATGCACTTGCAAAAACAACACCAAAACATTCTGTTCTGGTGACTTTTGGAGGATTGTTTTCATGTTTTCTGAGTAGCCTATAATGTGTAGCATTATAATATAAAAGCATCTTTAACCTTTTTTTACACTACATATTTGATCAAAATTACCTTTCACAAAATTAATGGTAAAAGATGGTAAAACATTGGTACTTTGATAATATATAGGGGTGTCATAATATATATATATATTGATCGGCACGTTATTGTATCAGTATATTTTAGAGGCTTCAATATAATAACATTAGCCAACATTTAAATATGAAGTCCAATTTGCATGCTTTACAATACACTCAGATGGCCGCTGTTTAACAGTTTGGCATAAATGCGCTGGGAGACCACAAATGGATGATATAACATGTATCCCACACATACGCACACAGGACAAGCTGAAGCAGGGCAGAAATGGCAGTCTAGGGTTATGAAAGTTTATTTTTTAAAGAATGAACATAGAGACTTTGATTTTACAGGTTAGTTTATGAAACTGCACAAACTGTTCATTATGCAATTTCTCTGTATGTAGCCTTGAACAGGTCTTTCATTCAAGCTGTCAAACCACAAAACGTCATACTTGTAACTGAAAATACATTGTGTAGACTCTATGAAAGATACACATTCATGATAGATTATCCAGTGATGGCTAGAGTAAGTTATTTAAAACTGACCAGGGCAATCTGTTTTCAGTGTGAGTTCCTCTCCATGTTGTGCAAGCTTAACGCTCAAACACTCTCGGAATTTTGAACGTCTTTGATGTGCCTTTATAAGCTCAGCTGGTATGTCCATACATTGGACGATGTCCCAGACAAACAACTGTCCAGCAGACTAAGGTTGTGGCAGCTCAGCTGTAGTTGGAGCATTGGTTATCCTTAGGTCACTGGTTTGATTCTGGCTCGAATGAGGTTGCTTTTAAATGGTAGTGGCACAAATAACCTTGCTGTTAATAACACTGCATCTGAACATATTGCATTATGGTCATTTGTGGATGACAAAGCACGTTCCCTGACTGGGAATCCAACTCCGGCCACGGCGGTGAGAGCACCTAATCCTAACCGGTATACCACCAGGGAAGGTCCTATGTTGTTTGTTCCTGTACAGGAACCGAATGTTCTTGGTCGATAAAAAAAAAATACAATACTTAACCCATGTGGCATGGGAGCATTCTAACCAGGGGGTCCCACATGTCCTAGCGGTCAGGTTTCATTGTTTTAACCCAGGCTGCCCAAGTTCATCTCCCGTATTGAGCTTATGAGACGTTTATGGTATTCCTCCATGAAATACATTTAGGGATTAGACTTGCAGATAAAGTTAACACAGAGTGGCCCACTGTTTGAAAACTGCAATTACACTATTGCTGAGGTGCTTGTAATTAGAACCTGAGTAGATGAAGAAAAAGACAACTGTATTTAAGGCCATCTTTATTGGATTGCCCTTTGGTGGGTTTTTCCACAATTTGTTTGTGGTTGTGAGGGGGATGCTTGTTAGTACTGTTTTTTTTCCAAATGCACTTCTATGTTTTGGCTTTTGTGTGTGAAATTAGCTTTCATATATGCACACACACCTGACTTCTGGGAAAGAAGCTTGCTTGTTTGTGTGACACAGATATGAAGCCTGAATTTTACAGAATATGGATCCAAAGTTTGCTCATTCAGATTGTCTCCAAAAAAGAGCATTTATATCGCTATAGAGACTCATCATCAGTTTTTCAGGGACCCAGCCATGCCGACTGGAGCCTGGTTAAACTCTCCTTATTTTTTGCGGCCTTAATCTTGCAGGACATACAGGGAGTGAACTTTGGGCATACACCACCTCAGAAGCAGAGTGATAGGCTGGAATAAAGTACATGACCCAGATGTGATTTAAACATGCAACCTTACATAAGGGCATTGGGTAAGACCTGGTGGTTGCGAGCAATATATATTTGGGGCTGCGCCCCATGGCGGCCATGCTAGGAGCCGCTAAATACGTGTACATAAAAGAATGGTATAAATTGTACATAGATATAGGCCTGGCATTGCCTCATAGGTCTGACAGACCCCAAATTTCACACTGTTACACATTGAGTGACCCTCAACAACATATTAAGGGGACTAAGGCCTAGGAAGCAGAATATTATTTTTCATTATTTTCAATATATATCCCTACGAGACAGCCTGCACTGTAGGCCTGTGTGCAGCAGTATATTCATCAGAGGCTTTAATACTTAGCAAGCATCCAGGCCATCCAAATTCTAGGACATGAATCTTGAATTTCAAGGTCCTGTGACCTGCAGAACCCTCTTTTCTAGACGTTCCACTTGCCCATTAAACCAATGCAATTCCATACTGGGTTCATGGACAGTTTTTAATTCGGTGTTAATTTCTAGGTGCTTCGAATACATCATTGTTGGCCCTTTGGAAACAACATATTAAAAATCCATGACACTCAGAGTTTGACAAGTACTCAAGAAAAATATTCAATGAAAAACCCACATAAACAATCAAATGCAGTCAAAAGGAGAGGGTCAAATTTATATTTTACCAAGTCATAGACCCTTCAGACTTTGCACACTGTCTGAGGGCACCCTGAAAAGTCAAAGTGTTTACTCAGGGGCACCCATATGGTCTAGCAGTCATGGTTCCTTGTCTCTACCCAGGTGGCACGGGTTAAACTTCCAATATGGGAAGCTTTCAGTGACGTTGTTGATTTTCCTTCTTGAAAAACCTCAATGTGTTACAGGCTCCATACCTCTCACCACAGCACTGAACCACCATACATGTCTTGGTTGCAAAGTCTAGTTGGCACAAGCCATGTCTCTTCATTACTCATGGGACAGTGTTCCATGCATCCACTTCTCCACGCAACATGCCAGACCGACAACAGTTCAGGGGACTAAGGTTGTTCCAGCTTTGCTGTGGCTTCGATAGTTCAGCTAGTAGAGTGGAGGACTGTAGTTGGAGCATTGGTTATCCATAGGTTGCTGGTTTGTTTCTGTCTTGAAATAGGTTGCTTTTAGATTCTAGCAGCACAAATGGCCATCTTGTCAATCACACTGAATCTGAACCTTTTGCATTGTGGTCATTTGTGGATAATAAATGCACGTTCCCTGACCGGGTATCGAATACAGGCCACAGTGATGAGAGTGCCAAAACCTAACCACAAGACCACCAGGGAAGGTCCTGTGTCATTTGGCCCTTTACATTAACCAAATGTTCTTGGTTGATAAAAAAATGCAATACATAAATCACGTGGCAAAGGAGCTTTTTAACCAAGAGGTTCAACATGGCCTAATGGTCAGGTTTCATGATTTTAACCCAGGCTGCCTGGGTTCAGCTCCCTTTATGTGGAAGCTTAAGAGACTTTTATGGTATTCCTACTTGAAATATGTTTAGTGATTAGACTTACGGATGAAGTTATCACAGAGTGGCCCTCTGTTTGTAAACTGTGCGATTACACTATTGCTGAGCTGGCTGTAAATAGAACCTGAGCATATGGAGAAAAAGACCATTCAATTTAAGGCCATCTTTATTGGACTGCTCTGTGGTGGGCATTCCCACAAATTGTTTGTTGTTGTGAGAGGGGATGCTTGTTAATACTGCTTGTTTTTTCAAATGCACTTCTATGTTTTGGCTTTTGTATGTGAATTTAGCTTGCATATATGCACACACACCTGACTTCAGGGAAAGAAGCTTGCTTGTTTGTGTGATGCAGACATGAAGCCTGATCCAAAGCTTGCTCATTCAGATTGTCTTGTAACAATCTTCTCTCACAATCCAAAAAAAGAGCTTGTATATCGCCATGTAGAGGCTCATCTAGTTTTGCAGGGTCCCAGCCATGCCAACTAGAGCCTGGCTAAACTCTCCTTATTGTATGCGGACTTCGTCCTGCAGGACATACAGGGAGTGAACTTTGGGCATACGCCACCTCATAAGCAGGGTGATTTTAAAAATAATTTTGTAAAAATCTAAATATATTTACAGATCTTTATTGTAAAGGGTTTAAACAAAGTTTTCCGTGTTTGTTCAATGAACCATAAACAATTAATGAACACGCACCTGTGTAACAGACATTAAGACACTAACAGCTTACAAACTGTAGGCAATTAAGTTCACAGTTATAAAAACTTTCTTTCTACTGACTCTGAAAAACAGCAAAAGAAAGATGCCCAGGGTCCCTGCTCATCTGCATGAATGTGCCTAAGACATGCTGCATGGAGGCATGTGGACTGCAGATGTGGCCAGGGCAATAAATTGCAATGTTCGTACTGTGAGACGCCTAAGACAGCGCTACAGGTAGACAGGAAGGACTACTGATCGTCCTCGCAATGGCAGACCACGTGTAACAAAACCTGCAGAGGATCAGTACATTCGAATATCACACCTGTGGGACAGGTACAGGATGGCATCAACATCTGCCTGAGTTACACCAGGATAGCACAATCCCTCCATCAGTGCTCAGACTGTCCGCAATAGGCTGAGAGAGGCTGGACTGAGGGCTTGTAGGCCTGTTGTAAGGCAGGTCCTTACCTGACGTCACTGGCAACAATGTCGCCTATGGGAACAAACCCACCTTCGCTGAACCAGACAGGACTGCCAAAAAGTGCTCTTTATTGACGAGTCACGGTTTTGTCTCACCAGGGTTGATGGTCAGACTTGCGTTTATCGCCGAAGGAATGAACGTTACACAGAGGCCTGTACTCTGGAGCGGGATGAATTTGGTGGTGGATGGTCCATCATGGTCTGGGGTGGTGTGTCACAGCATCATCAGATTGAGCTTGTTGTCGTAGCAGGCAATCTCAACTGACTCTCTACTGAGTGCAATGCAATGCGTTACAGTGAAGACATCCTCCTCCCTCATGTGGTATCCTTCCTGCAGGCTCATCCTGACATGACCATCCAGCATGACAATGTCACCAGTCATACTGCTTATTCTGTGTGTGATTTCCTGCAAGACTGTTGGATCAGAGGGTGAGGGCTAGGGCCATTCACCCAGAAATGTCTGGGAACTTGCAAGTAACTTGGTGGAAGAGTGGGGAAACAACTCACAGCAAGAACGTGCAAATCTGGTGCAGTCCACGAGGTGATGCACTGCAGTACTTAATGCAGCTGGCGGCCACACCAGATACTGACTATTAGTTTTGATTTTGACCCTCCCTTTGTTCAGGGACACATTATTCCATTTCTGTTTGTCACATGTCTGTGAAACTTGTTCAGTTTAAGTCTTAGTTTTTTAATCTTTTTATGTTCATACAAATACTTAATCAATTTAAGTTTGCTGATAATAAAAGCAGTTGAAAGTGAGAGGACGTTTATTTAAATACACATTTAATTTATTTTTTAGATATTTCGGTCTCTTAATAAACATGTATTTAACAAATGCATAATTGCATAAATTCTTCTCAAAGATAATTCCATTTCAGGTCAGGACTACATCAGAGACCATCTGGGAGATGAGATCATGTCCTGGTCACCAGGTGACAAAGAAGACTTCTATGAAACAGACATACTGTACCGTCAGGAAAGTGCAATGCAGTTGGATGGATGCTTTGTTTGCAATGTTGATCATAATGAAACGCATTTAAAATCCTTCCCAGCATTGTATGCACTATCCCTGAGGGTTAATATTATCTTCCGCTGCTTGTGAGAGGCTGTTTTAGCACAGTTATACTTATTTTCAGTCCTCAAAATTGTGTGAGACTAGTAATTTAAAAGAAATCTGCAACTTTAAACATGAACTACTGCATAATGGTGTGCAGCAGTTTTCTTAATTCTCCTTTTTTTTGTCTAATGTTAAAAATTTGCCTCGTGTGTGGCCAGTTTTTCAAGCATATAGGATGCTTGTATACCGTTTTCTGGACACACATACACACGCTGGTGTGGCTATCCTTATGAGGACTCTCCATGGACAATGACTTTTATACTAGATGAACTATAGATTCTATCCCCTAACCCTACCCCTAAACCTAACCCTCACAAAAAAAACTTTCAATATTTTCAAAAAAATGTGTGTAAAGCGTGTTAAGGGAAAGGAGGAGACGAGAAACGGCTTGGCAATATAAACAATAGTTTTAATTTAAAACTGAACCAAAACGCACAAACATAAACAAACAGAGCAGCTGCCTGTAATTCTCTCTCTCAAACCGTAGTGCCGGCCACCTTCTGCTACTGCTCCAGGCGGTCGGGGAGTCACTTCCCTCTTCCCATCGCAGACGGCGGTCTTCTTTCGACCCCTCTGCTTTTCTGGGGGATGGCAGGTCACTCCTCCGCACCTGGCAGCGGCTCCATCGAGCCAGACGGACGGGGAGGCCAGTCCCCACACGCCTTGTGGCCACATCCGGGCTACTCTGTTCCACGGTGGATGGTAGCGGCACTCCCCTGGGTGGAAGGCAGTGTCGAGGACTTCGTGACGGGCATCCCTCCTCCTTCCCGGATTTAGGCACCAGTGTAAAGGGGGTTAAGGGAAAGGAGGCGTCATGAATCGGCTTGGCAATATAAAACTGTACCAAAACACAAACACCCAGAGCAGCTGCATGTCATTCTCTCTCGAACCGTCATCCAGTCCGTCTTTATCCCCTCGCGTGCCCCCATCAGGCTGATTGGGGACCGGGCATGCGTTGTTCCAGCCCAGCCCCACCCTCTGCTCTACAACGTTGTTTAGTGTTTAAGCCATTTGAATTAAGAGGGCACTAGAAATGTCCTCGTAAACCACATTTATAGCATAATACCCTTGTAACTACCAGTTTGTAACCTAAAAAAGTCCTTGTAAACCACACACAGTGTAAAATGTTCTGAACTATCTCTCTGTAATAGACCACGCTCTCATTAAATATACTGTATATGAGCAGGAGAATACGGCAAATTGAATTGCAAAACTATATTTAACAATAGCCCTCACAGACCAGTACCTTTTAACTTTTGAAACTGGAGTACATTTGAAAGCAAGTATTTTGTCCACAAGTGTCGGTTTGTTACCTGTCCAGCCGGAGTCGCACTGACAGCGCCTGGAAAGTGTGAAATGCAAGAATATGAAGGTGGCACTTAAAGCATGAATCGTTCTGTATTTAGGACAATTCCTTACTGCAGAAGTTACGTATGGTTAGGGTGCATGATTAATTACGTTAAAAAAATACAAGTGTTACTTTTTTGTATAAATAATGGCACTTAAACTTTAAATCGACAGTTTTATTCTTTTTATTTGAGTAATCATTTTAAAATGTACCGCTCCTCTAAAAGTTTTTTTTAAAAGGCCTTCACAAACTATCACAAAAGTATAAAAACATTTATTGTTTCAATAAAGCAATTAAAAATTCACATTGACGAATATAATGTACAATGAACACTGATTGCTCTCATAAAACAACGTCATCAAGAATGAAGTGAGACAATGTAAAAACCCTTATTTGCACTTTAATAGTGATAGAACACTAAATGAGAAAAACAAACATAACACACAAAATATAAAGTATTGAATATAAAATTGAGCTCGAGCCAAAACAAATACAGCAGCTGTTAGAGTGCGTGGACAATACTGCAAGCAGCATTCGTAAATGTCACTCCCATTTATAGACCTTAAGCATCTTCTCAGTGAGAGAGGCCAGATAGCTGCTCTGGTTCACTTCAAAGTGGCAGATGTCCAGCACAGGAAGGTCTGCTGGTAGTTTCTGAAGCAGAGCACCAGTGCCAGCATCCCATACCTGCAGAGAGAACACAGAAAACATGGTAGATTTTGGACATACTTTATCCGGGGATGTTGGCATTGTCTTGTGACCCAAATATATGTTGTAACAACCGTGAAAACCATCTGCTCTGGTTTTATTAAACAAGTGCCATTTAAGCACAAGGAACAATTATCTTGGTATATTAGGCACTTTCTGTTGAGAAGCGCCATCCGACATGTGGTTCACGGCAGTTTTTGTAAATCCAATGTTTTGAACGTGACGTCGTCTCGGCTTCCGAGGGATTATGGGATCGTTAAGTGTCCAGTCGATCCGTACTTCAAAATCTCGCTGGAAATAGTATGTCATCCGGGTGTTTCTCACTTACAGCTTCATGAATACTGGGGATTCTGACACACTACTCCATTGGCGTACTGTATTTGGCACATTATATAGTAGGGAAGATACGGATGCAGCACTAGTGTCAGCGACTTAAACCATAAAGAATTATCTGCGGTAATTCCACTATCGGCACAATAATAAAATTGAGATTTTCCACGATATCAGCCAATAACATCGGCTGTCAATAGTTCATCAAAAGAGCAAGTTTTTATACTTTGATGAAAGACCATGAAGACAAAAATGTTTAACTCCATCACCCCCCCCTTTTTTTGTGTGCCACATTTAAAGTACAGTATATACAATAGGACCATGCACAAAGTTTCTCCTAATGAAGCATGACACGTTGTCCAGTAGCAAGTAAACTTTTGGTCCATATTGAAGGTTAAAATGTGATGTGACAGTCAGAACTTATTTGACGTTTATTATATAGCTGTGAAGATTTTTGATCAACCCATAAATGTCTTTTTTTTTTTTTTACACAAACGACCACGTTGCATATCGGTCGCTGACACTTTATTGTGTTGCACCAGGTTAAAACATTTTTAAACGTGTGGTCACGTTTACTTTTGCACAGTGAAATTCAGCTTGCAAAATACAGTCATCTCAATGGGAATCCACGTGATCGTTCATTTTGCGCAATGGACTTCCGGTGGCGAAGAAATTCCCTTGCGGATTTTGTGTTGTTCAAGCTTGGTGACCTATGACAGGTCAATTCGCCACGTTTACCAATAAGAAGTTACTTGGTTTGGCATTGACCTCCTTGTTGGCGGTTTTTTGTACCCAGCTGCACTGAATTTTCATATGGACGAGGATATCATGTTAGAGGCGAGGTTATTAATAACTTTACTCTCCCAGAGTATAAACCGCAGCAATAAAAAGAGGCTGCTCTGCAATTATTTTTTTGCTGGTTTTACACACGCTCAACATCCTTCCACGCCTTCTTTGACAGCTGAATTTCGTCGTGCAAAGCTATGTGACTACGCCATTATACACTGAATTTTGAAACACAGATACTCAAAAGTTTATATATTTTGCAGGAATGCTCCTGTGTAGAATATGATCTAAACCAGAGGTTGAGAAAAGAAAAGTCTCACCACAGTTGAGTTGGTCCCCTCATCTCCAGCACACACTAGTGAAGAGCCTTTCCCAGCTGGACTTTTAAAGACAGCGTTCTTGGTGAGTAGCTTGCCGGAGGAGCCAGCAATGAAGGTCTGGACTGGGGAACATGAGCAGACAGGAGGCTGGCTGCAGTCTGACTGAGGGCTTCGGCTAAGCTCCATTAACACAGAGCGCAGTGACGGGTTTGCACGACCTGGATCGTTCAGAACCAGAGAGAAATGAGAACAAGAGGAACAAAAGCCAATACCATTTCGAAATTATTGCATAACTATGCCCTCCTAGACAATTAAAGGGATAGCTCACCAAATAATATAAATTGTCATCATTTACTCCTCCCCATGTTACTACAAACCCATGTGACTTACTTTCTTCTGTGGAATACAAATCATGAAAGGAGATATTAGGCAGAATGTTTCTCATTCACCATTCACTTTTCTAGCATCTTTTTTCTATACAATGAAAGTGAATGGTGACTGATATTAAAATTCCACCTAACATCTTTTGTGAGAAGCAGACCATAATGTAAGTCCTTATTTACTATAAATATTGATATACTGCCCAACTGGAACACATTGTAGGCTTTAAGACCATGATGCTTTTGCTATGCAATGCAGAAATCCAGTCATTATTAAATATTAAACGCAGAATGTCATGAATTTAAAATATTTGGGATAAAATTAATGATGGTGATGGTGTTCTTCGGCTTGCAAGCCTCACCTTTTTTTCCTCCAAACATAACAATGGTCATTATGGCCAAAAAGTAACATTTTTGTTTCATCTTTGTCCCCATGTGTACTTAATCTGTAATCTGGCTTTTTTATGGCAGTTTTGGAGCAGTGGCTTCTTCCTTGCTGAGCAGCCTTTCAGGTTATGTTAATATAGGACTTGTTTTACTGTGGATATACATACTTGTCTACCCGTTTCCTCCAGCATCCTTTGGTGTTGTTCTGGGTTTGATTTGCACTTTTCACACCAAACTACGTTCATCTCTAGGAGACAGAATGCGTACCCTTCCTGTATGATGGCCGAGTGGTCCCATGGTGTTTATACTTGTGTACTATTGTTTGTACAGATGAATGTGGTACATTGAGGCATTTGGAAATTGCTCCCAAGGATGAACCAGACTTGTGGAGGTCCACAATTTTTCTGAGGTCTTGGCTGCTTTCTTTTAATTTTCCCATGATGTCAAGCAAAGAGGCACTGAATTTGAAGGCCTTAAAATTCATCAACAAGTACACCTCCAATCAGAAGCTAATTGTCAAAAGGCTTGACATAATTTTCCGGAATTTTCCAAGCTGCTTAAAATGCACAGTCAACTTTAGCATATGTAAACTTCTAGTCCACTGGAATTGTGATAGTCAATTAAGTGAAACAATCTGTCTTTAAACAATTGCTGGAAAAATTTCATGTACAAAGTAGATGTCCTAAACGAATTAGTTTGCCAATATTAAATCTGTTGAGTGGTTAAATTATTTTTAATGATTTCAACCCAAGTGTATGTAAACTTCTGATTTCAACTGTATATACTTTTCTTGTCAATATATTAATTTCCATCTTATGAAGAAAATAACAATATGTAGCAATATAATGCTTTATTAAAATTTTCCAAACAAAGCCTTCCACAATATAGCCTAAACACAGAAATTACTAAAATTACAAATTCAAGTCCCACAAGTCTAAGTGAGAGTTTGACTAATTGTAAAAACTAGTCTCCACATAGGTTGTGTATTCATTGCGATGGACATTACATCTCTTAAACTCTCATCCTCCACACTATTAATTTGGTGGTAGACAATCCGCTTTTCTACAATCCGCTTTTCTACAGCAATCATGAAGCTGCATTCATTATTCGCATCAGGACGGCAACACCAGCATTGAGCGCTAAAAGCTGCAAAAATACTTGATTTCTATCACAAGTCACATCTGTACTTGTTTTGTTCATCTAATAGCACTAAGAGCTCCTTTCTCAATGTTATCACTGACAGGGAAGTGCGGCCAGATATTCTTTTATTTATTGAGATAACCTCTGTGGCTCCATCGTAGGAGAGAGCGCAACGGTCCATAAGCGTGTTAAGACAGTTACGCCGATATAATGTCAATGGGACTACCGTGTATGCGAAGCTTGTAGGCTCTACTTGGTATGAGGGCTCTGGTGTGAAGCTGTCGTCAAAAACATACAAACTCTATATTTATTCAGCTTTCCAGCAAAGAAAGAAAGAAAAAGCTCAATTTAACTACATGCACGAAATTGCAAAAATTTCAACTGAAATACACTACTACTGTACAGTAAAATGTAATAATCAATGTAGTACTAAATAATAATAACAACATATTTAAGCAATATCTCGAGCAAAAATGCTGTCACCAATGCTTGCATTTTTAATGCATTAATCTCTGCTGTGCAACCTTGTATGTGTTTTGGATTGTGCTGTGATGATATTATGATGTTATGTTGAAAAACAATTGTTTTGTTTTAAATTTGATAAAATGAGATGAATTAATTTTAATTAGAATTTTTATGATAACATTTAATTAAACTTTAAAACATGGAATTCAGAAAATATAAAACTGAAAACATGGAATTTAGGAAAATAAATAGTGCCATAAATCCTCAATCCAGGTATGATTGTACATCAATTAGATGTTGCATTTTTATTTTGGCACCTTTTGGCATCCACAGTACATCATTTTTAAAAACTAATTTTCTCTTGCATCTGCATTTTTAAATAGAGCCAACTGGGCATGAAAACCGCAAACCTGGCAAAAATCTGTCTGCTTTATATACAGCGCTCTACGTGTGCATCAAGCACAAGCTGCTCTCATGAACCCGCCAAGGAGACTGCGGATGTTAAGATTTATAGTGTGAGTCTCACATTTCAGTCGGTTTCAATTATATCACTTTAGAAGACATAGATGAAACCATTCGAGTCATATGGATTGCCCTTATACTGCTTTGATGTTACTTGTTTCACAGAAGAGAGTTATACGATTTTGGGATAGCATCGGGGCGAGTAAATGATGAAATCCATTTTTAATTGAACTACCCCTTTATCAGTCGTTATTTCACTTGTGTAAAAGTTCAAAAATCTACAGACAACTCTGAAATGATAATGAATGTCCTCATATTTCATACCATAGTTATCAGTGAATTTTGAATAAAAATTGTGAAGGGTTTCAATTCATCAGCTTTGTCTGTCTCATTGACTGGAATTACACTGTTTTATGGCAAAAAATGATCAAGTCTGATTCTTATCTAACAAAATACTAATCGAATATATGTACCTGGTCTGTATGTGACAAGGCAGTGTCTGCTGTCTGGCTCAACCTGTATATCTGTGCAGTTGCCGGATTCTAGAGGCAGAATATGAGGCGTGTACGTGGTTCCCTCCACATGCTCCCAGAAGCAGCCCCCCTCCAGCGTGCCAGCGATAAGACCACCACATGGGAATGAACTGGAGGCAGCGCGGGGGATGTAGGACAAAGATACCACTGGACAGCTACAATGAAGGATAATATCAACATACTAAACAGATTGGAACATTCAAGCATTCACAAACTGTCTACATGTAGCACAAATTATGTAAATGTACATTTGGTGAATTATTCTTTAACATCATTCTACCATTTCACCTTAAAAAAAAAGTAAAAAAAAAAAAAAAAACTGACCTGGAGCGAAGTGACGCCAATTCCTGAACAAAAGTGCTCGTGTCCCGTGTGTCGTACACTAACACAGAGCCGTTGCTAAGACCGGCATAAATGTAGTTATTGTTGTCATGGCACCAGCAGCAGCTCCACACAGGTCTGCCCGTGTTGTAGGCCTGAACCACCGTGTTTGTCATCAAGCTGTAAAGAAAAAAAATGACATGAGGCAGAACTCCTGAATGTCATGAATGCTGACTAGTTTACTGAAGTGTGTTGACGCAATGGGTTGTACTTAAGAAAAGTACAAAAGGCCTTGCTTTAATTAAATGGTTACAACCAGGGTATGAAAGGATCACTGCAGACGCCAAATAAGAGTACTTTTTGTGCAATGGCAGATAATTTGGGTCATCTGCCCGCCACTGTGGTGAGTGGCCCGTAGACACACTGATGTGCGCGTGAAGAAAAACAGCTGACTACAGCGTTCTCACAGAACGTGTGTGTGCTCTGAGTTTAGCTCACTTTTCACCGAGATTCTTGTTTTACGTGCATTCTGAACGCAACTCAATGTTCACTGTATTTTTACATTCAAATTATTCCAGATATTTGTGGCTGTATAAGTTAAAGTACAAAGCAAAGGACATGCAGCAACATTAGGACTAGAGGTGCATTATCATTTGTAGTGATAATTCAATACAGCCTCAGAAATGGTGCTTAAACGAGAGGTTTCCAAATTTAACACACCTGCTCCCCATTCACACCTGAGACATTGTAACACTAACGAGTCACTTGACACCCGGGAGGGAAAATGGCTAATTGGGATACATTTTCACTTAGGGGTGTACACACTTTTGTTGCCAGCGGTTTAGACATTAATGGCTGTGTGTTGAGTTATTTTGAAGGAACAGCAAATTTACACTGTTATACAAGCTGTACACTCACTACTTTACATTGTAGCAAAGTGTCATTTCTTCAGTGTTTTCACATGAAAAGATATAATCAAATATTTACCAAAAATGCATTTCTGCCTGCATTTTAATATATATAATGTGTGTGTGTGTGTGTGTATATATATATATATATATATATATATATATATATATATATATATATATATATACTATATATATATATATATATATATATATATACACATATACATATATATATATATATACACATATACATATATATATATATATATATATATATATATATATATATATATATATATATATATATACACATATACATATATATATATATATATATATATATATATATATATATATATACATACACACACACACACACATTATATATATTAAAATGCTGGCAGCCAAACGTTTGGAATAACGTACTGATTTATGGAAAGAAATTGGTACTTTTATTCACCAAAGTGCCATTCAACTGATCACAATGTATAGTCAGGACATTAATAACGTGAAAAATTACTATTACGATTTGAAAAAAATGTTCAGAACTTCTTAAAGATCCATAACACTCTTTTCCAATTATCTGTTGTTCAATGTCAGTTTCTTTGCCCACTCTAACCTTTTCTTTTTGTTTTTCTGTTTCAAAAGTGGCTTTTTCTTTGCAATTCTTCCCATAAGGCTGCACCCCTGAGTCTTCTCTTTACTGTTGTACATGAAACTGGTGTTGAGCGGGTAGAATTCAATGAAGCTGTCAGCTGAGGACATGTGAGGCATCTATTTCTCAAACTAGAGACTCTGATGTACTTATCCTCTTGTTTAGTTGCACATCTGGTCTTCCACATCTCTTTCTGTGCTTGTTAGAGACAGCTGTCCTTTGTCTTTGAAGACTGTAGTGTACACCTTTGTATGAAATCTTCTGTGATTTTTTTTCGTTCAAAATCGTCAATGTTCAAGTGATTCTAAAACAAATTATCAATTTATCATGATTACTCAAGGATAAGGTGTTGGAGTGATGGCTGATGTCTAGATTTAATCAAAAAGGACTTTCAAATAGTGATGGTGCTGTTTTTTACATCAATAATGTCCTGACTATATTTTGTGATCAGATGAATGCCATTTTGGTGAGTTAAAGTCCCAATTTACTTCCAAAACAGCAAAATCTGTAGATTATTCCAAACGTTTGGCTGCCAGTGTGTGTATTAAAATCTATATGCAATACAAAATATAAAAGTTGCTGGTAAAATTGGACATTAAATGTTTTGTAACTTTCATTCACTACCACATAATAAAATAAAAACGTGTGTTAACATTTGTGTACTTAATATTTTTAAGAAATATATGCCATCCTTCCATTATGAAATACAGTACCTGACAGTAAATGGTAAAAAAACACTGCTATGCAAAAAAAAAAATTTAATAAGCTATTTGTGCTAAAGAGTAGCTCAGTGAAGAGGTCTTGGCTGTAATTTATTGTGAATAAAGCACTGCTATAAACCAAGATTCCGATTGGTTTATTTTTCTATCCATTTTATAATGATCATTAAGGCATGTGAATTGTCAGACCGTGATTCACTCTGTGCTAACTTTTTAGGGGCTAGTGAAAATGTGGACTATAATATAGTTTCAAAAAACTTGCGATTTTTGCATGTGATTTGCACTTCTTGTGGCACAAAATTTTGCTGATTTTAGTCCATATCTATTAATTTTAAGATCATCTACACGTGTATATGCAAATGTACATCTAAAATGTAGAAAAAGGTTGTTATCAGATGATACAAGCATATCAATTCTGCAGTCTCTACCAGCTTAAAAGGCTCATGAACATCCATGACTTCACACAGAGATGCAGAAACCTTGTCCAATCAAACACTTTCTAGACGCCTCCCCTTACAACTGTTCAGCGTGCCTGGCTGTGTTCTAACTGGCGCTACTCATGCATTCCCAGGGCACAATCCATGCTGTATGGTCGTTCCAAACTGATTTTCCAATAACGATCCCTTAAAGTGAGTGCTGACTGACCGTTATCGCCATTCAGCCATCTGGAGCTCTCACAGTAGAGGGTAATTGTCTTCGAAGTGACTAGGGCATAGTGATGATTACTTCAGAATGGGGCGCACCAAAGTGTGCAGTGGATGGAGGAAAATTACTTGAGTTTACATTTATATAAACTCAAGGCTTCTTGGGATGTTCAGTCAGAGTTCTTTATTCTTTTGCTTAGCGTATCGTGATTGAAAACATGGATATATGTGCATCTATATTTTACCCACTTGTTTCTTATTCATTAGCATTGGCACTGGCTCCAGCCCAGTGGTAAACAAAGATCACGATGCACTGTTTTGATTTGTGGGCTTGTTATCCAGTAATGGGTTTAGTTAGATCATCATTTTGTTCTCAAGTCTAACAATGGGACGAGTCGTTCAACATTTCCCACCCCCACTTCCTGTTTCAGTAGAAAATACGTCAAAACACTAAATCGAATCATGCTCGTCAACGCACTTCACGGGGACCATTTATTACACAGAAAGAAGAGTGCCCACTTAGTACATTTCTCACCTAGTGAGCTTGATTGTGTTATCGAGGGCCGCAGACAGCAGTAAGCTGTCTTGCTGTCGGCTGAAGGCAAGACCTCTGATCTGTTTGGTGTGGATGGGGACATACTGACTAGCTTTAAGATTCACGGTGCTGATCTTCTTCACCCCAAAGCCTGAAAAAGAAACAAATAAGATTATATAAACAGCGCTTAAAAAGACAAATGGAAAGCGGTCTACAGAACGGCACCTAGATCAGAAAAGTAAGTTCTGAGAAAAGATCTACTATAATTTTGTGTGCTGATGCCACTTGTTTTGATATTTTGTTGTCTAATGCAATGAAATTCAGACTTAAACATTTAAGTGCACAAATAATTTTAGGGGCCACTGTAAATAGTCTTTGGGTTGAAATACCTACCTGGTACTAATGTTGCATGTGGGGAGGGCTGAGACGCAAGCAGGCAGCCAAGAGGCTCACAGTAAGACAAAACCCTACTGCCTCCTGCTTGAGAAATCAGAACAGCCTTTGAGAACACATAATGCCCCCCATTAGAGGAGTCCGGCCTCTGGGACAGAGGGAGACCAGCTCCCTGAGAGGAGCTAGACGGCACCTGAGCTTTCCACCTCCTAAACTCCTACAGAACAGAGAGCGCGAGAGATCAAGACTACTTCAGCAGTTGTAGCTCAATTTGACTTTATCTACCTGAATTGAAAGTAATACACATGATAGAGTTAAGACTTGTAAGTGTACAGGGCATTCCCTGAAAAAGACACAAACCTCTGCCTCTCTACGTAGTTTTATGCTTTCGTCAGTCATGATCTGCACCTGTAGACGGCACTGAGCAGCTTCCAGTTCATACTTTCTACGCAAACCCTGCTCGTTTTCTAAAGATCTACACAAACGCACGGGAAAGATCACATATAGTCCACACATCCACATTCTGCAAATAATAAACTCTCAAAAAAGCACCTTTTCAGTTGCTCCACCTCAGAGTTGTCCAGTGCTTGCAGTTTCCGTGCATAAAGTAAGATGATATGATCGCGTTTTGCTGGTTTATTGCACTGAGGAGACAGAGGGAATCTTTTAAACATCACAAATATGTTTATCAAATGATGCCATATTAAATTTAGATTCATTTCTATCTCACAACAAGAATAACAGTAAATTTCGGGCCTACAATTCAAGCTAGGGATGTACATTTTGCATTGGGTGGGGGGGTCCATCTCTGTTATTTTTTTGGGGTCAATCACTTTAATTACATATGGCCACCAGGAGATGGCACCCAGTACATGATACAGACACTACAGAATATGATTACTCAAATGGCACAGAATGAAACTCATTCTGGATGGATGGAAAACCACCTTTCGATTTACTGTCAGACAAGTCTCAGTCTAAACATGCAGGCAGAAAATAGGCAGGCACTTACACAAAAGGAAGACATAAAAACAATTATAAATATAAAAAGAATAATTATAATGATGATAATAATCACTGAAATATAAATCATGGTTCGATGTGAATGTGTTTTTGGATTATTTTATAATTTAAATCAGATGTAAAGGCTGCAGAGTTGCGTTCACAATGAACTGTTCTGTGGAATTAAAGCGAATTAACTCAAAGCACCTCCTGAGCTGAGATGTCTGAGGTCATTTGCAACACTCATAGATGATACTGTTCTTGCAAAAAAAAAAAAAAAACAGAACACAGAAACAGAGTGAGAACATTTTAAATGCACATGTTCCACGAGTCAGCACGCCTCTGTACAAACATATGGCACATGTGTACAGATGGATTTTCTGTCAACTGTTCTGAATAACATAATAAATAGTGATGCACCGATCCGATACCTGGATCGGTATCAGCTTTTAAACAGATCGGGTATTTGTCCGACAAGACCTGGAACTGAAAGCATTTTCTGATGCCCCCAAAATATCTATATTTACGTAATTAAATTAATATCATAAACGTGCAACTAGTTGACTAATGGCTTAAATTAACGCCTACTAGTCGGCAAGGAAAATCTTTATTCAGGGGCAGCCCTAGCATTTGTTTTCTTAAATTCTATGGATATAAAAAAATTTTGTTGTTGATTTTCTCCCCAATTTGGAAAGCCCAATTCTCAATGCGCTCTTAAGTCCTTGTGGATGGCGTAGCGACTCGCCTCAATCCGGGTGGCAGAGGACAAACCTCAGTTGCCTCCTTGTCAGAGACCGTCAATCTGCACATCTAATCGCGTGGCTTGTTGAGGAAGTTACCGCAGAGACAGTGCGTGTGGCATCCACACACACACACACACACACACACACCTCATCACGTGTGCCACCAAGAGCGAACCACATTATAGCAACCATGAGGAGGTTATCCCATGTGACTCTACCCTCCCAAGCAACTGGTCCAATTTGGTTGCTTAGGAGACCTGGCTGGAGTCATTCACGATTCAAGGGGTGGTAGTCAGCGTCTTTACTCGCCGAGATACCCAGGCCCAAATATTCTAATTTTTATTTGACAGCCCTAATCGGGACATCCCTCACTATATTACTAAATCATGTCTACACGCCATGCAAAACTTTAGTCATTGTTGAGTTCGCATGTGTAAGTAGTTCTTAAGTGCAATTATTATGCTGTATCCTTTATATTACTCAATGCTGTCACTTGAGTACCTGTACCTATTCCTCATTTAAGCATGATGTTCATTCACCAAAACAGAGAAACCCACCTGTGGACATTTTTTTCCCCCACTTATCAACCAGCGCTTGATGCAGATGTGGCCAAATAGGTGTCCGCAGCGAAGAGCAGCCAGGCGGTGGTCACCTGCTGTGGTCCACGGCTCAAAACATATGGAGCAGGTCTCCCCCTCCCCATCATCTACTTCCTCCTGCGTAGCAGTAGGTGCAGCAGCTGCAGTGTCCTCTACAGCCTCTGAGACAACCTATGAAGACAGAGACACCATTAAAAAATCCTTGAGATCAGTAGAGTGCCTGCAATCCATTGACCTGTTAGCCAGCGGTTACCATATTTAAAAAAAATATTAAGAAAACTACATTTCCAGGAAGGGTTCATTCACCTAAAAATCTAAAATTCTGTCATTATTAAATCCGTACAACTTTGTAATTACATCGTAAAAAAAAATGACCAGTACTTTTATTCCGCAACAAAGAATGGGGACTGGAGCTTTTAAGCTTCAAAAACAGATGCACAAGCAGCATAACATTATCATAAAAGCAGTTCATATGATTTTTGTTTTATGCAAGTCCTCTGAAGTCAAATGGACATTTTGTATGAGGAACAGATCAATAATGTATCTCTGCCCTAGCTCTCCTCCTTATAAAACACTTTATGACTTTAGAAGACTTCAAATATAGCATGCACGTCATATGGACCACTTTTATGATAGCTTTATTGTGCTTTTGTATCCATTTTTAAAGCTTGACAGCCTAATTACCCATGTATTTTTCAATAAATTCTTTTAAAATGTATACTTTTGTTTAGGTGTGGAAAAACATGATGCAGAGTAAATGACAACTTTTGCTATTCCTTACTAACATTTCTTAATATGAATCCAGTTCATTAACCGCTATACTTTCGCTAGAACACATAGGCCGATACTTGAATAACAACAGAAATCTATGGGTGCTGCACAGTAATATTCAGGTGTTTTGCATCATAACTGTTACTATACAGTGAATTTTAGCATGGCTGGAAAGCTGTATTTACCAATCAGCATCCAGGACCACTTGATTTTTAAACTTCATTATAAAGCAAAACATTTCAGGATGTAATGAGACATGTCAAATCACCTCAGTCTCTGGGGTTGGATGTTCCATCTGTGTTCCTGGCTGAGCTACAGCTCCCGTCCCCTCAGACTCTGCAGGAACACTTGGTTCTGCATTACACAAACAAAAGCATGTTGTCTTATTTAGCAAAGAGGTCAGCCAATCGTAATGGAGGTCATTTACATATGTCTTAAAGCTAAAGTAGGAACAGCAAATGATCGAAAATGTTATTCCATATCTCTCCAAATAATTACATTTTAGAGTTGTTAAAGTAGGTTTTTTATGAACAATAGTGTCATTTATACAGCGATGGAGCTGATTAAGAACAGCTGCGCTTGACTGCGCAAGCTTGTTATCGTGTTTCAGATAAGAGTCAAAAATGTCCCAATGTTAATTGGAGGAACACACTTTCCAGTGCCTGAATTCGTGTTCATTATATACTGATTCAAGACATTGGAAGCTGATTGAGATGCACCCACAGTTACTAAAGGTGGTGTTGTGTAGTTGAAAAACATTTAGTTTGGAGCATGTCAAAATAATCCAGCAGAGTGGTTCCATGATGGCTCATGCAAGTCACGTCACACTGAGAACACTAGCATGAAAATAAAGCTTTAATGGCATTGCTCAAATGCACGTCTCAGGTGAGAATTACATACAGCATGTATAAAAGTACCTAATGCTAAATGTATATCATTCATTTTGTTTTGGCAGCCCGAAATTACGCATGGGCGACTGCCTAAAAATCCAGTGATTTAAACTGTCCTGTGGCATTGTTGTATAGCATTCAATTTGCACATTTGAAGAACAACATTGGGCAAAATGTGGAATTATGTTTTTGTTTTTTTTATAGAAGAAATAAAGCTTTTTATATGATTAATTGCTTAATTTATTAAATGATCTGTGGAAAATGGTCACGATAAACTAATTATGACTGTTTTTGGTACACGCAGCTTGACTAACACAATAAGTGGACTTCAGTAAGTAACAAAAGTGTACAATATAGCACCTTTGTACTTTTTGAAAGAGCCAGCTGATGTATATGATGGTTAGATAAAGAACGACAGGAGAAATAAAATAACCTGTTGTTGTGGACTCTTCTGACATTGTCGGGATCACAGCAGTGGTGTGGCTGGAACTGGGCATAGACCGCACTGGTTGTGGATTTGTGTTGACTACACTGTTCCTGTCATGCTCTTCCACAGCCTGTAAACTTCTCTGTAAAATCTGCATTCTTTCTTCCACTGGAAAGCTGTGGAAACGCAAACTTGGGACAGGAAAGCAGTTAAATCAGCAAAATGTTTTTAAAAAATTTAGCTTATTAATACTGTACAAATGATATATTGTATGCCCAATACCATATTTACATTCTGAGCGAGTATTGCAACAAACCCAAAGCAATCAACAAAACTGGTCATTATTTGGCCATTATGTAGCCCTTTTCCAACAAATTGGCGATGGTTCTTGTGCAGAGCATGTGCCCGGTTGTTTCAAGGACAGGGCAATCTGGAGCCTATCGCAAACTGGCTGAGCTTTTCCACTAACTTGAGAGCTGAATGATGACATAATGGGTTACATGGCTACGTGATAGTTTTATGTGACTACCTCACCTGCCCAAAACAAACATGACACGTCAAAGTGTTTACGTACAGCTTTTACTCCTGTTTTTAAGGACATATGTAAACTTAGAGAAATGCAATCCAAAAGTTATTACATTGCTCAACAAGATGCCACAGATGATATCTATACTCAGGATGACAGTAGGGGTGAAAAAAAAATATATTGTATTGTACGATACAACGCTCACTATACAATACCATATGTATCATACGATACAAACACACTATAGTGTAATTAAAACCAGGCAGCGCAACAATGAGAAGTAGATTGTACTGTAGCGGTACAGCTTGCCGAATTTTGGTTTCACGTCCTGGTCCTATAGTACATCATATCGTTTTATTTAAGCCGACATCACCGCGCCAATCAGGAGGCAGAAATAGCAGCAGTAAGTTTAATATCTGCTTCTCCCAGTCGACACTGAGAGTCACATTCACAGCAAGATGCTCATAAGTTAAGAATCATAACTATCAAAAAAACAACTGATCAAAAAAAAGACAACTTAAGAAACCCTCAATAACATGAAACATATAATTCTCTGCTTTTGACTTTAAAATGTAAACAGAACACCACTTGTGCACATGTTATAAGCCAGTTATAATGTCGATAAAGTTTACATGCAAAGTGAAACGGTGGAAGAGAGCAAATCGAACGATGAGTGCCAATCGTTTTTTGCTCAAGCTGCTAAATAATACTGGATTATGTACATCTATTGTAGAATCAAAGGTCAGGTTCCTTTCGAGTCATTTTTTTCCACCACTAAATAACATTGAAAGGAGTTTTTTCCTTGCTACAGTCACTGCAGCTTGTTCAGTGGCTTTCAGACAATAGGGATGTAAATTGGACGTTTCATCACGATACGATCTTATATCGATTCTCTTGGCCTGCGATCTGATATTTGACGATAGTTCAAAGTCTGGTATGATACGATTCCGATTTGATTCAATTCAGGGCCCTGCGATCGATATTCTGATATTATGTGTCTATTTTACACAATCAGTCATTTATTTTTGTTTTTCCCTCAAATGCAACCAAAATGTAATTTTAAACATTTTGTACATTATATTCTATTGAGCTCTCTGAAAAGTGCAAATTTAGTAACCACATTGGGGCATCCACAACAAAATAAGGTACTTCAGATGTTGAAATAAATTATACAGATAATAACAAAAAAAATAACATCACACACAAGTGATCAATCGTTTGATTACAGCTTATTTTTCAATTTAATCCAATTCAAAGTAACTAACATACCCATGACTTGTTTCCAAATATCTGTGCTCTACAGTTTCTTGAAAACAGCTTCCACAGTTGCAATGAATGTTACAGTTAACTGGAATAAATGTTAGCAAAGGTGTTGATGTGTCGATGTGTAAAGTCGATGTGTAATGCTAGTACTGGGCAGCAGGTGATTTCACTTTCCTTCATTAGTAAAAAAAACTTTTGTGAGTGCTCGTATCGTATCATATTGTGAGGCTATGCATCGTGAAATGTGTGCGTGTGTGCATCGTTACATGCCTCGACAACAGGTAACGTCATTATTTTGTAAAACTTTTTACTGTAGCTTTACTAGTTAAGTAATATAAACTGTAACAGTAGAATCGTTATTAACAATAGTGTAGCAGATGGTTGTATTTAGATTTTTGCCATAGCATATAATATTAATTTTACTCATTTCACCTGTTTACTAAACAGATAGCTGCAATCTTCCTAAGTGAGTAGTCCCCTTAGTAAACCAAACGAAGTACACAATCAGATGAGGAGAGTATAAGGAAAGCTAGCAAACTTCCCAAGATCAGCTGCAGAAGACACCGAAAGATTTTATGTTTGTCTCAAACATGACTGAACTCAATGCCCTGGTTAGTTCGCTGGCTACAATCAAAGATATTATTCTTCCTCTAGTGTCGTTTTTGTTAAGATCATTCTTATTGTCTATGTTTTTGATTTGGTCAATCGTCCGATTGATGTCAGCGTGCATTATTTCATGCTGTATTTCCTTGTAGACTTTTCCCGCTTTGTGCAACTAAAGTGCCGTTTCATCTGCTCTTTTTATTGTTGTTATAGTGAAGTACTCCTCTCTTCAAACAGAAGCTAGCCAAACTGTTGTTGTTTGGATGACTTCGTCTGGATAATATGCTACACATTATCCCACCCTCCACGCCCTGGCATAATTGGTTCCTGTTAGAGATCAGCAAGCTTTTGGGGCCTTTTCCGCAGGGGATATGCACAGTACTGTACGGTTTGAGAATTAGCACCAGTCCAGAAACTCCCCCAAAAACACATCGGTGGAAAAGGGCCGTGTGTGCCCAAGAGACCTCAAGTTCCTAAATGTACCCAACTTTATAACATCACAATACATCTTAAAATCATACGCTTGTGATTGAGTCACACCTCCTACAGAACGCCCACAAATATCATAATATGGCAGTGAGACAGAATACAATAAAACTCATGCGCATGTTATTTTTTCATTCAGATGGTAAGGTTTTCTAAAACAGTGAGTGCAACTAATGGTTTCAGTCCATATAATGCAGCCTATTCAACAACCCATCAGCTATTCATTTTCATTATCAATAATAAATCCATTCATTGACCATGTTCTTGCAAATGTATTTATGGAAACATGCAGATAGGGCTACAAAAACCAAATTCTGTTACAGCGGATATCTAAAAAAAAGCATTTACATTTTGCATCCACAATCTAAATAATGCCACATTCTGACTCTTATTGGAATATTCTTGTTCATGTAAACATGCTAAATCATTTATTAATAAATTCAGTGTGTCACTGACTATTTGTATTTGTATCACTAAAAATAAAACAAATCAAGTCAGCGTGCACTGGCACAGCAAAGCAGCAGCACAAAAAAACTTTTGTACGCATGCTTGTCAGTTCACGTATGCACAAAAACATTTCCAAGTCAGTTTCTGCCTTTATAAATCCCGATTTTTTTCCCTCACTTTTGACGTAGGATCAAATCAAAGGAATTTGGGATCAAATTTGATCTTACTTGCACTTTATAAGGGGGCCCCAGGTCTAAGACTAGATTTGTCTCTAGGGCTGCACCGAACAATTTTTTTCGATTAGTCGATTAATCTAATGACTAATTTGCAGATTTTTCTAACTATTTTTTATTATTTCTTGATTAATATAACAATTAAACCAAAATAAATATAAAAAAAACTAATCTCATTAATATTTCAATATTTTAATAAATTATCTTCTCTTAAACACAAACACATGTACAAGAAACAAAGTGTGCACTGCTGGGCATTATTCTGCAACAAAAATAGCCCTGTTTTAACTGGTAATCTCCATTTTAGACCAACATTCATTTTATTTTATGTTGGACTGCTAAACTCGAGGTTGCACAATGTTTTGATATTCCTTCTGAAAGTGACTTGAATTGTGCATTTTATTTAATTTATTTTGTTGTTGGATTGCTAAATGTAGATTGCACTTTCCTTTTACTCAAATTGAATAAGTTCTTATTTAAAATCACTCCAAAATAAAATTAAATTTAAGTAAGAACTTGTTCAATTTTGATTAATTGATTTATTTGTACCATGACTCAAATGTTCCTGGAATTCTGAAACATTACGATTATATATTGTATTTAGTATAAATATAAGTATACTGTTGTTTACTACAATGGATTGTTACATCGGTGCATGAATATAAATAAAAAGGATTCTACATAATTCTTCCTTGGGTTCACTAGGTGAAAAACTAGATTTGGTTTTAACTTTTTTCTTTTTTTTTTTTTTACACATTAATGGCTGAAGATGATTCCTCTGAAAATCCAATTCAGAGCAAATACTGTAAGAGACCTTCACCAAAAGAGATCTTGGTTTGTTGAATCATGTCACATGGTATGCTTCCATTGAAGAATGGGGTGCTTCTCATTTCTGAAATTGTGCATCCTCATTTACTTTCCTTGCATCCTAGCTCCACCCTTTTAGGAAATGAGGAAAGGATACAAGGAAACAAGGACAGAGGAATCTAAGCTAGATGTATTGTAAATGGAATGTACACTCAAGTGTCACTTCGGAAAGTCTTACCGTGCATTCAGACCAGAGGCGGCGAGAGCGTCAAAATTCACTCTGGCTGCCCTGCCAACAACTCTATTGAAAATTAGTGGATGCTCTGACGTATTTGAAACAGGTGGCAACGTTCGTTGAGAATGCTTGCTTTTGTGAACTATATTTAAAGGGGCCACAAAACATCCAGACATGTCGACTGGTATCTTTTTGACGACATATCACTATAAGTAGCGTATATCCTCATGAAATATTTGTATATATTATTATAGAATATCATATAAACCATAATATCCACTTCATCAACTCACCTGGCACACCAACAATTTCAGACACCTTTGTCCACACATTGTTTTTTTAATTTTATTTATATCCCTGTAAGCAAACGGGGACAGATAAAATATTACGGGAAAACCCGCAACGGCAATAATCAGTTTCTCCTCCATTTTGTATTCGGAACTAATGTTTGGTGGTAAATTTACACGGTGGTGTTCTCTAGATTTCACTAGAGCGGAGCACTTCTATATTCCAATAGGTTGCCGCCGAATCGCGTCACATCTCATTACCATAATGTTGGCTGCACTTGAACAGTCCTCTGACGCCCACACCGCCCAAGACTAGCCGCGCCGCTTCTCGAGAGAGACGCTGGCTGTCATAGAAAATGAATGACTTCCGGTCCATTTGACGCTCTCGCCGCCTCTGGTCTGAACGCACGGTTATAAGAAAGGCACATAAGTTGTTTCACAAAAGCATGTCTTAAGATGGTTATTTTTATCTTCAGCTTTAGTGTGTAAATAGGAAATATAAATGTTAAACTCCCAAACATTCCTTTTGCAAATAGAAAAGATTAGAATAGAAGAACAGGGAGTCCTGCAACAGATGTCATGGCCCCCACAGAGACCCCACTGAACATCATGTCAGTCTGAGATTACATGGAGACAGAAGCAATTGAGCCTAAACAGATGGTGAGGGGTGGAGAAATTATGCGTGAGCTGGCGTTTCAAAAGCTTCTGTGTATCCTCGTTAAGGTTCCTTCGTCCTTGCAGTGCATTTAGACAATTTGTGCGTTCTTCATGTTAGTGGACTTTGATTGGTTTCTGGAGCATGGTCTTAAGGAGCGAGAAAAGGAAGATGTACAGCTGTGACCATAAGTATTGGCAGTGACATAAAACAAATTTTCCCCAGCGTTTGCTGCTTTAGTATTTGTAGATTATTTTTTCACATATTTCTATGGTATACTTTAAAACTAGAGATGCACCGATTGCAATTTTCTTGGCCGATACCGATTTTTTCCGATTTTCTTTCTAAGAACTATTGACCGCATATACAAACAAAATCTACCTTTCTTCAATGCAAAATTAAATTTTCATAATAAAATAAATGATTAAACATTACAATTTCCCCCAAACAAAGTTACAGGATCTTCTCTGACTTCTGATATATAAAGTGCTCTGTGACTGGAAAGAGGTAGAAATAACAATTAACTGCAAATGAGTTGCTTTATATAACAAAACAGATGTAATTTTCCACTATTTTTATAAACAGATCTTTTTCTATTTTTTACTCATCTAACAAAACAATTCCAAATATTACAAACCTATGAACAAAACTGAAGTGTCCAATATGCTCAACATTGACATTAAGCGTACGTTAGATACCAAATGTCAGAGGTAAAACGGATTGCTTCTTCGGGATCACCTTGTCGTCACTCACCCCTGTTTTTCCCGGGAGTCTCCTGTATTTCACACCCATCTCCCACCCCCCTCCCGTTTTGTTATTTCTACCAGGAAACTCCCGTAATTTGTATGGCCCAAACCACGTTATATGAATAATCACATCAATATATTATTCCAAGGTTGGCCAGTTGCCAGATCTTGTATGAAACGCATCCAACTCACACAATCGACGCACCATACACATTTCTAATAATTTGTGACCTCAACCTGGCAACCAAAACCCATTTGCGCTGTTGAAATCTGCGCAGGCAGTAGACGAGAGAAGTTCTATGGAGAACGGCTGGTCATCCAGGGCCACGAATTCCACAATTTTCCTCGTAATTCCTTTGGTCTTTTCACTTCTCATACCAAGGAAAGATGGGAGAGGCTGCTGACTTCTGGCTGGCTCTGAACTCTGGTTAGCTTTAGCCGCTTAACTTTTTTAAAAGTGGTATTTTCAGCTGGGTGAGGGTGTTTTAAGGGTCTAATTAGGTTTGATGTTCCGAACGTTATCGTGGTGGTTCCCCCACGGTTTACTTTAGCCTTACAAATATTACAAATTGCGAACTTTATGTATTTTTCACTCACAGTGAAGATCTTCCACGCCAATGTCATGTTTCCATGCGGCTGTGACGTTATTACCTGCGCTGCTGGCAACAAAACGGACCGGCTCGGAAAGACGTGAGACTGACCGGCCGGTTACCGGTCCGAGCATGTGGAAAACCGGCTGATTCCGGTCCCTGGCTGGTCGATCGGTGTATCTCTTTAAAACGATGATAAGCATTTCACAAGTTTTAAAAGGCTTTTAATGGCAAAAACACTGACAAAGAGTCAATATTTACGGTGTTGACCCTTGTTCTTCATAACCTCTGCAATTCACTCTGGCATGCTGGATATCAGCTTCTGGGCCAAATCCTGACTGATGGTGATACATTCTTGACTTATAAGTGCTCGGAATTGATCACAATTTGTGGACTGCTATTTGTCCACTCACCTTTTTTAGGACTGACCACAGGTTCTCTATGGGATTAAGATCCGGGGAGTTGCCTGGCCACGGATCCAAAATATGGATGATAATGATCTCCGAACCACTTCGTTATCACTCTTGCCTTGACATGGTGCTCCATCATGGAAAATGCATGGATCACCAAATTTCTCCTAGATTGTTGGGAGAAGTTGCTATTGCAGGAAGTGTTGATACCATTCTTTATTCATGGCAGTGTTTTTGGGCAGAATTGTGAGAGAGCCCACTCCCTTGGATGAAAAGAAACCCCAAACATGGATGGTGTCAGGATGCTTCACTGTTGGCACGACACCAGACTCATGGTAGCGTTCACCTTTTCTTCTCCGGACCTTGATTTTCCAGATGTCCCAAACAGTCGGAAGGGGGCTTCAGAGAAAATATCTTTGCACCAGTCTTCTGCTGTCCAATCCTTGTACTTCCTGCAGAATTTCAGTCTGTCCATGATGCTTTTCTTGGAGAGAAATGGCTTCTTTGCTGCCCTTCTTGACACCAGGCCATAAGTCTTCGCTTCACTATGCGTGCAGATGCACTCACCAACCTGCTGCCAATATTGAGCAAGCTCTGCACTGGTGGTGACACGATTCCATAGCTCACTCCCCAGGAGGAGACAATTCTGGCGCTTACTGGACACTCTGGGACGTCCTGAAGCCTTCTTCACTGCAGCTGAACCTCTCTCTTTGAAGTTCTTGATGATCTGGTAAATTGTTCTTTCAGGTGCAATATTCTTTGCAGCAATTTCCTTGCATGTGAGGCCATTTTGATGCAAAGCGATGATGGATGCATGTCTTTCTTTAGAGGTAACCATGGTAAACAAGAACACAATGATTGGAAGCACTTCTTCCCTGCTTTTATATCGAACAGTCTGCTCTTATAATCCAATCAGAATAATAGAATGATTTCACCCGACTAGTACTCTCACACTTTCCCAGGTGCTGCTGATATGATTAGTGAAATGATGTTGGCTGGTCATTTTGTGCCAGGGCCAAAAAACAGTGAAATTTGGGTTTTTGTGATAAAGTACATTTTTTTTGGCCAATGAAGCTTTTTGCAATGATTTAAATTCCATCTGATCACTCTGCACAATAATCTAGAAACAATGTAAATCAACACCACAGCAACTGAAGCAGAAAACTTTACGAAACACAAAATGTATGTCACTGCCAATACTTTTGGCCATGGCTGTACAATTTAAGAAATGAGAAGCACCCAGTGTGATATTTACATCTGTAAAAGTGCTATGATTTGTCAGTCCATCATTTGCATTCTCTCACCCAGTTGCCTGTCTTCTCCTGCCCACCCGAAAGGCCAGACGTCTAATGCGTTCAAGGGCACTTGCAGTTTGCATGGCAACATCATCCTCATCTTCCCCATCTTCATCCACCTCTGTGCTGCTGTCAGATTCAGAGATTTCAATGTGCAAATCCACCTCCATCTCCTCCATCTTCAAATATATTCTGTGGGAGACACAGCATGCAAGACTTAAATAGTTCACAAAAAACAATTCTGTCATCGTTCACACAACTTCGTGTCATTCAAAACTGATATGACTTTCTTTTGTGGAACAAAAATGTCAGGTGATGTAAGACAGGTGATCTCATTCACCAATCACTAGTAAAAGGTTTTTGGATGAATTGACCCTTAAAAAAGTTAGATAATTTGCAAGTAATCTACAATTAAATAGAGTGTCATTTATAAGATGTATCCTAGGTTACATCAAGAGAAAATGAAAGCCTCTGTGTGTTTATTATTGCATTGTGTTCTATTTGTTATATATGATTTATTCTTATATAAGCTGCTGGTCAGCTTAACCCTTGTGCGACCTTCGGGACATTTTTTGTCTTTTTCGATCATTTTGGCTATGATGCCAATGGCATACATGTATTTTGGAGGGAATTTTGATATTTCAACCTCAGTTCCTATAATACATTGTGTACACAAAATAGTCACACTCAGGAACTTAAGGACAAAAATGTCCCCAATTGAAACCCCTTCAAATGGCAATATTTGAGCATAAAAGCATAAAATAATGAATTTGATTATATTATGCTTTCATTCCAGAGCTGTCTTAAAAATTAAAAACAATTATATTTTCCACCAGATGGTGCCATTTTTCTCATGTTTAGTCTATGGAGCAAATGCATGTTTTTTTTCCTATTCTCCGTTTGCTGTATTATAGAGCACTGCAGGCCAATTGAATAACTGATGCAGCTAAAATTGTGCGGGTGTGTTGGTATGGATGTCAGAGTGTGTTTTGTATGTGTGTATGTAAAAAAACAACAGTGTAACAAAACTGGCATTTAAAGTGTTAAAATCCTGAAAATGAATGAATATTTGGTAGTTATGATTAGGACTGATGAAGTCATTGAAAGTGGAAAACAATATTAACATATAATATTATGGCAGTTTTTTGACACAGACATTTTTGTCCTCTAATGGCCTCTGAGTAACTCTTTTAAATTGATGCACAAGGGTTAATTACTGAAAAAGTGTTCAAATAAATAGGAAATACGGACACCACCATGCACCTGTTGTACGGCTATTATAAGAATGACAGTAGTTTGAAAAATGCTCTGCTAGATCACACATTAATATATGAACTATATGTTATCACACTATACTGTATGTATATGTTTGAGAGCATATGGAGCTCTAAAAATCCAGATCGACTAGTTATTTAATAAGATGGTTTAATAGATATTATCAAATCACCATAAATCTCACCGTACCTTCTAGCTTTATATGCAGTTACCATTAAATAGCATTAATGTCATGTAAAAACATCATTATGGTGCGACAAATGATGAGTTGTATTAACAACGAGGCTAAACATGCTACTGTTGCTAAACTACAGCACACATACAACGCACAAAATGTAAAATATTTACCCAGAAAGCCACCGATTTTCTTGCTGAATTTCTCTCAGTGGTCATCAACAACTCAACTTTTAGAAACTGATCGTGCTCAGCACTCTAATTAATACAAATGAACTCGATGAATTTGCGATAGATTGATTCAAGCTAAAGACTCTTTGCGTTTGCAACAAAACCGCCAGTATAAGGCTCCGCCCCCGAGGGCGTTTCGAAATATGATTGGATAACAGCATATAACAGCTTCGGGGGCGCTTTATAACGCCGTAAATCAAACACATCGATTCAACGACAGATAGTTTTCATTACGGCCTCACAACAAACATTTTTCACACTAAGGTTTTGGGAACACGGAAGTAAATGTTTGCAGGGTTAACTTTGACAGTGGTGAATGGGAACTCACAGCAAATATATATATATATATATATATATATATATATATATATATATATATATATATATATATATATATATATATATATACATATATAAAATATATAATTCAAAGCATAATGTTAAATTTAATAAATACATAATAAAATTTATATAAAAAATTGCTAGATTTACGACGCTAAATAAGGCGGAAACGCTTCACAGTCTGTGAAAAAAGTACAAAACACAATCAAAACATTATATTTTGATTCAAAAAATACTTCTGTAAATTTTATGATTAATCTTATGATTTTATTAGGTAAATTTCATATTCATAAGAGTAAAATGAATAATTCTAAGCCTTGTTTGAAGGTTTTTTTGGCTGATTTTCAGTTGTATATTGAGTCTCTCAAATGTATTGATAACAAAAAATGTAGTGATACAATTTTATTTGCCAAAGATTTGAAGCTAGTTGAATAGTGAACTATTTTATATGGTCTTTCTTTTAAGTAGTACCTTTACTGGTTTCTAATTTGTTTTTTAATGTATTATATTTACAAATAGTTAGTCTTCCCCCTTTTTTTTTCTTTTATTTGTTACTTTCTTACTTGTTTTTTTGTTTTTGTTTTTTTTTTTTACAGTAAAACTAACTTTGTAAAGCCTTGATTGGTATCTTTTTGGATGTCATGTTGTTGTTGTAATTTGTTGTATGTCTGTCTAATGTGTAATAAAAATAAAAAAAACACAATCAAAACATAACACTGAGGCATTTTCATGGTTTATATATGCTGTAAAATTGGTAATAAAAGCAATATTTTTAGAGAGAGAGATTTAAAAAAAAAAGTATTATGTGGGCCTGTGTTGAATATAGAAATAAAAATATACGTTTATATCTTTACGTTTATTACCCTTTTATGGATACACACAGAGCTGCTGCACATGTAGCCTACTTGTTTTGTTTTTTAAGAGTAAAATGTTTGTTCTGTTAAATATATCGCATTACACATTTTTTTTTTTTTTACTATATTAAGGTATGTGCAGGGTTGTGGAGTAACGAAATGCATGTAACGGGATTACATATTTAAAATACAAAATATAAACGACTGTATTCCACTACAGTTACCATTTAAATGTGGTATTAAGAATACAGGTACTTTCAAAAAGTTTTTGATTACTAAAGAGATCACTTTGCATCTTATTGTCATTTGTTTCATTTAATATTTAGTTCTTACGGATGGAAAACATTATACATATAAATGATGCAAAAGTGCATTTGAACAGCGGTTAAACACTTTCTTATGATGTGTTTTCTTACAAGCAGACAGAGAAGTAAGTTTAAAATAAGTTTGGAGCTGAAGAAATACAAATAAACCTTGTGTAAATTGTCAGCTTTACGCTAAGCTAAAATGCTATATCTAGCCATTTTACACGCACATGTTACCAGGCATGATAATTTTTTTTAATGTCTATTTGATGTGTGTGTTTTTAAGTTGTTTGCACATCTCTGCAAGATGTCTTTTAAGATGTTTAATTTCGGATGTAAATAAGACATTCAGCAGATGTCTTTGAATCACTTCTGATTATGTTTGTAAATATGATATTTTTAAGTTGTTTAGTATTCCTATATGAGGAATAATCACAACAGTCATGTTAAAGGAATTGTTTAGGCAAAAATTAAAACTATGCCACCATTCACTCATCTTCATGTCGTTCTAAACTTGTATGAGATTTTTTTCTTCTCCGGAACACAAGAGAAGCTGTTAGGCATAATGTTAGTGATGGACCATCCGCCTCATTCACCTTTGCATTTTTTTCTTCTTCTTCCATACAATAACAAAGCTGTGAGGGATATATGCCGTCTCTTTAATGGGTTGTTGTTTAAAGAGTTTTTGTCTTTTTCTGCTGACAAAAGATTGGAAAAAAACATCTATCCAAAATTTTCAGAAGACAAAAAAATCTGGAAAACGCGAGTTGTGGAAAATTAGATGTGATCTTGGAGCTTTAGATAGCTTTATAGACTACAGCAGATGCCACTGAAAAGACAGTATGTCTATTCCTCACAGCCTCGTTTGAATTCCCGTAAAAAAAAATCAAATATGGCGCTGATGTGAATAAGGTTCAATAGAGGCAGAGAAGTCTCTCCATGCTGCATGTAATAAATAATAATAAATAGATTTCTGGAATACTTTTTTCTGATTGGTCAATTGCACCATCCAGCAGTCTGATATTTCTGAAAAACAACTGCACATCAGGGATAAAGTGATATCATCCAGGTACGGCCAGTTATCTTTCCTACTTCTTTAAGTAAGCTAATAAAATAATTTTAACTAAAAATTCAACTGCAACTCATATCAATGTCTCATATCCTTTTGGCAAGTAGTCATGTTATAAGATTAAAAATGACTCGGACTGTCATTTTCAAAAATAAACCAACAGAATTCCTCTCTCCTCTCATAATAATAAAATTTCAACACAAATCAATATTTCATGTCCATTTATTTATTTAACAGAACATTTTGTCATAACTAACCTGTTAAGACATTTTCGCACAACATTGGATTAAAAAGGTAAAATAATCATTTAATTTAACATTTAATCATCGTATTTAGCTCAATTTTATATTGAACTTGTTCGTTCGGATTCCTGTTGCTTAGAGAGACTTGCGCCGGCCGTGTACGCAGATCTCACGGTCACAAATACGCCAGTATTAGTCATTAAAACAGTAATTGACTAAATACTAATTAGATGGCTGCTCAAGCTCACCCTTTTATCTAAAAGTATTCTGTTAAGTCCCCTTAGATATTAAACACTTAATTAGAGTAACATTATTTCTACCCAGAGGTCATGACCACTAAATTTACAAAGAAAGACCAACAATACATAAGTTAAGATAGCTTTATATAATCATGCCATAGTTTGTTATGTACACTGAGCTAGAAACTATTACAATAACCAGAGGTTTATACATCACCCTATTTAGGCTTGGTCGACAACTTCATGTTGCCTGTGTACTCTAAGTACACTTGAAATAATGCCTATTAGTTAGTCGGAGCTCTAAAGTCTCAGTTGTTGTGCTCCATGCTCCACTCAAAACTGAGCTTTAATCCACTACAATCCTGATCGTAGATTTGCAGAAACATGGATTTAGCGTAATCTGCTAAAGACAATAGTTTCAGAGTAAATCAGAATAAACTCAAATGTAACAATTTATTCACCAGGTAAAATGATAAATTCATCAATTCCAATTCGACAATAATATGTCATATTGAGTCATTTTATCAAAACATAAAACATAAAATTACTTGATATAAACTACACATAGTAAACTGTGTGGGATCGTCTGACTACAGAGAACCATGAACAATGTGTCACATTTCCTTAAATACCCAAATCATGAACAAAGGGAAATTTGGGAGTGGTTTGGTTTGGAAGTCTTGGGGACATACCTCATTAACATACAGGCAGTGATGGGGACAGACCTCCAGAATTATACAGCATTTGGCAAAGACCTTATAACTTTGTTACCAATAGATTTATCAACATGGGAAAGAGACCATATACCAGTCACACTGAGACATTTTAAATGATACCAAACATGCCTAGTAAAATTTTTTGTATACATCAGACATGATATTTTGTTACATGCAGATCTTAGGTGAGTTTGAAGGGATTCTGAGCTGAAGGGTAAGGAGGAATAGAGGGGGGCAGATGTTTGTGAGTTTTTAGGAGAATAGGCAGGTGCAATAGAGGTTAGATTTGAGATTTGTGTTTTATTGTTCTTGCTCAGTAGGATGTGTTGACTCAGGTGAAAATGTTCTTCTGTATGAGAGCTTTTATGACTTGGTTCTCGCAGAGTTCTTTGACTTTTAAGACATCTTGATGTCAGCCTTCCAAAGGAGACACAGGGCAAAAATATGACTGTGCAATGCAAACTCTGCCTTCCAAAACTTAAAATGCAGTAAACGATTCCATGCCAAATCTATATTTGACAGCATTTAGAGGTGTTCTTGCATGTTTTCTAAACTTAACATTGCATATCTAACAAACTCCTGACAAACATATATTTAGTATTATTTGAATTATCACTCTGTGTGTCACATAACCATGTGTCACTATAGTTGTGTCCCAAATTACCTACTATACATTTGCAGAATATACTTTGCACTCAGCAATGTTGTGTATACATTTTTTAAAGTGTAGTATTGTCACACTTAATGTTTTTTTACTACTCTGAAGCATTTGCCGTTTAACAGCTAATAGAAGGGACATTTCATGTATGGTAAACCGTGAGCGCTCAGCGCATGAAGTGTCTAATATTGCACACTCCGTTTTGACAACTGAAGAAGTGCATCATCTGTGTACTCACTTTTTTTTGTGAAAACACAGTACTCACACTACTTACACTACAAAATGGTGTAGAATAGTGCAGAAGTGTGCAGTTTGGTATACACCTCATGTCTTTGGAAGGGTTTTGTCCATCAAACGCATCAAAATGCACAAATGGACAATATTAATTATTCACAATTTAATCCACACATAAATGCTGAACCGATTGCAATAGTGCTGTATAGTTACAGTAGTTTTAGTTTCATAAAATGGTTTTGTACTCTGCTTCAAAAATGAATGCACTTTTGCTTTTGTGGTAACTTTTGAGACAATTTTTTAGCTGTTGTTAATTTATTCACAAATATGACTGGTCTGATCTGTTAACACACATGGATGGTGTTTGTCAAATTGCTGGAGTTTAATACACCCCTGGGCACCTGTTGATGATTCTAGAAAATCTCCCATAAGAATGGCCATGGTTGTGCTTTATATACTGCTGAAATACCCTCTTCTTTCCACTAGAAGGTGACTTGTTTCTGTTTCTTGAATTTATAAAGCAGTTCAGGTTGTCCTCTAATGACTTGGAAGAGAATTAGCATTTTTGAGCCTGGATTTTCCAATGGGTTTTTATAATGGCAGCTCTGGATTAATGAGCCTGTGGTAAACATTACTTGAAGATACTTGGACGTTTTGTTCTACAACATAAATTATATACAGTCATACCTCAAATGTGAATTCTGAAGTCACTGTAAAGAAATAAAATAAATAAAAAAAAAGGATGTTGCTAACAAGTTGCTATATAAGAACTACAACATTTTTCCGTTTCGTGAAGCACATTCACTCACATTTTTGTGGTATTTGTAGTCTTTATCTATCAACTTGTTAGCAAAATAATCTATCAACTTGTTAGCAAAATATATTTTTTAAAACATGATGGCTTCAAAATTTACTTTGAGGTATGACTGTGTGTAATTTATGTTGTAGAGCAAAACTTTGGTAACACTTTATAGTATTAGTGCATGAATAATCATGAATTAATAGTTACTTCTGCATAAATTAATGGTGAGTTAAGGAATGGACTAATCAGGAATTAACGAAGAGCTAGCCCATTCCTTAACTCACAATTAATTTATGCATAAGTAACTATTATTTCAGGTATTAATTCATGATTATTCATGTACCGATATTATAAAGTTTTACCAGAACTTTTACTCATAAATTGAAAAATATATCTAAAATATTATTAAGCCCCATTCGCCTAAAAATTGACATCATGGTTGAACAGCTTTCATTATTTGGTATCAAGGCAAGCGCTGTATTGAATTTTTTTATTTAACAACTTTAATATTACAGTTTGAAAATGATTGCACAGCCACCTGAAACAAATATGTTTTGAGTGTAATGACAACAGCAAAGCAGCTGTGATTTGGCATTTTATTTTCAAAGAACCAAAAGCCAAAAACATAATTTTACTTAAAACTTTTGATCCCTTCTGTATTATATTTTTCTAGCTCTCACATTAACCTGGGATAAATTCCAAAAGTAGCAACCTAAGCACTAAGATTTTTACATTTTGTAAAGAAAATGTGATCTTTGTTTACCCATCCAAAACTTGCAGTCAGACATTTTAACAAGAATGCTATAAAAGACATGACCTCTAGCCTTGTTGCTAGTGCGTCTCTTAAGGCCAGTGGAGTGAGGTTTACACACTGCACAGCTATCACATACCAGCTGGCTATCATTAGTTACCAAGGCATTGCTATGTAGATGTTAAGGTGTCCTGAGATGCTTTGAATGCATTGCTACACAGTTGCGTGATGGTTGCTAGGTATTGCTTACTTGTCAAAAGAGCCCACCCCCAAGGCTATAGATATGGCCTGGGTCTCTTATTCAATGTAAGTCAGTGGGATTTTTTATCAATCCATTTTATTGTTGACCAGCTTGCTAAAAGTAATAGCACAGCTATGTTACATGATTTGAGACATCATTCATGTCTGTAGCACATACAGTGTGGATGAGTTATGAACAGAAGTTTAATAATTTGCAGGAGTGATAGTAATACATACCTAAGCAAACAACATTCATTTCTATGCCCTTAAATAGTGGCCACTGTATGAGTGTTCATGTCCTGTTTTCATTGCTGGACTCTTCTGTCAGGACTATAATGCAATGATTTGCAGGGGTTCTGTGAAGAAGGCCGTCTGTCCTCTTGCAGATTATTTCCTTAACACTTGTATTTTAGGCCACTCATAATACACCAAATTGTTTAGATCTACATGTATTATTAATGGTCTATAGAGCACATCTATGACATCAGTACCTCGTGTTGGTAATCTGAAATTCAATTCACAAATGTTCCGACCTCATCCATGTGACCGCAGGTCCACTTGTCCATGCCTGCTGCAGTTTTCTCATGGCTTTTCTGATCTTCAGCGTTTGCTATGTGAAACATATGACCGACTGTTTTCAGTACAGATACACACTGCCACTCCAGTAGGCAGGCACCAGCATTTGGCTTTGGATCTGACACATCAAAGCTGCCTTTGAAACCCTTCAAATGTCATTAGGCAAGGATTCACAAGGTGATTTAG